>JAQQAF010000002.1:16938056-17311493 GCA_029747655.1 Ensete ventricosum
TCGTCGGTGCTAGCTTTACCCGACTTCGACAAAGTGTTTATTATTGATGCATCGGGAGCGAGAAATTATGTTATCCACATGCAAGATGGCCGACCCCTAGCTTACATCAACAAAGCCCTCACTTTAAATCACTTGAAGCTACCAATCAATGTTGAGGGAATGCTAACCTTTGCTGAATTTGTGGCTTGGTATGATACAAGACAACAATATGAAGAGGAGATGAAAGTAAGTTTTGAAAAATTGCATCTTCTGCTCCCTCCAAACTCAGGTCGAGCTCACCTTACCATTGACTTTACTAAAAGTTAGCTACCATCACAGAGGAAGGCCTGATTATCATTAAAAAACAACCACACACTAGCCCTCGATAAACGTCGGAGTAGAAGGAAGTTTGTTATTAAAGATCGAGTCTTTTTCCATATCAATCATTACCAGTAGGAATTTATGAAGACTCGAGCCTCAGGGAAGTGGTCTATCAGTTTCTTTGGACCCTACAAAATTAGAGATCACATTGAAACCATAAATTGTGGATCGGACTTGCGTACTAATTCAAAATTACAACTCATCCTCCAGGAATTCCATCGCAAATGGAAGTTTAGAGAGGATAACTCAGTCCCGATTTATCCACCCGACACCCAAGTCGATAAGGAGACCTAGGTTTAGTTGATGATTGCATGAGATCACGGGATCGTGACAAATCACCGTCCAGCCACTACTGCCGATGCTGGACCCCAAGAGCAGGATGTGCCTACTATAGGGCCACGAGGGACCCTCGTGAGGAATTGCATATCACGACCCAAAGACATGGAGCTCAACTTTGAGGACAAGGCTGATTTGAAGAGGGCGGGTCTGTTAGGACTCTAGCTAGGGGAGTCCTAATTTAGTTTCATTGAAGAGGGCAAACATGTAAATCCTATCTAGTTGACCCCTATTAAAGAGGTGAGGAGGTCGCCTAGGTTAGGATTAATTTGGAGGAAGATATTTTGGGGGAAGAATAAAATACATGTCATCCTAATTAACCACCCCTTATCCTAGAGGGGTTGGTTGAGGAGAGATTAAGTTCGAATAGGAGTATGATTACTTGGAGGTTGCTACTTAGAGTTGCATTAGGAGTTGTTAAGAGCAAGGTTCTCCTTACCGAGCGGTAAGGCCTTGTACCGCCCGTTATGTATCGATCCGGCAGCTGACCGGTATGTGGACCGATCGTTACTAGGCGGTACCGCTAAAATAGGCCGTCGGCGGTTGATTTCGGCGGTCGATTTTGGCCCTCGGCGGTCGATTAAGGGAGAAATCGACCATCAACGGTCGATTGAAGAAGAAAAAGGGAAGAAGAAGAAGAGGAACGAAGAAAGAAGAGAAGTACCTCGCACCGTCCTCGCTTGTGCGCCCTTGCCGCTCGCTGGCGACTTTTTTCTCCGCCCGAGGAGATGAAACATCGCCCCTTTATTTATTTTTCAATATATTTTAATATTATATTATATGATATTATAATATATTTAATATACCGGGTCGTATGCACTGTGCATACCGCCCCGGTATCAGTACCGTATTGGTACCGACAAAATGTCAGTACACCGGTACGGACCAGTAAGTTAAACGTTGGTTAGGAGTAGGAGTCTTGGAGTGGAAGTCCTATTAGGAGTTAGGGTTTAGAAGGCCTATAAATAACCTTGTAATCATTCATTTTTCTTCATGAATAAATGAATATTTTTTGTAGCCTTTGAGCAGCAACTTGGAGGGAGGAACCCTTATAGAGTTCCAAGGAGGCCGATCCCTATAGAGATCACCCCAAGCTTAGAATCCGCAATGGTTCTAACAATCTGGTACTTGTGTCTTTTGTCGTTGTGGCCTTTGTTTGCTTTGCCTCCTTTTGTTTATGTCCTCTCTTCTTCTCTTCCTCTCCTCGTCTCCCTTTTTTCTTCTCCTCTTCCACTTTTGTTGCATCAGAATACATGCTAGTGTACCATGTGTTTGTGCACCTTCGCAAATCAGACCTATACCGGTTTGGCGATGGGCTGCCATGGGTCCAGTACCCAAAATGTAATACATTGTCTTTTATGACATCAATACAATTAATGGATTCACCTTAATTTTCTTGAACCCGTTACAATAAATCTCTGATAACTTTGTCATAGTCTTTTTTAAATCAATAAAAATTCTACACATCTTTCTTTTCTTAGTTTTATTGATCACCCTAATAAATAAATAACTTTTATAGTTGATCTTTCAGGTGTTACTTGCTTCACATCTTACTTTAGGTTCACTCAAATTTTCCCAAAGTGTCCTAGTGTGATCTATCTCGATTCCTTTAATATAAGCGACATTGGACATGTTATTCTTCATATAAATTGTGACTAGAAAGCTCTTCCTCTATTCATCATACATCTGTTTAATTCTCAAGATTTTATTAAATATGGGAACCAAATTGTACCTTGTTCTCTTAAACTCTTTCAAACACCAACAAAAAGTATTGTCAGATATCACAAGCTTACTTATTTTCATCTTTTCTAAGTTTTTTCTACCTCATTTATTTTAAACCTATCACTATTGTTTATCTTTTTAAAGATTTTTCTACCTCAGTTACTTTGATTTACAAACAAATATATGATTATTAAATGTATCACTATTGTTTATCTTTAAAACTAAGTTTTTTGTAGAATGTTTATTAAATAATTTAAAATATTTCTATTTTTTAATGTCCATATTATTGATAAGTCTATTTTGATCTTCGTCTTTTATGCAATTAATTTTACCTAAATTCCTGCTCTTTCTTTCTATAGAATTATAAATTTGAAAAATATTCTTTTCCCTATCCTTGGTATGCGCTTATTATAAAATATCATAAGCTTTGTATATTCTCATTTGTGGTCTGTTGCTTCTTTTTTTAATTGCTGTATATCTTTTAAAAACTCTCCTCAATTTACAAAATTGACAATCTATAAATTATGATCTTCTTGTGAAATTATTTTTTGAATGTTCTGAAACCATACCCAACTATCTCTATCTTTAGATTCTTCTGAAATCTTGTTTATCATGCTCCTACTCTTAGACCTCAAAGTCCACATGGTATTGGTAATGTCCTTGTTCAAGTTCGAAGCCTCCTTTTGTTCATTCTGTTTTAGAAAGTTTACAATATTGTCTTTAAAACTCTATCATCTTGCTTTACTGGTTCTTGTACTATCTTTTCCACTTTCATCTTTTTTACTTATCTAATACTATCAGCTTATATAAATTCGTCAATCCTTTACCATATATAACTTTACATTCCTTCCACATAAATATTTACCTTTCTAGTGAGAAAAAAAAGTCTCTTAAATATAATTGTGACTATTTTTATAAGTAATCAAAAGAACATATCTTTTCTTTAAGTGAATATTAACAATTAGATGGTCATACAAAGCAAGGTTTTCCGTTTTGATGTGTACTGCCCGGTATGGGCAGTACGTACCGGTCCGCTAGTTGACCAGTATGCAGGCCTCCACTACCGGGTGGTACCATCAGCTTGTGGCTGTTTCCGCCTGTTACCATGCGAAATCGACCGATGACGGTCGATTTTGATCATTGCCGGCTGCTGTTGGTCGGCAATGGTCGATTTCGACCATTGTCGACCGATTTCGGGAGGTATCAATCGAGGGAGGGAGAAAGAAGAAGAGGGAGAAGAAAAACCTGGAGCCCTCTTCGCTCGCGTGATTTGTTGTTGGCGAGCGATTTCTTCGCTGGCGGGTGATTTCTTATCCCTGCACGAGGAGAAGAAACGTCTCCTCGTGTAGGGAGAAGGAATGAGAAGACGTCGCCCCCTTTTTATTTTTAACTTTTTTTATATTATATTATATTATATTATATTATACCGAGCAGTATGTCCTGTGTGTACAGCTCGGTACATGGTACTGTACCATACTGCATTGAGCTTGGTATGCTGATACGGATCGATATGGTGAACTTTGATACAAAGTAGCAAAATTTATTTCTCTTCTCGTATCTAAAGCCCTTAGTTGCTTGTTCACGTTAACCATGCACTTTTTTTCATGATGATTCAAATACCTTTAATTATAAGAATTAAAGGTATTCCTTGAATAATTTTATCTAAATTTTCTAAAAGTTTTCTTTTGGTTTAATTATCCAATCTAATTTTAGGGATGTTAGCACTTACATTATTCGAAATGTCTATGCTTAATACAACTTTTCTGGGTATAATTTCTATCCCCAATATGGAATTCTTGCCCACATTTCAATGTTTAACTTTTCGGTATTTTAAATTTTAAATTTGAGACTATCAATCGCTCTGGATTTTTTCCATAGTTAGTCTCATATTAATAAATTATGTTAGTTTTTCTTGTAATCACATATATATGAATTCTAATTCCTTTTTAGAAAGTGTTCCTAATTCAAAGTTAATAACTTAATCTTTTTATCTTGAACCAACATCTTGTATCGATCCATGACAATGTGAAAACCCTCGACTATTTTGCACCACTTTTAGTGTCATGTGAAAACCCTCGACTATTTTGCACCACTTTTAGGTGCTATTGTATTGGATAGCTTCTTGATGATTTTGTAGCCTACCCTTCACGATTCGAAGTACTTAAGTGGTGAGGGTGCCTCATGTTATTTTTTGGTGGCAACTTAGCCCTATAATGGAAGTGGTTAAGATCTATATTCAATGCAAGGTTTGCAATTTCGACCTGTACTGCTCGGTACAGGCGGTACATACCGGTTCGTAAGGTTGTCGGTATGCGAACCGCTCGCTACTGGGCAGTTTCGCCAAAAATCGACCGTCGGCGGTCGAACCTGACGGAATGCAAACCGCTCGCTACCGGGCAGTTTCTTCAAAATCGACCGTCGTTAGTCGATTTCGACGGCCGACGGCCGATTGAGGAAGAAATCGACCGCCGACGGTCGATTGAGGGAGAAATCGACCGTCGACGGTTGATTGAGCGAGAAAAAGGGAAGAGGTAAAGAAGAAAAAAGGAAAAGAGGAGAAAAAGAAAGAATACTTAGCGCCCGCACGCCGTCCTCGCTCGCGCGCCGTCGTCGCCCGTGGGTCGCAGGCTCTTTTTCTCCCTCGCAGGGAGAAAGATCGAGGTGACGTCGTCCCTTTTCTTTTTTTTTTAATATTTTAATATATTAATATTATATTATATAATATTATATTATATAATATTTATATTATATTTAATATACCCGGCGTTCGTACCGATACCGAGATGAACTTGGTACACCGGTATGGACCGATAAGTCAAACCTTGATTCAATGTTTGAAATGTACACTGTCTGAAATCATTTATTGTACTGTGCTTGTTTTTTTAACCTTCGTAACTTTTCCTATCTTTTGGCGTTTGTTCCAAAGATTCAATCAGAAATGTTTGGTATATTTTGTTTACACTTGTAATCTTAATACATTTTTGGATAATTGAATTTTTAATGTTTGATTTGAGAATTTAAGACTTTGTAAATGGTGGTATGTCATCCATTAGATTTGACGGTGTAACTGATTCCTCACCCTGCTAGTTGTTATGAAAGATAGCAACAGTAGTCATGCCAGCTTTTAGCCCTTTTTTGAGTTGTATCATTTTAGACTGTTTGGTTACCAGACTCCTGGCGTAGTTGCCTGTAATATTGAGCCTGCAAGTGCTGGTATGTCTGTTATATGTTGTTCTTTTTCAGTCTGTATATCTAGATATCCGGAGTTATGTTTATTTAAGCATGTTGTACTTTCTACATTTTCTGAAGCTAAAACAGGTGGTCAGCCATCTGTTTCTCTTTGCTAGAAAAGATTGAAAAAAATAATCTTTGTCAACCTTTTCTCTTTGCTAGAATTTTCATATCATTAAAGTGTTCTGGCTAATATTTCCTGTTATCGTCTGAATCAATGGTCAGCCATTTGTGCCTTCTTATTGTTATATAAATTTTAGACTTCACAATTTTGTTTAGATATTTGGCATACTTTTTCATTGACTTATTGGCTTATTTGTCCCTTGCCATGAAAATTGCTCAACTTTTAGATTCTTCCAAATTTACGAAAAAGTTAGGGTCAGTACTAGTTTCATGGACAAGTCTATTTATTGACTAAGTTTTGCCTTGGTTAGGAACTCAGCACTAATTTAAAGCTTAAAATTGCTGACATTAGATTGACAGTTGTAGAATATTCTCAAAAGATGAACTCAAAATGCTTGGGTGATGCTTTTTCTTTGCATAGAAATCAAAGTTCTTTGTGTTCAACTTTGATTGATCAGCCATATTCAACTATAATTGAATCTTTTCTGTTATCATATACTGTAACATGCCTATAGTTTACATGAAAAAGATTGCATGCAGAAAAATATTCAGGAAAAGCTTTCAAAATTAAATGAAGAAAAGCTAAATATTCGAGAGGAGATTGGTTACCTCAAACCTGAGCTTCAGAAGGTGATTTTTTATCACATTATTTTCTTGATTGCAAATTATGCACATTGTGTTTGATGGCTAGCTATCCTTTTTATGCAGTTGAAAAGTGTTATTGCTAAAAGAACTGAAGACATTCAAAAGCTTGAAAAAAGGATCAATGGGATTGTTGATCGAATTTACAAGGATTTCAGTGAATCTGTTGGAGTGAAGAACATTCGTGAGTATGAAGAAAATCAGCTTAAAGCTGCTCAAGAAATGTATGAGAGAAAGCTGAGTTTAAGCAATCATATGTCAAAATTAAAGTATCAGTAAGCACTCAACTCTTTTATCTTTTCTTTGACATATCTTTCATTTGAACTTGATGTATTATTCTTGTATCAATCTTCTTTTTTAAAAAACTGACAATAATCTACCTATCATGAAATTTTCATTTCACAAGTTTGTTGCTGCATCATTTAATTATGGAAGTTGATCTTGTTTGTGAATTTCGACTTTGTATTAGTATATTGGTGCAATTTCTTTCTTTCTAGAAAGCTACATCCAGTAGTTTTTGTGTCCTATTTGTTGCTTTCATATTTGAGTAGCTTTAGCTGCTTCTCCTATGAGCTTCACAAACTATATTGCATTATTGTTAGTAAGGTTTGCAATCTCATACCGTTACCAACGTATCGATCAACTGTCAGTATGGTACGTACCTACCGAGTGTACCGAGCGTATTGGTCCTTTATCGAATCGGTACGTACCGAGAGTATCGAGCGATACGATACAGTATTGCAAACCTTGATTATTAATTATACATTGTATTTGATCGTTGTAGAGATTTATAAAAAATGGCAATGGTTTAAATCATGGTTTGCATTATCGGCTCATACCGGTGTATTGACTAGTTGTTGCCTATAGTATGGTACGTAACGAGTTGTACTGAGTTGTACTGAATGCATCGACACATGGTACACTGGGGTGTATCTATGTACTGCCCTTTCACGGACAAAGTTGTAAACAGAGTGTTTGATGTAATGTCCATGTATGTGTTTTTTTGTTTTGTTCATGCTTTGCAAAGCATGTAGAGGGTTAGCAGCCCCATTTTGGTTGGCTTCGGTGGTCATTTTAGACCTGTAAACACAAGTTGTGTGCAGTCGTCTTGCAAAGGCAAAATTGCCTAGAAACAGGTCATCCAGGCAGCCATTTGGGGGTTTTCTAGCTCCACTGAATGGTGCGATGTGTCAGCTAGTACAACACCTAGGAGCTACCTAGGTGGCAAATGGTTGGATGGGCCTTTGGGATAGTGTCAGGGGCTAGTTCGTTGTCTTGTTCCGCGTTAATATCATATGGGCACTTATGGGGACTTTGGTCTGTGGTGGACTATCTTGGACCCTTTGTTGTGCAATCGTTCAGAGCTTGCAAAGTCCATGTTTATAATTTGCATTGCATATTAAGAGTTTATTGAAATGGATGCTTGTGGATCCCAGGTTAAACGTTTTCTCTAACTCATTTTTTCTTTTGTAGGTCCTTAAGGGACCATAAGAAGTTTCAGGAAGGTTGACCCTTTACGGAGAAACACACAAGGGTGCCGCACAACTTAAGCAAAACTAGCTAAGTTCGTGACAGATGGTATCAGAGCGAGACAAGATAACTTAGAAACACTTGACATGCAAATGCGGGGGACCTATTGGGGCGGTGTTGAGGGTAGTTTGTATTCGTGATCGCTTGGGGAAACGGGCATTTAGATGTAGGGAACAAAATCGCTCAGAGGAGCAGGCATCTGAGATTGACATTCAGATGAATGGCCAACCCTTCGCGCAAGAGGCACCATAAGGGCAAACGAGTTGGGAAGTACGTATAGCGCACAAAGGTTGGGATGACTAAGTTCGAGCTACGACCCTATGTTAACCAAACTTGACGGTGCTTAAGGCAAGTGGGGCACTTGGCAAAGGATGAGATTGTGCAAGGTGGGATGGGTTCCTCAGCAACTGAAAGAGTTATGTAAAATTCACAGAGGTGAGGAGAATTGCTAGCTTGAAGAATTCGATACTTATGCAAGAGCTTGTATGTAGACGATGGATTGTCTATGGCTATCCTATGCGATCGAAACTTGGTGCCATGGAGTATTAAAACTTTCCCTTCGGCATGGGAAGGATACGTCCGTAGGAGGTTAAAGTGTGTAACAACTTTAGCATGTTGCTAGACCTTGAGGGGTGCAATAAGGCCTGGATTAGCGAAGAGTCAAAATCTAGCAAGTGCGTTCGTGGGGACAGAACAATATGTAGTTCGTTTCGCAAGGCGAAGTAGTATAAGGGGATGGTGGCTTCCGAAACTTCAGAGGGAAGGATGCAAAGAGAGAAGTTACTCTAACTGGACAAATATCCGAGAGGGGTAAGTCCTGATTCTCCAAAAGGAGAATCATGTGCAATGGATCACACTTGTTAAGGAGGGGTACCTTAAGTCGACAACTCCACAAAACTCAATGGACCAAGCTTGCGAAGAGGAGTTGTCGCGTTGTTTCGTATGAGGTAATGAATTGGTGGACGCATTGCGAGATCAAGTGGGGGAGTGACCCAAGACAACACCAAATGAAGGCACACTTAGAGACGATGTAGAAATCAGATTCAATGGAGGGCTGACCAATGGAATGGTAGGCATGAGGGACACCATCAACTCAATGCAAATTGAGGGAAGAAGCAACTTGGGTGGAACTTGGTGAATTGCCCAAGCCGCATGAAGGGCGTCGATATAGAAGACAGAACATGGAGCGGAGGTATAAAGCTTTTCTTGGACAGGGGTCAAGGACATGAACTCTTGTAAAGACTAGCGAGATCATGTCGTTCCATGAGTTCTTTATTCCATGGTTTGCAATTTCGATCTGTACCACCCGGTACGGGCAGTACATACCGGTTCGTCAGGTTACCAGTACACGGATTGCTCGCTACCGGGCGGTACCACCAAAAATCGATCGTCGACAGTCGATTTCGACCGTCGACGGTCGATTTAGGGAGAAATCGATTGTCGATAGTCGATTGAGGGAGAAATCGACCATCGGTGGTCGATTGAGGGAGAAAAAGGGTAGAAGAAGAAGAGGAGAATAAGAATCTACTTTCCATGTGATGTCCTCACCCGTGCGTCGTCATCGCCCTCGCACGCGCGTCGCCCTCGCCTGCGGGCGCTTTTTCTCCTGCTCGTGCAGGCGGAACGTCTCCCCACGTGGGGAGAAAGATCGAGGCAACGTCGCCCCCTTTTTTTAATATATTATATAATATATTTTAATATTATATAATATAAATATTATATTATAAAAATATCACATTATATTTTAACATACCGGATGATACGCACTATGTGTACCACCCGATATCGAGATAATCTCGGTATATCGGTACGGACTTGTAAGTCAACCCTTGCCTTATTCTAATGGTGCAGACTCATCTTGTATGGTGCCCAAGACGAAGGGAGCTTCAAGGCATATGCACCTTATCTCGGAGAAGCATTTGACAGAGGAACTAAGGCGACTCAACTAGCGGAGGCGAAGTTAGGATCAGGTCTTGGCATGTGGCAAGAGGACGCGAAGGCGGACACTCTTGAAGAATATGTTGCAGTGTTGCCATTCGAGTTGCCGTGAAAGAACAATGTGCAGTGAAGATTGTGGTGGGGGGGACAAGCCTAGGATCTAGACAATGGTGCACGAATTTCAGTAAAGTCGGTAGACTTCGAGAGCTACTAGGTGATGGACTGTCCTAGAGTTATGCTTTGTTCGAAGGAGCGAATACAATCAAAGGTCGTAGAGGCCCTATGATGTGTTGGCAGAGGTCACACATGGAGAGATCACAGTCCAAGTTCATCCCTCAAAGATCAGAACACAATGGAGATGTCACCAAGGGGCGACATGGTGTAGCAGATCGTGGTGGAGCAGTTTGAGGCAAAACGATATGCGGGAGAAGTCCCGCGAGGGACTTAGTCATATGGAGGTATGATCGGGAGTTACTAGGAGCTCCACTTCGGTGAACAACATGACGACAAGAAGTGAATGCCATGGTACCGCAGACCGGTCTTCCGTGCGTGCATCGAATTTTGCATTGGATGAATGCCTTGGTCATCAGCCTTTGGGGGCTATGTCACTAAGGGGAAATTCCGAGTGCATGTATCAATGAGTCCAAGGGTGGGGCTTGATCATACAGAGGTATGATCAGAGCGATTTGCTCCAGAGCTTATATTCTCTTAAAGGAGTTTGACAAGTCAGATGACAAGGTCGAGCAAACGAACATTGCTACCAAGGAAGCTAAGGAGAACAAAATCGATGTAAGCTCTGCAAGATGATGACGAAGGCCATGCATGAGAGTTGCATTCTATCTTTCCATCGACTAAGTCGGAGAACACAGAGGTGTTGAAGTAGATGGTCGAAAAGGGTGAGGAAGTGATGACGAGTCTAGAGGAACTTAGTTAACCAAAACCAAGCATCAGTTAGAATGGAGGTGGACTCAGAGGAGTGTCACAATGCAATAGAGGCGGATCTATCGACCCGGAGAAAGGGGCGCAAATATGAGGCGACAGATAGTAGGGCCATGGGCATGACAGCGCCATGGTATTGTAGAGGCTAGACTTTCGTAGAGTAATCGGTCTCTTGCTCTCATGGAGGGAGAGTGCTTGGTCGTGAAAGAGGTCGTGGAGGTGGAGTATGTAGAGGCAAATTCCAATGATTGAGACAAGGTTGAAGGGTAGAGGCTAGGGAACTTCGTCAGATCGGTGTCAACGGGCTTCTCATCATAATCGTCGTAAGTGGAGGAATTCGAGTCGATGCAAGAGTCTCGACCAAGGAATGAAGTAGGCAGTATGTGATGTTATATTTTTTTTACTCAAGAGGAGTAGTCGACAAAGATGATGGAGAGGATGAGACAATCCCAGAGGCGACCAAAGCTATTGGAGACTTGCTCTAAGTTGGGGCGAAAATTTTGCTCTTTTCGAGCCGAACTTCTTGCATTCCAGAAGTTTGATGGCAATGAGAAGGTGAATCGCAGTAGATAACTCAATGCAAGGAGTGTAAACATTTCGGGTGCTTCAGAAGTATGAGCAAAGAGTAGGCGAAGGCTAGTAATCGGCTCGATGCATGGAGCACAACCCTCGAGGAGGCAAGCAAAGTCGAGTAACCTCTGTCTTCTCAACTCTTAAGAGAATGGTGAAATCGAGTACCCTAGTTCTCTTATTTATCTAGCAGAGGAGCTCTGCAGAGGTTCGAAGTCCTTTAGAAGAAATTTAGCAGTAGACAGCAATTGTCAAATCCTCACCAATGTGATCGGTGCTACTGAGAGTAGATTGTCCGCTTCTTTTTCCAACATAATGCTAATCGAAAGTGAAAGTGATGCAAACCTACTTGGAGGTGACAACTAAGTGGAAGAGGAATCGATGGGCAAATTTTGCAGAAGAAAGACCCTAAAAGTCATTGGCAAGTTGAAAAAGCGTGGCGAATCAAAGGTTGACTACACAACAATAGTGGTGAAGAGCAACTGGGAGCCAAGAGGCACATTGCAGCTGGTGTAGAAGATTGAAGATTTAGCAAAGGTGAGGAGATGTGCATAGGCTTCGGCGAGGACGTCGAAGGAATAAGTGGGGGAGAATGTCACGGACAAAGCTGTAAATGGGGTGTTCGATGTATTGCTCATTTATGTCCGTGTCTTTCGGTTTTGTTCATGTTTTGCACAACATGTAGAGGTCGGGTGGTCGTTTCAAGCTTGTAACGCAGGTTGTGTGCAGTCATCATGCATAGGCAAAATTGTCCAGAAACAAGCCATCCTGGCAGCCATTTTGGGTTGTTTTGGTTTTGTCCATTTTGGTTGGCTTTGGAGGCTTGTAAACGTAGGTAGTGTGCAGTTGTCACGCATAGACAAAACTGCCCAGAAACAGACCATCTAGGAAGCCATTTTAAGGGGTTTTCTAGCTCCACAGAATGGTGCGGAGTGTTAGCCAATACAACACCCAGGAGCTGCCCGAGTGGCACATGGTTAGATGGGCCTTTGGGGTAGTATCTAGGGCTAGTTTGCTACCTTGTTCCCCAGCAATGTCATATGGGCACTTGTGGGAACTTTGGTTTGTGGTGGACCATCTTGGACCTTTTGTCATGCGATCGTTTAGAGTTTACGAAGTCCATGTTTGTAATTTGCATTGCATATGAATTGTTTGTTGAAATTGCTTCTTGTGGATCCCGAGTTAAGCGCTTTCTCTAACATGTCTTCTCTTTTGTAGGTCCTTAAGGGACCATAAGAGATTTTAGGGGGGCTTACCCTTTGCAGGCTGACATGCAAGGGTGTCACACGACTTAGGCAAAATCGACTAAGTCCGTGACAGCCTATACCAATCCTTTTTCGGACCGATACGTACCGCCCATATTGAGCGGTATGCTTTGGTACGTCAAACCTTGGTCTAAATCATGATGTTGTTCTGTAATGGTGTGAACCCAACTTGTATTGTTTATATTCCTCTTTCATTACGTTGACTTGTGTCTAATTTTCATGTCACAATATTTGCTGAAATCCTGAGAATTTGTGAATTATGTTATGGAGTGGATCTGATCCGTGCTTGGGTCAAATCGATCAAGCCAATTTCTTACCGGCTTCAGTAGATGGGATCTAGATTTAGTCAAGATGAATATTTCTAACTCTTAATTCATTGTTTCTAACCTTTGCTAGCATTGCCACAACCACCATCACATGACCAACAAACCACCATCACTATTCTTGCAACACTACCATCTCTATCATGATACTTCCACCACCATAGAAACTACTGTCGTTGCTACCACGACAGTCATCACCATTTGCTGCCACAAAACTCCACCATAAATGCAATTATCACCTCTGCTATAACATGACGTTGCCTTGCCTCCACTGCTGCCATTGTCCCCACTTCTAATGTTGCTATTGTCACCACGATTGCCACCGTCACTGCCACCACCACCGCCACCACCACCACCACCGCCACCACCATCACCATCACCATCACCATCCTTTCACCACCTCCATTATTGCTACCATGGTGCCACAACCTTTCTCACACAATGTTGTCACCATCACTACTGTCTCAATTCACCATTACTACGCTGGCCACCACTGTCTTTGCTGCCACCACCACAATCACTACTAGTCGAGAAGCGAGGAGAGAAGAACAGAGACAGACTTTTCATAAGGACAAGTGGATATCTTAAATATGTTTCCTTCTTTAATTTCACACGGATTGATAAATAGAGATGAACCAACAAAGATGGAAACTGGAAAATTGTTTTATGAAGTACCTTCTTTAGAAGAATGTTATTTACTAGTTGTCATCTCCAATAAAGAGTGGATCAATCAATTGAACCAAGGGCTATATCATAGGATCATCAATTTTAAAGTCTGGTAAATAAAGCTATTTCTCTTTACAGTGTGGGAATAATAATAGAGGAAAAAAGAAAGGTGGTTGTTGAGAATAGGTATGCAATCATCCAATTGTGAAGCAGATTCTTGCTTCAAACATTTAGACAGGTGGATGAAAGCATTTGACTTGAGATCGTGAACAGACTTTTTTTATTCATTAGATTAAAAGGTAATGAGCACAAAAGGTTTTGTAGTATCAGTTTGACAAGTGCTATGTGTTGTCTTGTCATGAATAATTTTTGTGAACCAGTTGAATCATGTGCAGTCTTGGGATACCTTACCTTGCAAATTATTACTGCAAACCTAGAGCGGGAACTAGCTGGTCAGGAGTTCTCAGTTGGAGTTTCTTGCAAGTTATCTTTACACACCAACAACTGGAACATGCAAATTTTTTTAGGCAATACTTCTATAGCTAATGAATTGTCAGCAACTACTCCATACTGGAAAAAGCTAATAAATTCCTATTAGTTGTTTCAGATCTGCATGTTTGTTAATTAAATTTTTATGTAACTGTATCAACAAACTAACTGTATCAACCAATCCTGTGGATACTGGTTTGTGCATTTATTACATGGTACTGTCTTGAGTTATCTACTATCAGTAAAACAATTGATGAATTTTAACTAAAGACCGGTAGCACTGATTAGTATCTAGTCCATTTAGATTAAATGTCAAGTTTCAATATTTTCCAGTTACGAATCTATGCAGCAAGCGTTGATGTATAAATTGCTTTAATTCTATTGTAGGCTAGAGTATGAACAAAAGCGGGACATGAATACACCAATTGCAAAGCTGGAATCGTCTATTGATTCCCTGAGGGAAGAGTTGAAAAATGTTAAACAGAAAGAGTATGATGTAGAGCACGCAGCAGCAGAAATTGCAGACCAGATGAAAAAAATAGAACAAAAAGCTGATGGTACTCTTATATGCTTTGTTTCTATCTACATGGATTTCCAAACATGTGAAGCTCTTTAGTTGCTACGTTAGTGTATCCACCTAGTAGTTAAGAGTACTTTGTGTTTCCCCCAAAATATCTTGTGCTGCTGGTTTCTAAATTTACTTAAACATTTTCTTATTTATGAGCTCATTGATTGTATCAATAATTTGAAGTTAAGTGACATCAGAATGAAACATGACTTAGGTGATAAGTGTTCATCTTTTAAGTTAATTTCAGTAAATGGGCAGCATAATCCAGGTTCCATGTTTCTAGATATTGTTTAGGAAGCTCGTTTCATAGTTCCAATGTTGGTGCAACGGTAAATTTACTTCATTTTAACCTGAGCATCATGTTTGAGATTGTGGAGAGAACCTCTTGTGATGCGTTAATAGGGCTTAATAGTCTGAATCTCTTCTAGACCTGGGGTGGGGAGAGTTAAGGATGTTGGGTGCAGCTAGCAATCTTGTTGTTATGCTAAGTATTTAGAGAGAGAGAGCTGGAATCTAAACCACGCATACTGGTGAGCAAGTATCATGCTGGCAAGTCAAGCATGCCCTTGTGCTGTGCAACTGGAAACATTGGTGATAGAAAGATCTCCTTTTTAAATTATTGAAAATATAAGTGCAACTTACAGCAGCTACAGAAACTAGATCAGATGCATGCTGTTCCATATTCCAAATAGACGGTTATAATTGAAACTCTAAGATGGAGAATATTGCAATTACAAGCTCATCATTACCATTTCTTCTATTATTATGGTTTTTGGATCAAGTGCAAATTCTGAAGTGTTCACTTGAAAAGCTGACTGTTTCTGCTTTAAATACTTCTATGCTTGACAGCGTAACATGGATGTAAGTTTGATTATTTAATTATTGTCAATTTGCTATTTAAACGTGGTTTTATATCCTAACATTTATTGACTTGTTTGCTATCTAGATTGGAAGGCTAAGTCAGATGAGTGTGAGAAGGTCATCGACGAACTAAAGAAGAAGAGTGATAGTTTCAAAGGGACAATTGGGAAGCTGCAGCGAGTCATTAATTCTAAGGTCAGTGTTACTGGCTGTGACATTTTCTTTTTCTTCATGATTTTCAGTGGTTTCACTGTTGGGATTCTGTTCAATAATGATTTCAATTTGTTATGAAGAAATTGGATTTTCATTTCGTGCAATACATTGATGATTGAAGTGTAAAATTGTGCTTAAGTTCAATTTTCCATTCACATCAAGAATCTGATCTTTTACAACAGGAGGCACAGCTTGAACAACTTAGATCAAATAAGCAGGAGGTGCTTGATAAGTGTGAGCTTGAGCAATTGAAGCTTCCAACAGTTGATGATCCAATGCAAACTGGAACTTCTAGTGTATTGCCAGTCTTTGACTACACTCAACTGAGCAGAATGTATTTGCAGGAGATGAGACCTTCTGAGAGAGAAAAGCTTGGGCTAGATTTCAAACAAAAGATGGATAATCTTATGGTTGAAATAGAAAAAACAGCTCCTAACTTAAAAGCTCTTGATCAATATGAGGCCTTGCAGGGGAAGGAAAAGGAAGTTGTTGAAAAATTTGAAGCAGCTAGAAAAGAAGAGAAAGAAATAACTGACAGATATAATTCTGTCAAACAGAAAAGGTACTGCTATACAGAAATTGTATGCCATCCTTTTATATTTTGGATTGTTAATTTTGTTGTTTATTCAGTGACCTGATGAAAATATTGTCCAGTTGCTAAAAGGTTCGACTCAAATCTAATTGAACAACAAGGAAAGGAAAAACTGGAATATTTGTTTGAAACAAAGCCAGATAAGGAACTAATAGAAATTTGTTGAAGAGAGAACTACTGTATATTAATTGCCAAAACATGGTCAACATAGTACTATTCTCCACAACCATCTGGGAGTACTAGTTTTTGGATCTTTTTCTTGTGTTGTATTGTGAAAATTTTCTTTTTTTTCTTTTTTGAAAAATTTGTAGTTGGTGCTTAAAGCATTCAGGGGGGTAATTTAAATGATTTGTTTTTTCTAGAAACATAAATTTCATACTGCCTGAATGTTAGAGCATTTTTTCCCAGTCATCATTTTCATTACAATATCTTGTGCTTCTTTTGATGCTATTATTGTACATATTACAAGTTTGCTTCCAGTCTTGTTAACCATATTTTATTAACCTTCTGTGCTTTAAATCTGTTGTGAAAATTTCCAGGTATGAGCTTTTCATGGAAGCCTTTGATCATATTTCGAAGAGTATAGACAAAATTTACAAGCAATTAACAAAGAGTCAAACACATCCTCTTGGGGGGACAGCATATCTGAATCTCGAAAATGAGGACGAGCCTTTTCTGCATGGAATCAAATACACAGCCATGCCTCCTACCAAACGGTTCAGGGATATGGAGCAGTTATCAGGTGGGGAGAAAACTGTGGCAGCGCTTGCCTTGCTATTTGCAATTCACAGGTACTTTCTGTGGGGAATTTCTCTTTTTTTTGTTGTGTAGTAATTTATGCCCTATTTTGGCCACCACCTGATTCTGGTTTCTCATTTCAGTGGAATATGTTTTGATTTTTGCTAAGTAACCACTCACTTTGTGAACTTCTTCAGTACTCATGCTTAAGCCATCTGAAAATGTGTGATTCCACATATGAAAAATTTCCATCCTGTTTAATTATAATTTGAAATGCCATTTGAATTATAGTCACTAGAGTTGATTTCTCTGGGAGTCAATATCTGATTATGGCAATCTGCATGGACCTATTTTTATTTGGCCTGAGGACCCAGATATCTGAAGATGTTTTTACCTGTAGTTTTTGTTAAATAAGGCATGCTATTAAAGCCATTGTGAAGCAGATATTTTCCATCTGAGGATTTGTTCGTTTGTTACTGCTTCAGTTACAGGCCATCTCCATTCTTCATTCTGGATGAAGTTGATGCAGCTTTAGATAACTTGAATGTTGCCAAGTTTGCTGGATTCATTAGGTCAAAATCATGCGATGGTGCTCGAGGCAGCCAAGATGGTGATGGAGGATGTGGTTTCCAGAGTATCGTGATATCACTCAAGGACAGCTTCTATGACAAAGCTGAGGCATTAGTCGGAGTGTATAGAGACTCCGAAAGAAGGTGATGCTAGTCTTTCTTGCAGGTACTCCCTTACGAGAATGATTCGAGTACATCTGACTGATAATCTTAGTACTGTATGATTGCAGCTGTTCAAGAACTTTGACATTTGACTTAACCAAGTATAGGGAGTCATGAAGCCATGTCATGAGATTATGTGGAGCTCGTGAATAACTAAATCTAGTGGCTTGACCCATCGAGGACAAGCGATCAGCTGCTGTAAAATATTTTATCGTGTAGATTATGACACTTGGATTTTGCTCTTTTCTTGAAATGTGTTTAAATATCCACTGTAAGAGAAATAGTTGTAGTGGTTGTGAAATAACTGTATCAGAACGATGACTGACATTCAACTGTTGGTTCATAGTGGGATGTTCGGCCCTTGAACACTGCATAGATCTTATCGATTGTGGCAAGTACAGAATTATCTATTTGCTCCAAATTTGCAGTCCACGGAGGAATAAATTGTGGGATGTTTTAAGAGTCTGCAGAAAAGATTCTGCAGCTCCCATTTTATGCCACTAAAAAAGGGGAACCAAAGCTGTTCGATGAAAGTTGTGCTGAGGATTCAGACGTTTATGGTGGCCACTGGTACTGTGCTCAACAAGTTTGATCAGCTACTGTGCAGATCAATGTCTTGATCTTTTGGACTAATAAGCGTCGGATAGAATGTCAGCCTTATTTGTATTATATTCGGAGTCATAATATTTCAGAAAAGTTGGTACTTCAATAAGTTGCTTTGAAAGTATATATAACACATTTGTAGCTTTTGAAGACTAAATAAATCATCAACGAGTATGCCGTTCTTGCTTGCAATTGTATCATCATGATAATGCTTGTGATAGATAAGTATTCGAAACAGTAGTCTTAGCAATGTACAACGTTCGGGATGTCCTCTTTGCGTAGGTAACACTTACGATTGGATGGCACCAAAGCATCTCATGTTGAACATTGATCGACGGACACAATTTATTCGTTAACCTCTGTGCGTGGTGGTAATACTTGTGACTGGATGTCACCTCACTACTCATGTTGAACGGTGCTCATTCACACACATGCGCACCATCTAGTAAACTGGTGAAGTAAAGAGAGACGTCGGAAGAAATTAAGTCAATCATGCACTTTGCACAATAGGGGCACTTGGGAAAGATGCTTGCTAGTTGACTTCGTCAAGAGATTTACGAGGAACTGTCAAATAAAAAAGATATTAAGACATTTCCACATGGATAATGTAACTTTTCACTTTCATCATTATCCATAGCATCGGATTCTATGGGTATCCCTGAATCTCAGTATAATATGGTTTAAAAATGGATGTCTCGGTGGCCATTCAAGTCTAATACAAATTTCATGGCAGCAATCTCTAAACCCAAGTAGTAAATTTTCCAAGGATATGGAGTGTGGGTCATCGTTAATATACTATGCTATATGCTATGAAGATTTGATGTCTCCAGCATAATGTCAAACTAACCAGAAACCACTGATAGATGCCTTTTTAAAGTATCAAGTAATAATATTTTTTATAGTTCTTGATAGGAGAGAATAAACATCCGACCGCAACGGTCCGTTAGCCGGACACGTGAGCGAGCACTTTACATGGTCGGCATGCATGGCATACGACAGAATTAATCATGTTGTTCGACGGTCTTGTCAACCCTACGTGTCCGACTCGATGATTCAGCATAACTGCTCCCATGAGTAATTAACACCTCACTCCCAACAGTTACTCAAGTCCAATATAAAATGACCTCAGCTACATTATTTTATGACAATATACACAACTCAGCCCTTTAAATTCTTTACCACCCCACATATTTCAATGGCGTTCATTGAATATGCCCTCGATTTAATTTTTATAGGACTCTATTAAACCCATTCGTTTACCAACATAAAACTTGTGAATACACTATTTCAAGAGAGAATATATACTATTTGTTTCTAAGAATCTCTATCTTATGTGTTCGTTTTCTAACACCAAACTCTGATGAATATTAAGATTGGCTTTGAATTCTAGATACATTAGACAATTAAAATATGTAACGATAGTTTGACGTTAGAAGAAAGGTCAAACATGTCACAATATAATAATATCGTAAATTTATGAGATCATATGAAAGATTTACTATCATATCTTAGGCTGACACCACCACCATTGGCTAACCTGCCCAACATCATAGTACCGGTGGAAGTCTTCTCCTGTATGACCCAACAAGTTCAAGCACTATTAGTAAGTGATACAAATCATTGTTTCATTCCTCCCTCAATTGACATAACTTGCTCAACAAGGGGTAGTAGGCCCTCACTCCGGTCCACTTACTACAATACCCGATCCCATACTCACCCACTGAGGTGTAACTTCTTATCAAGGAAAAAGGAGATCTTCTAAACCCCTCAACTTATGATGTCTTCTGCAGCATGAAGCTATGGCCATGACATGAAAGTCTACTTTGATTTAAAGCAATAGATTGAAGAAGCACGCAATGAATTTGGATGAGATACACTGATTTGCTCACTGTATTGGAAAGTAGTGTAACGTCATTTATTGTCAACGTAATATAATTTTTAATAAACATTTTCATTCTACAACATCATGATGAAAGGAGATTTTAGGCATCTTATCCATGAAATTAGGGATAAATTTATAGAATTTTAAATTATTTTAATTTTATATTTTAACAAGCTGAAATTAGTGGTGAAAAGTAACATCTTTTAAGCGACTAAAATCCTAAAATTTTCAAATATCATTTTAAAACTAATTTCAAAGAGTTTCAGGTGAATTTAGATATTTTTGACTTCAAATCAGATGAGTTACATTGATTTTGAATGAGTTACTCTGTATTGAAAAAAATACTATAACCTCACCAAAAATAATCATAAACTCTTCTAAATTGATTCTAAAATTTTATACAACAGCATATGGAAGGTTTTTTAAGGTTTTAAACATATGTAATAAAGGGCTGATTGATATAAAGAACCAATTTAGTACAATTTATATTTTAGTGAGCTTACATTAGTAAAAGATACCATTTTAAGCTTAAAATATTCAAAGACTGCCGAATCTCTTTTTAGACCAAATTTCTAATAGTTTTAGTTGAAATTAGATATCGTTGACTTTAAATGGCGTGAATTACATTAATCTTGTATGAGATTACGTTGATTTTATATCATTACTAAAAAAACACAATAACTCCATTCAAGATAAGTGTAACTCAACTTCAGAATTTTTTAATAAAATTTTATTTTAAAACTTCATACAAGAATATACAAGGCGTTTTTGGCCTTCATGCCCACAAAATGAGGGGCTAATCGATATAAAAATTTGATTTAGTACAATTTCAACTTTTAATGGGTTGAAATTAGTGAAAAATAAAATTTTAAATTTCAAAGACTCCATAATCTGCCAAATCTCATTTTAGAACTAATTTTATAGATTCAGGTGAATGTTGATATTTTACACACACACACGTATATATATAGTAATTTATTGTAGGTTTCCCTTTACAATAAAACTTCATGATTAATTTAGAGAAATTCCAGGAGATGTCACATAACGTTGTGAGCCATTCAATCCTAAGCACGCCTTCATAGTCATCGATGGGTAGGAGGAAGAAATCGGCTACCACTTCTTGGTCCTATAGGAGCAATTTTACCCGCGGGCACCGTGAAAGGTTGCTGTTTAAGGAGTCCTCCAACTTTCATCGTCTGCGGGTTGGAGTAACCGACCAGCGCATGCACTACATAGTCAGTCGATTCGGGCTCTTCCTCCGTAGCTTCATCTTTGAGTTCGAGGTCTTCTTCAGATGGTATGGTGTCCTCATCCTCTATTAGTTCGATGACGAGGAGTCGCCCCTTTTTACAGTGATGTTCTCGGCTCCATGGTTCATCATAATGCCAACACAACCCTTTGGTCGATCGTCCACGAAGCTCGTCTCTTGTTAATTTTTTTGGTGCAGGGGCTCAGATGGCATAGAGGGGGCTGAAGGCTTCGGCATGGCTGGTCGGGGAGCGACCCTTGTCCTTCGTACTTCATGGTTCAATCGTTCTTCTTGGATTCTTGCGAAGGAAATCGCCGCCATAAGAGTACGGTTGTCGCGCCTTTACTTCTCCTCAGATCTTTGGCTTTAGGCCCTCAATAAAAGTCCATAAAAGTTGCTTTTCAGACCAATTCATAGTTTGGTTAGATAAACATTCAAACATAGTTTGGTATTCTTGTATTGTAGAGGTTTGTCGAATCTTCGCCAATTGTCCATCGACGTTGTCGAAATTGGTTGGTCCGAAGAGATTTAGTAGTCCTTCCTTAAATAGCTACTGAGAGAGACCTCCATAGGTGTACTCAAACCAATTGGACCACTAGATAGCATCTCCCTCGAAGTGGATGGCAACAATCTCCACCCGTGTAGCGTCGGTTGTTCGGTAGAACTGAAAATAGCTCTCCGCACGCGAGATCCATCTGATCGGGTCTCCTTCTTCCCATCTAGGGAAGTCAACCTTCATGCATGGATTGTTTAGATTAGGGATGATGTGACCATGCTCTTGAGGATCATTTCGCTGATCTAAAGTTTTTCCTTGTTGTGATTTCCTCGGGCTCAATGGTCGGCCCATGCTGAATTCGACGAAAAGGGATCAGGTCTTTTCCTCCATGCGGCTTTCAAAGGCTTCAAAATTGGCGTTGATGGCCTCCTCTAATACCATGGTGTATACCTCTAGATCTATAATGTTGAGGTCATTTTTTTGTTGTTAGGTTAGTGGCATGAGAATTTTTGGAGAACAGGTGATCGGTTGGATGGGTGGATCAGGTTGATGGAAGTAGACTATGGTTAGGGTTGATTTAGGAGGCTATTTGGGATCGGTTTAGGGTGTAGTTTGGAAGAATTCTTGGTGAGGATGGTAGGGTTTGAGGATGAGAGAAATAGATTCCAAAAACTCACAAAAGATAGCACTCAAATATGATAAAATTCGACAAAGAAAGGGCTGTGTACATGTTGTCCTATCGAACAAAATTTGCGTCGAAGAAACACTGAATTCTTGACATAAATTTTGGAGGAAAACCTAAGCAAAATATATAGAAATTTGTCACAAATCCTTGGTTTAGATGTGGGTAATATCAACAAATAAGTTCGACAAAATTTTGACAGCGTAACAGTAGGAAAGTGGATGAAAAGATGGAAGGCAGATTCTTTGTCGTAAAATTCCAATAACACGTGATGAGGAATTGTAGCACTATAAGTCCAATTCTGGAAAAAAAATTTCTAGAGATTAATCTAGATGAAAGCTAAGATGATCTATGAATTTGTATAAAAGTTTCAGCCAAAAATGATGAGCAATAGTTCGATTTCAAGAAGCAATAATCGGCTGAAATTTTTTTATAATGTTTCCCCTTCTCAATGATGATAACGTTTGCGATGATAGAATTTTGCAGTAAAGAAAATATGAAAAAACTTCTCCAACATGTAAGGCAAAGGAACAGTAGTAGTAAATAGGCATGGGTGATGAAAATATACTAAATCTTCAATTTCAAATGCAGGGGGTAGCAGTAGATTGATTTGATCTACGGCTTGGGGTGGAAGATGAAGGCGCGTGTTGCTACAATCGTGAGAATTGCTTGGAAGGGTGGGGACGATAGAGATGGCAGCAGGGGAAACAGGAACATGGCTCTGATACTAGATGATAGAACCTCAGAAGGAGCTCTATAGGTTTTGATCTTTGAGGGAGATCAACCATTGGAATGCTATAGGGGTTCCTCCCTCCTAGAACTCGGAACAAGGCTGAATAAAAGATGATTCTTGCTTGATAGAAAAATGGGGTGGCTACATGATTATATAGGGTTCTATGGGGTTGCTTGCCTAAGTAAAATTATCCCTTTGCCCCTCCTATAGCCGACCTGCCTTAGTAGGGGCAAGTGGCGGCCAAGTTGGCTCTATAGCCAACTCTAACTGATGGAAACCCTAGCCGACCAGCCCAATAAGGGGGGCAACGGCCACTAAGCTCTAAGGCCCCAATCTAAACCCTAGCCACACTTCTTTATAGGGTAAAAGTGACTATGTGGGATTTTATTACAATCTCAGATGATTTTTATTGAATACTTCTAGGGTGATTAGGACTCAACCATGTTGGAGTCCTATCATGACGATCTTAGTAATTGTGGAAATTGCTTGGGCGGTTGGATGAAGATGATGGGCAATTGTGGACGAGCAGCGAAGCACCAAGGAACGCTGCTCTGGTACCAAGTGTTAGAACCGCGGATTCTAATCTTGGGGTTGATCTCTGTAAGGGATCGACCATCTTGGAACACTATAGAGGTTCCCTCCTCCAAGGTATTCGGCACAAGGCTGAAGAAAGATTGATCTTATTGATGATAAAAAAGATGGTGGCTACAAGTCTTTATATACGGTCTCAAAACCCTAATCCTAATAGGACTCCTACTCCATGAAGACTCTTCCCTAATGGAAGACTCCAACTCCTAGTGAAACTCCTACTCCAAGTAAACTAAAACTCCAACTCCTAATCAATCCTAGAGAGAGTCTTAACTAAATGGAACTCTCCCTCTCTAACCCGGCCTCCCTAATAGGTAGGGGCTCCGGCTAGGAGACCCCTACTCCATGCGGACACCTCTATAACCCTAACCGACCTCTTCAAACAAGGTGGGTGGCGGTTGATTTAGGGTTTATTACATACCTTAGGGTTTTATTGACATTACGACTCAGTGAACTTAGGACCCGACTTAGCTAGGGTCCTAACAGATGCCTTCCTATGGTTGTATAAAGCAACATCAGCCTTCGATGCCCTCAAGGCTACAATGATGTCTACGCCGGTGCTAGCCCTCCCCGACTTCGACAAGGTGTTCGTGACCAAATTCTACGCATCAGGAGCCATAATTGGTGCTATTGTAATGCAAGACGGCCGACCACTAGCGTACAATAGCAAGGCTCTCTCCCCATCTCATATGAAGTTATCAATTTATGACAAGGAGTTGCTGGCCATTGTGCACGCGGTGACAAAATGTTGACCCTACTTGATCGGTCGGCTTCCAGATCAAAATCGACCATAAGAACCTAAAGTACTTTATGGAGTAGAAGATTTCTTCCCCCGAATAATAGAATTGGGTAACAAGATTGATGGGATTTGATTATGAAATTGTTCATAAAAAAGGGAAGGATGACTTGGTTGCATATGAGCTTTCCCACCTACCCAAGCATACTGAAATTTCAGCCATCTCCCTTTTGATTTGTGACCTCTTGGAAGATACCAGGAAGGAGTGGCAAGGCGATCTAGAGACCCAGGAGATCATCAAAAAAATGGAGGAGGAACTGGGCTCGATAGCGCACTACAATTGGGACTCGAAGAACCTAGGATACAAGGGTCGAATTGTGTTGGTACCCAACTCCCCATGCCAAACCACCATCCTATAGGAGATGCACTCATCAATAGCGACTGGACACTTTAGATTCCTTCAGAGTTACAAGAGGATTCAACACACCTTTTATTGGAAAGGGATAAAAAAGACCATTGCTAAATTTGTGACTCGATGTGACACTTGTCAATGACACAAAGGAGAGACGGAGCAAACCCAAAAAAATTATAGTCACTACCAATTCTGGACATTGCTTGGACTGACATTTTCATAGACTTCATTGAAGGGCTACCAACATCACAAGGAAAAGGTACCATTCTCATTGTGGTTGACCGCCTCACGAAATACTCCCACTTTTGTGCTATCCAAAATCCTTACAGCTGTCGGGAAACCTCAGTGGGTGCATCACATGCGCAACGGAAATCAAAAACAAAAACTGGTTTCCCACATAGATCAAATCATCTTGCAAAATATTAGGGTCACGAGAACAATGCAAAAATTGATAAAATGCGATGTGTGAGAGATTAATTTTACCTAGGAAGATCGTACTTGTATTCTAAATTCGGATAGAGAAGATGAAGGAGGTCAAGCATCCTCCTCTCTAGTGGTATCCACACGATGGATCTCTGCAGCGAAACTCCTCCAATCTGATCTCATAACTCTTGCATAGAGGGGAGGGAGGAGAATAGGAGGTGGTGGCTAATGCTGCAGCCTATCAACCATGAGTCTCCCCTCCTATTTATAGAGAACACCAAAACCCTAGGACTCCTGCCTTAGTGGGTATTGGATCTCCATCCAATAACACACTAACCTTGCATTATTGGATCTTTATCCAATAATCTCCTTAGGTCTCTAATTAGGCCTTAAGCAAGGAGCCCATCAGCATAGAGTCTCATCTAATGAGAATAGAAACTAATTGGATTTCCATTCAATCCTCTATTTGCTGAAGTATCCACCATATGTGTTTGACCCTCTAGGCCCGATACCGAGCTGGCCATGAGTCACTCCCATCAGAACCCTTATGATATAGTGAATTATTATCCCCATAATAGTTCACTCGACTCATCGACTATGGACATACTAGGCCACTACGCCATAATCCCCAGACAGTACAAGGGGGATCAAATCCATCGGACCTATCAGTCCACAATTACCGTGTATCTATAATCCCTAATCCAACTAATATCCCAGAGACCGTATATTGAAAATGGTACTGTCAGGCCACATACAGAATCCTTCATAGTCTCACTCTAATCGGATTCTCCCGGAGAACTCTTTCTCTCTTAATCCGAACGACCTTGGCCAGAGATTTGTTTGAGCAAGCACATATGGGATATTCCTCTCATGATACCGAGAGTGGATGATCCTCTATTGACACTCAATTTCCTTCGTAAGGTTGGCTACCAATGTTGATAACCAATTGTACCAGATTTGGAACTTTCCAAACTTATAAGTCTGGCATCAAAGAAATGAGTACTCATATAATACATCCTTGGTATCTTAAGTCTAAGGACCAGATATATAATTGGGACTATGAAATCACTGTCTGACATTAGGTAAGCTATGATTCCTCCTTTCTGATACACCATTGAACTGAGGTGTATAAGGAGGTGTCCACTGGGATAGAATCCCATTGTCCCTAAGGAAATGGGTGAACTCTATACTCAAGTACTCTCCTTCTCGATCTGATCGAAGAGTCTTAATACTATTTCCAATTTAGTTCTCTACCTCATTCTTATATTCCTTGAATTTCTCGACGGTCTTAGATTTATACTTCATTAAGTACACGTGTCCATACTTAGAGAAATCATTAGTGAATGTAATGAAGTATGAGTAACTACCTATAGCCTGAGTCGACATGGGACCACATACCATGTATGAGTTCCAATAACTCGGTGGCTTTCTCTCTAGTTCCACTAAAAGGAGAGTTGGTCATCTTCCCATGAAGGCAAGTTCGCAAGTTGCATATGTCTCATAGTCAAATGGGTCGAAGTATCCATCTTTCAGTAACTTTTGAATCATTCCCTCATGTATATAGCCTAGCCTATAATGCCTATGTATGTATTATTCACCTCATCTCTTTTCCTTTTAGACATATTTATATTCATGATATGTGGAGAAGTGTCTAACACATATAAGCCATTTATAATGGTCCCTCTAGTGATGATCTCATCATCCATAATTATTGAACAACTATTGTTCTCAAAAACTAATTTATATCCACTAATTGTCAAACAAGAGATAGAAATAATATTTTTGATAATAGAGAGAACAAAATAGCATGCATCCAATACAATGATAGCTCCACCACGCAGATGTAGGGTGACCTCCCCAATGGCAACTGCAGCAACTCTTGCTCCATTGCCCTTCTTGAGGTCTATCTTTCCTCTGGCCAGTCTCCTAGGTCTTGCCAGAACTTGCAACGAATTGTAGATATGATAAACACTCCCGGTATCCAATACTCATGTGTTATTATGAAAATCTGACAAGTGGAGACTGATCATTAATATACCTGAAGCTTCTCCAAGCTTCTGTCTCACCTTCTCTTCAAGGTAGTCCTTACAGTTCCTCTTCCAATGCCTGTCTTGGCCATAGTGGAAGCACTATCCTTTGTCCTTGCCCGGGTATTTCTTAGCAACATTTGCCTTGTCTGGTCATTCTTTGCCCTTGCCCTTCTTAAGGGTCTTGCTAGCCTTCCTTTTCTTTTTGGTCTCACCAATATAGAGAACTAGCTTCTCCTTCTTGATGGCACTCTCAGCTTCCCTCAATATATTGAGGAGCTTAGGGAGAGTCACCTCAAACTTGCTCATGTTAAAATTTATGATGAAGTAAGAAAAGGAATCTGGTAGGGACTAAAGTATAAGATCAATGCATAGGTTATCATCTAGGACTATCTATATACTTTATAAAGCGAGCGATCTCATCCTCGCTTATCCTTTCCTCCACTGTGGGCACAATCATGTTAAGGACATATATAATTTTCTCTTCCGTGAGAACAATTATCAAATTATGGAGCTTTTGGACCAATGAGATGGTTGGCATCAAGTATGCCACGTAGGGGTTTTGCAAGCGACAAACAAGATATAGCGTAAATTAAATAATATACAGATTTTACAGAAAATACTAATTA
This sequence comes from Ensete ventricosum, assembly GCA_029747655.1. Lineage (NCBI taxonomy): Eukaryota > Viridiplantae > Streptophyta > Magnoliopsida > Zingiberales > Musaceae > Ensete > Ensete ventricosum. Next base: position 16,966,354 of record JAQQAF010000002.1, read on the forward strand.
AGATATGAACTTATATCTTAATGTACTCCCATTATTTTCTTAATGAATCACGCGACACCCTCGACACGTGAGGCAGAAGTCTCCGGCAGACTCCTAGTGGGCAACGGGATCCAATTGGCGTCTTAGTGCAACCTCGAGGGACTCGACCAATTACACTAAGCCCAAAAGGTAGACAACTCTTGCCAATCACAACTCCTTGTGATTCCCATCACATTCGGCCTCCGAATCATCATGGTCTCGAGGGACTCGACCAACTATGATATTCAGTTAAGTCATCACTATCGTTACAAGATGAGTCTGATTTGATGATATGCCCTCGAGGGACTCGACCAAGCATACCATGTCCTCAAGTCACCGGTGACATCTCTATGTCGTAGGCAAGAACTCAACCACGTAGATAGGTGAGCCTCGACAAACTCAACCAACTCAACCTATGTCGTGATTCAATTTCTTCCTATAACGATGAAAGGCCATGTGGATCAATCTTATTACCTCGTGCTTATCGACTTAATATTATCGTAGGAGGGGTTTTTATTTCCTATCGGTCTCCTAATATATCGTGTCACACACATACATATTTAATATATATCTACATTGTATGCAAATATATATATATATATATATATATATATATATATATATATATATATATATATATATATATATATATATATATATATATATATATATATATATATAGTAGGTGTATAACATATCACATATGCAAGCCACACCGGATGATCATGAGTCGTCATCTAATATGATTAAGCCCAAGCCAATGGGCCTAATCACTCACAATAGGATCTATGTATGCATCGACGCATCTCCATGCACTGTGATTGTTGATCTCGTCATCATCGGTTCCGTCGGATCGTCGTATCACCATGCATCGTAATCTCCCACCATGGGATCGTGGGTGCCGTTGTCACCTCCACGCTCCCGCCGTGCCTCTCTATGTAATTATAAATAATCACAAGCACGCAGACCCGACAATAAATGAGAAAAACAAAGACTCACATGCCCCAATAATAATAATAATCATAATTACACACATCACAACACATGACTCATGATCATCTATCCACATCATGCATCACATCATATGTAGGATTACTATATATATATAATAATTAATTAAACTATTTAATTAATTATTTTTCTAAAAATTAGGACATGCTCGGAATTTTTAAAATTGTTAAGGGCATTTTCATAATTCTAGATGAGAGGATATTTCTCAAAATTTTCAGAATTGTTGAGGGTATTATGAGAATTATGTACACGAGGACAACCCTAAGAATTTTCTTAGTTCATAAGGGTAGGATCCTCCTTTTCACCAAAGGATGCCCTAAGCCCTCTTTCCCCATCTGCGGCGCCGCCGCTAGCCCTGCGCAAGCGACGGCTGCCCTTGCCCGCTGGCAGCCACCCCTACAGCTGGCGCCGTCGCCCCTGCTGGCGGCAGGGCGGGTCGCGGGCGGCAGTCCTTGCGGGCACCCTGCAGTCAGCCCCCTATGCGAGCGCCGCGCTGTAAGCGAATGTGCCCGCGGGTGGCTACCGCCCCTGCGGGCTGGCTGGAGCCGACCTTGCATGCGGGCGACTGCTACCCCCCGCGGGTGGTGCTTCTGCCCGCAGGCGCCGCTAGCCTCCCTTTCGGGCTGGCCCTGGCCGCCCCTCCTCCTCGTTGCCTTCGCTACAAAAATGCAGCAAAAATGCGTAGAATGATTCTACGCGATTCAATCTCATCACATGTAGTTTAAAACTAATCTTTCACATGAAAACCTTGGCTCTGATACCACTATTGGGAAACCTCAGCGGGTGCATCAAATGCGCAGCGAAAATCAGAAACAAAAAATGGTTTCTCACGTAGATCAAATCATCGTGCAAAATATTCGGGTCGCGAGAAAAATATAAAAGCCGATAAAACCGCAATATGTGAGAGATTAATTTTACCTAGGAAGATCGTATATCCCTGTATTCTAGATCCGGATGGAGAAGATGAAGGAGGTCAAGCATCCTCCTCTCTAGCAGTATCTACACGATGGATCTCTGCAGCGAAACTCCTCCAATCTGATCTCATAACTCTTGCGCAGAGGGGAGGGAGGAGAATAGGAGGTGGTGGCTAAAGCTGCAGCCTATCAACCATGAGTCTCCCCTCCTATTTATAGAGAGCCACCAAAAACCCTAGGGCTCCTGCCTTAGTGGGTATTGGATCTCCATCCAATAACCCACTAACCTTGCTTTATTGGATCTCTATCTAATAATCTCCTTAGGCCTCTAATTGGGTCTTAACCAAGGAGCCCATTAGCATAGAGTCTCATCTAATGAGAATATGGACTAATTGGATCTCCATCCAATCCTCTATTCTCGCTGAAGCATCCACCATATGTGTGTGACCCTCTAGGCCCGATACCGAGCTAGCCGTGAGTCACTCCCATCAGAACTCCTTCTGATATAGTGAATTATTATCCCCATAATAATTCACTCGACTCATCGACTATGGACATACTATGCCACTACGCCATAGTCCCCAGACGGTATAGGGGGGATCAAATCCATCGGATCTGTCTGTCCACAGTTATCATGTATCTATAATCCCTCATCCAACTAATATCCCAGAGACCATATATTGGACATAGTACTGTTAGGCCACTTCATAATCTCGCTCTAACCGGAGTCTCCTGGAGAACTCTTTCTCTCTTAATTTGAATGATCTTGGCCAGGGATTTGTTTGAGCATGCACATATGGGATATTCCTCTCGTGATACCGAGAGTGGATGATCCTCTATTGACACTCAATTGCCTTCATAAGGTTGGCTACCAATCCCAATAACAAGTTGTACCAGATTTGAAACTTTCCAAACCTGTATGTCTGGTGTCAAAGAAAGGAGTACTCATACAAGGTATCCTTGGTGTCTCAAGTCTAAGGACCAGATACACAACTGGGACTATGAAATCACTGTTTGACATTTGGTATCATTAACCATATAACATTCCATAAGCGGATCAATCAGTGAACTCATTCTCCAATGAACACTTGTACTATATCCTTAGTGTCTCCACACAAGTGGCTTTGAGACTAGCCGCCTCCATCATATGGACAGGTATATAGTACAACGATCTATTCGGTTATCTCAATGTCCCTCTTGAGTAACCTATGACCGAGATTATTTAGGATCTGTGTATAAAGGTGAATCGATCTCATTATCGTGATCTCATCAAGATACGACTCTCATTGCACAGAACCAAGGACAACATAATATATATGTAACATATAATGTGAGAATATACCAATATTAATTATAAACAAAAAGATCACATAGCGTGTCACACGTGCCATCACTCACGTGATTGGCTTGTAGGGCACCTGTAACCAGCAACAGCGCTGTTAGTATTGCTCAAATTTTTATGAAAAATGTTGCTAAACTATATTGGATGCCTAATGCTATTGTAAGTGATCATGACAAGGTCTTCATCAATAAATTTTGTATAATGCTTTTTCAGTTGTAGGGCAGTAAATTAAATATGAGTACATTATACCATCCCCAAACCGACGGCCAAACAGAAGTGGTGAACATGTGCCTAGAGAATTATCTTAGATTCTTTACTAGTGAGAGATCGGAAGAATGTACAAAGTGGCTTCCTTTGGCCGAATGGTAGTGCAACACGACGTATCATTCATCTACAAAATGTACTCCTTTTGATGTTGTATATGGTCGGCCACCCCTTGTAATTACTAAATATGTTATTGGCACATCAAAAGTAGATCAGGTAGATCGAGAGCTAATTGACAGGGACAAAATTCTACAACTATTGAAAGGCAACCTCTCGGCAGCCCGAGCAAGAATGAAGTAGCAAGCTGATAAACACAGGAGTGAAAGAGAGTTTACTATTGGAGATTGGGTCTTCCTTCACCTTCAACCCTACAAACAGACATCCATTAGGAGCCAAGCATATATGAAGCTCCGCTTCTATGGACCCTACAAAACTATGGAGTGTATTGGAGCCGTGGCTTACATATTGGATCTGCTCGCAGACTCCAACATTCATCCGGTCTTCCTTGTATCCTGCCTCAAATTAAAGCTTGAGTGGATGAATCAACCCAAAGCCACCTACCTGATATCTTGGTTGATGGAGAGGTCCAAGTCTAGCCGGTGACCATACTGGACCATAGAATCCTGATGCACTATCGACGCCCTTCCGCATAAGTACAAGTGCAGTGGACCCATTTGCCCGCTGAGGATGCTATGTGGGAGTCTTATGAAGAATTGAAGATAAAATTCCTAGAATTCATCGAGGCTCAGCATTGAGAACAGGGCTGATTTAAAGATGCAGGTCTGATAGGACCTAAGCAAGGTTGGGTCCTAGTCGATTGAATCATGTTATAGAATAAACCCTGATTGACCGACTACCTCTGATTAAGAGTCGGCTAGGGATTGATTGGATCCATGTCCTAACTGGACTAGGATTTGGCTAGGTGTTTGAATTGGAGTGGGAGTCCTATTAGGGTTAGGACTTAAAAACCCTATAAATAAGCATGTAAACTTTCTTTCTTTATGAATAAAATTTCAGCCACTTTTCTTCAGCTCTTAGAGCCGAAACCTAGGAGGGTCGATCCCCTATAGAAATCGAGGAGGACCGAAACCCTACAAAGATCAGTTATCCCCGATAGAAACCTTCAGGTTCTATCAAAACTCAAGTAATGATGATGATGATGATGATGTTGGCACTTCTTAAAAGAAAATTTAAGAAATTCTTAAAAAATGACCAAAACTAAACAAGACGCTAAGAATAAAAGTGAACTAAAAAAGGACTTAATAATATGCTATGAATGCAAGAAGCTAGCATACTTCAAAAATGAATGTCCCCGAGTGAAGATGCAACCAAAGAAGAAGAAAGTGCTTAAAGCTACTTGGGATGACTCAAGTTCATCCGAAAACGAGGAGCCAACCAACAAGGAAGAAGTTGCAAATTACGTATTAATAGCACTTAGCAACAAGGTAAGTAACCTAAACAAATCTTCCTTATCTTACAATAAATTATTCAATGCATTTAATGACTTGTTTCAAGATTTAAAATTAGTTAGTAAAAAAGTATAAATTATTAAAAAAGGATCATGCTTCTCTTGCTAGTGAATTTGAAAAACTAAAAAATGAGTATGATGAATGTTGTTAGCTCCTTACACTAAGTGTGAAGAATTAGATATTATTGACAAAGAAACCATAGGTAACAAGTCAAACCTCTTGGTTGAAGATGTGTTATTAGTAGATGGTTCAAAACATAATCTACTAAGCATTAGCCAATTGTGTGATAAAGGATATATCATCAAATTTGAATCTAATGCTTGTATAATTGAAATACTACACAAAAATAGGTCTATTATTATCGTAAAAAATAATAATATATATATTATTGATATTGATGATTTTTATGATAAAACATGTTTTTTAGCTTTAAACAATGATGTATAGCTTTGAATAGGAGATTAGGTAATGGTAGCATGAAACTAGTCTCTCAAATTTCAATTAGAAAACTTTTAAGAGGAATGCCTAGCAAGTTTATCAAAGATAAAGTTTGTGATGCATGCTAACTAGGAAAAAGAAATAAAAAATAGTTTCAAATTAAATAATCAAATAAGCACCTCTAGACCACTACAATTGATCCATATAGATACAATAAGTCTAAGAGTTAGTAAATATGCCTTTGTAATTATTAATAATTATAGTAGATACACTTGGATATATTTCTTGGCACATAAAAGTGATTGCTTTAAATATTTTTGAAAATTTTATAAACTCAAAATAAAAAGGGTTTTATGATTTCATCTATTCGTAGTGATAACGGTGGTGAGTTTCAAAGTTGTAATTTTCAAAAAAAAAATTGAATCAAATGAGTACAACCATAATTTTCCTACTCCAAGAAATCCACAACAAAATGTAGTTGAAAGAAAAAATAGGACCTTACAAGAGATAGCAAGAACTATATTAAACGAACATAGCTTACCCAAATATTTTTGGGCCAAAGCCGTTAACACGACATACTATGTCATGAACAAGGTTCTCGTAAGACCATTACTTTTCAAAACTCCTGATGAATTATGGAATAATAAAAGACCCAACATTTCATATTTTAATATTTTTGGTTGTAAATGCTTTATTTTAAACGAAAAAGATACCTTAGGAAAGTTTGATGTAAAATCAAATGAAGGTATATTTTTTAGTTATTCCTCAAGTTCAAAAGCTTATCATGTTTTTTAAAAAAGAACTTTATTTATTAAGGAATAAATTCATATCATATTTAATAAGGTTCCCGAAGTAAGGAAAGTTGATTTTGATGATGATTTTGATTTTGGTACTTTAAATTTGAAAGAAAATTCTTCTCTACAAAGCAACTTGGATACATCTACTTCTATGGAATATTTATCCAAGGAATATAAGTACACAGATGCTCATTCTAAGGAGCTAATAATAGGAGATACATCAAAAGATGTTCAAACTCGTTCATCATTTAAAATTTTTTGTGCCAATACCGCTTTTTTATCTCAATTGAACCAAAATGCATTGATGATGCCCTAAAAGATGATTCTTGAGTTTTTGCAATGCATGTGGAGTTGAATCAATCTAAGAGAAATAAGGTATGATGCTTGTTCCTAGACCTAGTAACAAACTTGTATTTGACAATAAATTGGTCTTTCGAAATAAGCAAGATGAATCTAATATCGTGGTTCAAAACAAGGCTAGATTAGTTATCAAAGGTTTCAACCAACAAGAAGGTACTGATTTTAAAGAGACCTTCGCTCATGTGGTAAGACTTAAATACATAAGGCTGCTCCTTGCCTATGTTTCTTTTCAAAATTTTAAATTATTTCAAATGGATGTTAAAAGTATATTTCTAAATGGTTTTATTTCTAAAGAAGTTTAAGTGGAACAACCATCCATATTTGAAAATGATCTTTTTCTAAATCATGTTTTCAAATTATCAAAGACACTTTATGGATTGAACAAGCCCCCAGGGCTTGGTATAAGAGACTTAGCTCTTTTCTTATCTCTTTTCTTATTTAAAGTAATTTTTGAAAGGCAAGGTGGATACCATATTATTTATTGAATATTTTGAAAATAATTTTTTTATTATTCAAATTTATGTTGATGATATTATTTTTGATTCTACTAATGAGTCTTTATGTGAATCTTTTGCTAAAAGTATGAGCCAAAAATTTGAAATGAGTTTGATTGGCGAATTAACATTTTTATTATGATTACAAATTAAGCAATTGAATGATAGTACTTTTATATGGCAAACTAAGTATACATTGGATTTGTTAAAACGATTTAGTATGGATAGTCTTAAGGTTATAAACACACCTATGAACACCTATATAATTTGGATAATAAAGGAGAAAGTTTTGACCCAAAACCTTATAGAGGAATGATAGGTAGTTTGCTATATCTAACTATAACTAAACTAGATATTACGTTTAGCGTTAGTTTGTGTAAGATTTCAGTCCAGGTGTTCATTGGAGAATGAGTTTGCTGATTGATTCACTTAAGTAATTCTGGATGGTTAATGATACCTGATCATCAGACAATGATTCCATAGTCGTAATTGTATGTCTGGTCCTTAGACTTAAAACGCCAAGGATGCCTTATTTGAGTACTTCATTCTTTGATACTAGACTTGTGGGTCTGAAAATTCTAGATCTGATATAGCTGGTTATTAAGAATGACAGTCAACCTTATGAAGGCAATTAAGTGTCAATAAAGGATCGTCCACACTTGATATCATCATAGGAATATCTCGTGTGTTCTCACTCAAGTAAGTCCCTGGCCAAGGTTATTCAGATTGAGAGAGAGAGAGAGAGAGTTCTTGTTAGGACCCTAGTTGAGTCAGGTCCTAGTTAATTGAGTTGAGTCCTTAGATTAGGCCTTGTTGGCCAACCTAGACCTGACATTAGGTCGACTAGGAGGAAATTTGAGTCCATTATAATAAATCAGCCCAAATCTTAGTAGTGTTAGGATTCGGTTGAACTAAAGTCTAGTTAGGAGTCAGAGTTAGATTCTGGTCGGTCAACCAAGTCAAGCTTATAATCAACTGAATTGGCCACCCACCTTGATGTGTGGAAGTCGGTTAGGGCTGAGAGGAGGCTGACTAGGGTTAGAGATGGAGAGTTCCATTTAGTTAGGACTGTCTCTAGGGTTGATTAGGAGTTAAATTAGGAGTTCGATTCTTGGTTTAGTTAAGAAGGAGTCCTATTAGGATTAGAATTTTGAGACCCTATATAAACACTTGTAGCCACAACCTTTTTTCTCATGAATAAGTTAATATTTCTTTGACTCTTGTAACTGAATACCAAGGAGGGAGGAACCCCTATAGAGTTCCAAGGAGGCCAATCCACTTTAGAGATCAATTCGAGCTTAGAATCTTGCGGGGTTCTAACTTTTGATATCGGAGCAGCATTCTTGGTGCTTCGCTGCCTTTCCACAGCCATTCACCATCTCCCAAGTAATTCCCAAAATTGTTGTGATCATCATTAATTCCACCGTCATCACCATTGCTGCAAAACCATCATCTACAACCTCAACCAAAATTGCATCAGGTTCTTGTATCTACCTTACTACTACAATTTACTTATCTAAAAATCCAAAAAAAATAATTACATCTACCATTGTTATAATCCTTGCCATCCATATATCTTGCTAAAAAATTGCAGGACAAAATAAACTGTTGCAATGATCTTTGAATGTTGATGTAATTTTTCAACCGAATACTATCTTCTTGCCAATATCTTGCTATTGTATTCTTCCCCATATTTTGTATTGGCTTTGCTTTCAACATCATGTATCCCTTGCTATAATACATTGCATATTCCTTATATTGCTGCAAAACAATTGCTCATTGCAAAAACCTTTCATCGTAAAGTTATCATCTTTACGATGAAGTTGTGCTGCAAAATTTTAACCGCATAATTGTTATCGTATCGCTGATCTTTCTGCCAACAACTTGCTAGTATATTCATCTTCGTATTTTACGTCCACTTAGCTTTCCTTACTAGCGAATTCTCTCCGACTTCTTTTAATCTTTGTCGAACACTGAAAACTTTTCATCGAACAGCTGTTCTTCGATGTAAAATTCTGCTGCTTCATCTATCACATCCAATCTTGCTACCATATTTGTTATCATCTATATTGCTGATATCCTTATTGATTTTGTGCTACCATATTCCTCAAAGTACTACTGTAATATTACTGAAACTTTCATCATAAAACTGATGTCTTTTGATGAAAAATTTTGTTGCCATACTTTTCAGTGTTTCTTGCTACATACACGTCTGGTAGAACCCTTGCAGATTCTAAGCTTGAGGTGATCTCTATAGGGGATCGGCCTCCTTGGAAATTTGTTGCTAAATACATTTAGGTTCCTCAAAATACTACTGCAAATTTATTGCTTGCCACCCCTAAGGCACCCCTCTAGCCTTAAGATGCAACCATCTATTAGCTTGGGGTGATCTCTATAGGGGATCGGCCTCCTTCAAACTCTATAGGGGTTCCTACCTCCTTGGTTTTATGCATAAAGACTGAACTAAGTTTATCTATAGATAATGAAAAGAGGAGATAATACAAGCTATTTATAGGGCTTCTAAACCCTAACTCCTAATAGGACTCCTACTCAAGACTCCTACTTCTAATAACTTTAACTCCAACTCTAAGAAGCAACTCCTACTTCCAACAACTCCAACTCCAACTCTAAGAAGCAACTCCTACTCCAAGTAAACTAAGACTCCAACTCCTAATGAACCCTTGAGAGAGTCCTAATTGAATGAAGCTCTTCCCCTCATCAAAGTGGGTAGCTAATTGGGTTGGTTACAAGCTTGACTTAGTTAACTCCAACTCTGACTCCTAACCAGACTCTAGTTCAATCGAATCCTAATCCTACTAAGATTTAGGTTGATTTATTATAATGGACTAAAATCTCCTCCTAGCCGACCTAACGTCAGGTCTAGGTTGGCCAACAAGGCCCAATCTAAGGACTCGACTCAATCGACTAGGATCCGACTCAACTAGGGTCCTAACTGACCCGCCCTCTTCAAATCAGCCTTATCCTCAAGGTTGAGGCTCCATGAACTCTGGGTCTTGAGATGCAATTCTCCTTGAAGCTTTCTTGCGATATCTATGGTAGGTGCACCATGGTCCGACGGTCCAACATTGTCTTGTATCTCTTAATTAGGGGTAGTAGTATCTGGACGGTGGTGCATCATGATCTTACGATCTCATACGATCATCAATTGAACTTAAACCTCCTCATCAGTTGGGATATCAGGTGGATAGATCTGGGCAGAGTCATCCTTTCTAAACTTTTATTTACGGTGAGATACTTGGAGGATCAATTGTATTTTTAAATTGATGTACTAATTTGATCCATAAGTCATAGCTCCATTGTGATCCCCAATTTTGCAAGGGCCAAAGTAGTAGGGGGACCACTTTCTTAAGGCTCTAATTTTTTGCTGGTAGGGCTGGAGATGAAGGGAAACTTGATATTCAATAGTAAACTTTCTTCTACTCCGATATTTATCGGGGGGCTGTTTCTTTCTTGCATTGGCTGCCACTTGGTTTTTCTTTAATAGTAACTGAGCTTTCTTTTGAAATAATTGCTCTCCTTTGATAAGTTTTCTGGTGGTGTGAGTCTATTCTGAGTCCAAGGAGGGTAGGAGCTATAATTTTACCAAGCCTATTTTCATCTCTGCTTTGTGTTGTTGACCTATATCATGCCAAACTTCAAATTTAGTAGAAATTAGTGTCCCTTTATAGATCAAGCCTCGGTGCATATTAGGAGTTGGTCATCTTGCATGAGGGTGGTGCCGATCCCAATTCCTTATATGTTTTCTCCAATTACGAACACATTGCCATGATCAGGTAATGCTAGCACTAATGTAGATGACATCGTGACTATGAGGATCCTGTAGATGGTGGATGTGTGGATGCCTTCCTCCTGTTCTTTCATAATTTTAATCTCCATCCAATAAGGTTTGGTGTCACAGATTTCATGCCGGTACTATCGCTCGAGGGACTCAATCTTCTTGCGGTTGTGGGCCATGGATCAGTGGTTATCATCAGGGAAGACTTTGAGCATATGGTCCACTCTTTAGAGAAGTCATGGAAGTAGCCCGAGATCTGGGAGTGCTACTTTAGAAACCATAGCTAGTTCGGTTGGATCTGGCACTTCAGGAAGAGTTTATACCTGCAGATAAAGAGGTAAAGCTTTTGGAGATAAAGTGTCATTACAAGGGAAGGTTATGGTCGAATGATCTGTGTCTCTTGCATCTCTTAGATGATCCTTTTAGCTTTGACGCTATGAGAATGTGGACAATAATATGGTCAAATATGTGCTAGTGGTTCCTCCTACAAGATCAGCATATGAAGATTGTATAACGTGGTAGGAAGTAGTCGGCTCGGTTCAGCGGAGGCGCCTAAAATTTCAGCAAGCTTCTGCAAGTGCTGTGTTAAGATCATCATTACTTCACTCCCATGTTTCTCATATAAGGTAACTTGTTCTCCCTTGCTATTCATAAGATTGTTGGTGAGGACAATGATGGGTTGCTGCTTAAAGGATTCTTCAACTTTTGCTGCTTGCGGGTTCGCATGGCCGACTAAAGCATGAGTCATGCAATTGGCTAGCTGTGGGTCCTCCTTCGTGTTCTCCTCCTCAAGTTCCTGGACTTCTTCAGATTCTTGAATAGATTTTATCATGGAAAGCTTTCCTTTTTTGCAGTGATGGTTGCGGCTCCAAAGTTGATTGCAATGCCAACAAAGGCCCTTCACTGATCTACCGTGTAGCTCTTCTCTCATCAATTATTTTTTGTAGCGAAGAATGGTTGGGAGAAAAGGGAGGTTATATGCTGCTGGTCTAGGAGTGGTTCTCATCCTTCGAGCATCTTGGTTTAGCCATTCATTTTGAATTCGGGTGAAAGAGATTGCGGCCTTCACGGTGGGGGGCTGTCGCACATTAACCTCTCATTTAATTTTTGACTTGAGTTCTTCGATGAATGTGCCTAATAATTGTGTGTCAGACCAATCATGAGCAAAGTAAGATAATTCCTTAAACCTGGTATGGTATTATTGGATCGTGGAGGTTTGTCAGATCTTGACAAATTGTCTATTGATATTCTCGTACTTGGTCAGCCCAAAGCGGTTCAATAGCATGTTTTTGAATTGTATCTATATCGGAGCCCCATGGGTGTATTCAAGCCGATTGTACCATTGAATTGCATCTTCTTAGAAGTGGATGATAGTGGTGTCCACCATGGAATCCTCCGGTGTTCGGTAATAGCGGAAGTAATGTTCAACGTGCGAAATCCATCCCATCAGGTCTCCTTCCCATCAAGGGAAGTCCGCCCTCATGCATGGCTGTATCATATAAGTGGCTCGTACTTGCTTTTTGGGAGGCCTCTCTAAACTTGCACCTTGCTGGAATTTTGTTAGGCTCGAAGATCAACCCAATCTAAATTCGGTGAATAAGGGGCATAATCTATCCTCTATGCGTGATTCAAACGCCTCAAATTTGGCATCGATTATATCTCCTAATGACATGATGTAAAACTCTAAATTTGTTGTGATAAGGTCCTTCTCTTGCTGTTGGATCATTGGTATGGATTGGTATCCGAAAAGGGTAGATAGCTTAAGGCGAAAGGCTACGGTATGTTGTTGGTTGTTGCCGTTGCTATTGCTGTTTGGGATGTCTGTGGATTCTAGAAATAGTTTATGATGGTTGCGTCTTAAAGCTAGAGGGGTGGCTTAGGATTGTTGTTGATGAAAGCAACCAGTTTGGTAAGGATTGGTGGCCAAAATAGTGATGGATTAAAGTTGCGGTTTTAGGGTGTTGTTTGGGCTATAATTTTTTGGGGGTTGTTAGGGTTGGCTGTGGATTATAGAAACATGCTATGATGGCTGCATCTTAAGAGTAGAGAGATGCCTTAAAGATGACATGGGTGATAGCAATAATTTTGATAAGGATCAGATATCGATGCAACAAAAAACATCGAAAGGTAGTGCTGCAAAATTCTGCCTCGATAGGCTATGATAGGTCGCTGTCTTGGGTTACAGTTTTGGGTGCTATTTGGGTTCTGGAAATAGGTTATGATGGCAGCACCATAAGGCTGGAGGGGTGTCCTAAAGACATTGTAGTTGGTGGCAACAAAATGGTTAGGGTTTGGTGGGTTTAGAGAAGAAGAAAGACAAAGGCACAGTAGCAGATTTTTTCGTCCAAAATTTTTTAGCAATATAGATGTAATTTTTCCCAGCAATTTGAAATAAGGATTTGAGTAAAATTCAAAGGGAATCCACTGGTAAGGGAGAGATAATACTATCAAAAAATTCATGGAAAATTATGACAGTAAAAGATTCGGCAAGATCAAATATTACGAGAAGGTGCTACGGTAGAATTTTTTCGTCGAAAGATTTCAGCAGTATAAACGAGATTTTCTTCCAGCAGTTTGAAATAAGGATTCAATTAAAACTTAAAGAGAATCTGCTGGTAAGGGAAAGGTAATGCCGACAAAAAATTCATGGAATAAAATGGTAGCAAAAGGTTTAGCAAAATCAAAGATCACAGGTATGAACTACGGCAGAATTTTACGTCCAAAGTGCAGTAGATTGGATTTAAAAGATTAATGGTTTATATGAGATTTTTTTGAAAAAACCAAAAGGAAATATGTTGTTAGGAAGTGCCAAAGCCATCATAAAAAATTTGTAGAGATTTGGACAAAAACAATGTAACAGCAAGATCAAATAAGCAGTGCTATGCGGTTGAAATTCTGCACTGCAACTTTTATCGTAGAGATGGAAACTTTGCGATGAAAAGTTTGTGCAACAAGATAGGAATAATTTTTTTTTTGGGTTTTTTGAATAAGGATAACTAAATTGCAGCAATAGTATGGTAGGAAACTAAAACCTATTGCAATTCACGGGGAGATCAAAGGATGATCCGTAGTGGTGAAGATGATGGCGAAATTCGGTGACGATCTTTAAGCATTTAAGGGAATTGTTTTAGGCAGCTATGGAAGGATGATGGATGGCTGTGGAAGGGCAGCAAGATGAACGCTGCTCTGATATAAAGTGTTAGAACCCTTGCGGATTCTAAGCTTGGGCTGATCTCTATAAGGGATCAGCCTTCTTGGAACTCTATAGGGGTTCCTCCATCCTTGGTTTTCTACACAAATGCTGAAATAAAATTGATCTATTGATGATGAAAAGAGGGGAGAATATAAGCTATTTATAGGGCTTCTAAACCCTTAACTCCTAATAGGACTCCTATTCAAGACTCCTACTTCTAACAACTCCAACTCCAACTCTAAGAAGCAACTCCTACTTCCAACAACTCCAACTCCAACTCTAAGATGCAACTCTTACTCCAAATAAACTAAGACTCCAACTCCTAATTTAACTCCTAATCAACCCTTGAGAGAGTCCTAACTGAATGGAGCTCTTCCCCTCATCAAAGTGGGTAGCCAATTGGGTTAGTTACAAGCTTGACTTAGTTAACTCCAACCCGTATCCAACTCCGACTCCTAACCTAACTCCAGTTCAGCTGAATCCTAATCCTACTAGGATTTGGGTTGATTTATTATAATGGACTCAAATCTCCTCCTAGCCGACCTAATGTCAAGTCTAGTTTGGCCAACAAGGCCCAATCTAAGGACTCAACTCAATCGACTAGGACTCGACTCAGCTAGGGTCCTAACACCATCATATCCCATTTTTAATCTCTACAGTTAGCCCAAACAGCAGCGCGAACTGTAGCCCAAACAACAACCTACTGCAATCTTGTTTCTATGCACTTCTTGCCGCAACTACATCAAACCGGTTGTTGCCCCCAATAGCAACCCTAACCTTCCCAGCCTCAAATAACTACTATCAAAACCCTTTCCAACCCCCACAACACCCTCAAACAGCAACACCAACAGCAACCTAAACCGTAAACTATCAATCCAAAACCGCAACCTTGATCCATTACCCTTTCGACCACCAATCCCTACCACACCGGTTGCTGCCATCAATAGCAACCCTAATCTACCCCTCTAACCCTAAACCTTTGTCATCAAACCCCCCTATACGACCCCTACAACAGCTCCAAACCACAGCACCAACAACAACTGTTAGGACCCTAGCTGAGTCGGGTCCTAGTTGATTGAGTCGAGTCCCTAGATTGGGCATTGTTGGCCAATCTAGACCTGATATTAGATCGGGTAGGAGGAGATTTGAGTCTATTATAATAAATTAGTCCAAATCATAGTAGGGCTAGGATTCAGCTAAACTGGAGTCGGAGTTGGATTCAGGTTGGAGTCAACTAAGTCATGCATGTAATCAACCCTCCACCACCCCTATTGAAGAAGTGGTTGACTAGGGTTAAGGGAAGAATCTCGAGGGGGTCTTCTAGCCACCTCCCTCGTCTTAGAAGAGGCTGGCTAGGGTTAGAAGAGGAGGGATCCATTTAGCTAGGACTCTCTCTAGGGTTGAATAAGATCAATCTTTCTTTAGTAATTGTGCTGAATACCTTGGAGGAGGGAACCCCTATAGAGTTCCAGGAGGTCGATCCCCTATAGAGATTAACCCCATGCTTAGAATCTGCAAGGGTCCTAACACTTGGTATTAGAGCAGTGATCTTGGTGCCAGCCCTTCCACAACCGCCCATCATCTTCATCCAGCTACCCAAGCAATTCTCATAATTTATAAGATCATCGCCAAACTCAACCGTCATCACCACTACCGCAGATCACCCTTGTAAATTGCATCCAGTTTTGGTAATCTACCTTACTGTTGCTGCAATTTAGTTATCCTTAACCCAAAAAAAAACCAAAAAGGTGTTCCTCTTTTACGCTGCACAAATATAGCGACACAAAGTTGTCATCTTTATGATGAAAGTTACGTGGTAGATTTCAGCCGCATACCACTGCCCTTTCTTAATCTTACTGCCACTATTTTGCTACCCTAACTTCTACGAGTTTTTTACAAAGGCTTTGGCATTTCTTATTAGCATATTTCCTTTAGGTTCTATGAATTTTTTTTTATACAAATCGCTGAAATTTTACATCCAAACTGCTAAAATTTTAGACGTAAAAATCTGTCACAGTACCTTCTTGTACTTCTTGATCTTGCCAAATTTATTAATGTTGTATTCTCCCATGAATTTTTCAACAGTATTACATTTTCCTTACCAGTAGATTCTCATTGAGTTTTACTCAAATTCTTGTTATGAACTACTAGAAATTTTACGTCTATACTGCTGAAATTTTCGACGAAAGATTCTGCCGCTATACCTTTTGTCGTTCTTCTTCTCGTAAACCACTAGATCCTACCGAATTTGATGCCACCAACTACATCATCTTTAAGGCACCCATCTAGTCTTAAGATGCAGCCATTGTAGCCTTTTTTTTTATTTTTATAGCCGGCCCAAACAGCAGCATAAAACTGTAGTCAAAACATCCACCTACTACTTTGTTGCCATGTTTTTGCCAAAAACTTGCTACAATATTTTATTATCATATTCTCTACAATACTTTATATTGATCTAGCCTTAATCATTATCTATTTCTCGCTATCATAATAATCTAAAACACAGCTGGGATTTTTGTCATCAAACTGCTGGTCTTCGACGTAAAATTCTATCGTTGCATATTTTCGCTATTCTCCACCGCATACACCACCAAATATTACCGAATTTATTGCTACTACCTATGTTATCCTTAAAGCATCCTCTAGCCTTAAGATGCAGCCATCATAACCTATTGCTAAAATCCGTAGCCAATCCAAACCGTAGTAAAAATTGTAGCCCAAACAGCAGTCTACGGTAGCCGCAACCCTCCACCAAACGATCTTTATCTTCCGGCCACCAATCCAACCAAACCAATTGCCGCCATCAACAGCAATCCTAAGCCACCTGATAGGGCTCCAGTAGGGTTGAGTCCTAATCACCCTAGAAGTAATTAATAAGAACCTTGTGAGATCGTAATAAAACCACACCTAGTCACTTCTATCATATAAAGAAGTGTGGCTATGATTTATTTTGGGGCCTTAGGGCTTCCTAGCCACGGCCCCCTTCACTGGGTTGGTCGGCTAGGGTTTCTAGAAGAGGGGCATGGCTTGTGCAGCCACTTAGGTCGCCACCCCCTTTATTTATGCATAGTAGCTATAGGAGGGGCAAAAGAGAGAATTCACTTAGGAAGCACCCCCCTAGGGCTAGGGTTTGGAGCCCTATATAAGCATATAGCCTCCACCTCTTTTTAGCAAGCAAGATCAATCTATAATTCTGCCATATGGCCGACAACTAGGAGGGAGGAACCCCTATAGCGTTCCAAGGGCTAATCCCCCTCAAAGATGAAAATCTATAGAGCTCCATCTTGGGTTCTATCTTTTGGTATCAGAGCCAAGTTCCTGCTGCCCTGTAGCCATCTCTGCCGCCTCCATCTTCCAAGCAATTCCCACAATTGCTTTTGGCGTCGCCTTCATCCACCGTCGCCCACCAAGTCGCAGATCCATCAATCTTCTACCGTCCTCTACGTCAACATCATAGATCTGATAAAAACTCCAACGCCTCTTGCTACTGCTATTCCTTTATCTTATACATGGGAGAAGTTTTTCCAAAGTTTCCTTGCTGCAAAATTCTACCATCGCAAACGTTATTATCGTTGCAAAGGGGAAACACTATAGAAATTTTAGCCGATTATTGCTTCTTGAACCTGAACTTTTGATCATCCTTTTTAGCTGAAACTTTTACATAAATTCCTAAATCGTCTTAGCTTTCATCTAAGATTAATTTCTGAAAAAAATTCCTTTTGGATCCAGACTTATACTACTACAATTCTTCATCGAGCAGTGCTGAAATTTTACGATGAAGAATCTAACTTCCACTTATTAACCTCTTGAAACCAAACTTTTATTCATCCTTTTTGGCCAAAACTTTTACACAATTTCATAGATTATCTTAGCTTTCATCTAAGATTGATCTCTGAGAAAAATTCTTCTGAAACTGGAATTATAGTGCTATAATTCTTCATTGCGCAATGCTGAAATTTTACGACGAGAATTCTACGATCTTGTTTGCAACAATTTTCCTACCGTTACGCTGTCACAATTTTCTTGTTCCAAATTACTATTACTACACCATCTGAACCAAGATTCTGATATTGAAATTCTCCATAATTTTTTTAGATTTTTGCTATTAACGTCAAGAAACTACTGCTTCTTCGGTAGAAATTTTGTTCGGTAGTATAGCGTATACCGCAGCGATCTTTTGTCAAAACTTTATCATATTCACTGCCATCTTTTCTAGATGTGAAACTCTCTTTTCCTCATCTTCATCCCCTAACACCACAGCCCAAAAGTTCATAATTTTTTGCTAGAATTTTCATTGAGAAACTGTTGTTTCTTCGATGACAATTCCGCTTCTGCAAGGCAGCATATGTTGCAGCGAACTTTGTCGAATTCTATCAAACCTTCTCTGCCATCTCTTCTAGATCTGAAACCATCTTTCCCTAACCTTCACCCTCTACCATCACAGCCCCAAAATCCCACCAAACCACAGCCAAAACCATACCCAAATCAACCACAAAATAACCTAAAACTGCAGCCTCTTACAACCAGCACCTATTGCACCATACCCTTACCGATCCCAATCAAACCTTTGTTGCCATCTATCGCAGATCCAAAACCCTTTTTCCTAGCCTTCATCTACTACTATCACAGTCCTAAAACTACACCAATTGCAGCCAAAACTCCACAACACCGCAGCCCCAAATCGCACAAAAAAAAACCACAAACAGTACCCAAAATCGTAGCCTTCGGTCCACCAACCTTTCAGCCACCTAATTGATAGGACTTTAGCAGGGTTGTATCCTAATCTCTCTAAAAGTAGTCAATAAAACCCAGCTAGATTATAATAAAGCCACTCCTATCTTATAAAGGAGTATGGCTAGGGTTTAGATTAGTCCTTAGGGCTTAGTGGCCGCCACTCTCTTACTGGGTTGGTAAGCCAGGGTTTCCCCCTCCTTAGGTTGGCTATAAAGCCAACCTAGTCGCCCCCTTTCCTATTAAGGTAGGTTGGCTATAGGAGGGGCAAAGGGGTATGTTTATTTAGGCAAGCACCCCTTTAGGCTAGGGTTTTGATCCCTATATAATGATGTAGCCGCCCTCTCTCTTGAATCTATTGGTTACAGATGCCCTGCAAGCCAATCACCGGATAGACTGGTGTACAATATACCCGTCCATATGATGGAGGCGGCTGGTCTCATAGCCACTTGTGTGGAGACACTAAGGATATAGTACAAGTGCTCATTGGAGAATGAGTTTACTGATTGATCCGCTTATGGAATATTGTATGGTTAATGATACCTAATGTCAAACAGTGATTCCATAGTCCCAGTTGTGTATCTGGTCCTTAGACTTGAGACACCAAGGATGCCTTGTATGAGTACTCCTTTCTTTGACGTCAGACTTACAGGTTTGGAAAGCTCTAGATCTGGTATAGCTGGTTATCGGGATTGATAGCCAACCTTACGAAGGCAATTGAGTGTCAATAGAGGATCATCCACTCTCGGTATCACGAGAGGAATATCTCATATGTACTTGCTTAGACAAATCCCTGGCCAGGGTCATTCGGATTGATTGAGAAGGAATTCTCTGGTAGAATCCGATTAGAGCAAGACAAACTGATTTCGTATGTGACATGACAGTACCATGTCTAATATACGGTCTCTGGGATATTATTTGGATGAGGGACTATAGATACATGGTAACTGTGGACAGATAAGTCCGATGAATTTGATCCCCCCTGTACCGTCTGGGGACTATGGCATAGTGGCCTAGTACGTCCATAGTCGATAAGTCGAGTGAATTGTTATGGGGATAATAATTCACTGTATCAGAAGGAGTTCTGATGGGAGTAACTCATGGCCAGCTCGGTATCGGGCCTAGAGGGTCACACACATATGGCGGATACTTCAGCGAATAGAGGATTGTATGAAGATACAATTAGCCCCTATTCTCATTAGATGAGACCCTATGTCGATGGGCTCCTTGATTAAGGCCCAATTATAGGCCTAAGGAGATTATTGGATAGCGATCCAATAATGCAAGGTTAGTGAGTTATTGGATGGAGATCCAAAACCCACTAAGGAAGGAGCCATAGTGTTTTAGTGGCTCTCTATAAATAGGAGGGGAGACTCTGGGTTGATAGGCTGCAGCTTTAGCCACCACCTCCTATTCTCCTCCCTCCCTCTGAGCAAGAGTTGCAAGATCAGAGAGGAGTTTCGTTGCAGAGATCCATCGTGTGGATACCGCTAGAGAGGAGGATGCTTGACCAACTTCATCTTCTCCATCCAGATCTGGAATACAGGGATATACAATCTCCTAGGTAAAATCAATCTCTCACACATCGCGGATTTATCAGTTTTTGCATTTTTCTCGTGACCCTAATCTTTTGCACGATGATTTGATCTGCGTGGAAAACTGGTTTTTGTTTTAATTTTTGCTGCGCATGTGATGCACCCGCTGTAGGTTTCCCAACAGTGGTATTAGAGCCATGGTTTTTGTATGAAATATTCGTTTTAAACTGCGTGTGATGAGATTGAAACACGTAGAATCGTTCTACGTGTTCTTGCTGCGATTTCGCAGCGAAGGAAGCCCTTGCAAGGGGCAGCCGGGCGGCCGACCACCTACAAGGGGGTGACCGGCTGTGGCCAGGCCCCCTGCAAGGGGCGGCCGGCTACAGCCAAGGCCCCCATGCAAATGGGCGACCGGCTGCGGCAAGGCCCCCAGCAATGGGGCGGCCGGCTGCGGCCAGGGCCAGCCCGAAAGGGGGCAGCGCCCGCCCGTGGCCAGACCGTAAGGGCAGCTGCAGACGGTCGCCCGCGGCCAACCCGCAAGGGGTGGCTGACTGCGGGTTCGACGCTCGCAGGAAGGCAGCCTACGCGCACAGGCACCGCCCGCAAGGGCTGCCGCCTGCACGGGCGGCCGCCGGTAGCGGCAGCGCTTGCAGGGGCGACGCTCGTGGAGGTGCCGGCCGTAGGGGTGGCCGCCCCTTGGCAGAGTGGCTGCTGGCTGACTGCGGGTTCGGCGCCTGCAGGAAAGTAGCCTGCGCGCAGAGGCACCGCCCGCAAGGGCTGTCGCCTGCATGAGCAGCCAGCAGCAGCGGCAGCGCTTGCAGGGGTGGCGCCCGTGGAGGTGCCGGCCGTAGGGGTGGCCGCCCCTTGGCAGAGTCGCTGCTGGCAGCCGCCGCCTGTACAGGGGTAGTGGCGAGGCGGTGCGGTGAGGGTGAAGGAAGGCTAAGGCAACTTTATTGGAAAATATGGTTATGCCCCTCAGCATTTGGGAAATTCTAGCTTTGTCCTTTTGTACAGAATTATGAAAATACCCTCAATAATTCTAAAAATTCTGAGGATTGTCCTCTCATCTAGAATTATGAAAATGCCCTTGATAATTCTGGAAATTTTGAGCATGTCCTGATTTCCAAAAAATAATTAATTAAATAGATTAATTAATTATTATATATATCTAGTAATCCTACATATGATGTGATGTACATGTGATGTATGATGTGGATGGAACGTCATGAGCCTTGTGTTGTGATGTGTGTAATTATGATTATTATTATTATTGAGACCTGTGAGCCTACGTTTTTCTCATTTATTGTTGGGCCTGCGTGCCTGTGATTATTTGTCATTACATGGAGAGGCGCAGCGGGAGCGTGGAGGTTACAGCGAGACTTACGATGCCGTGGCAGGAGATCACGACACATGGTGATGTGACGATCCGATGGAACCGATGATGACGAGATCAATAATCACAGGGCATGGAGATGCGCTAATGCACACATAGATTCTATTGTGAGTGATTATGCCCATTGGCTCGGGCTTAATCATATTAGGTGATGGCTCATGATAATCCGATGTGTCTTGCATATGTGATGTGTTATACACCTACTAGATATATGTATATATATATTTGCATGCGATGTAGATATATATTAAATATGTATGTGTGTGACACGACATATTAGGAGACCGATACGAAACAAAAACCCCTCCTACGATATTATCGTGAGGCAATAAGATTGACCCACGTGACCTTCCATCGTTATAGGAAGAAATTGAATCACGACATAGGTCGAGTTGGTTGAGTCCCTCGAGGCTCACCTATCTACGTGATCGAGTTCTTGCCTACGACATAGAGATGTCACCGGTGACTTGAGGACATGGTATGCTTGGTCGAGTCCCTCGAGGGTATATTATCGAATCAGACTCATCTTGTAACGATGGTGATGACTTAACTGAACATCATGGTTGGTCGAGTCCCTCGAGACCATGATGATTCGGAGGCCGAACGTGATGGGAATCATAAGGAGTTGTGATTGGCAAGAGTTGCCTACTTTTTGGGCTTAGTGCAATTGGTCGAGTCCCTCGAGGTTGCACTAAGATGTCAATTGGATCCCGATCCCCACTAGGAGTCTGCCGGAGACTTCTGTCTCACGTGTCGAGGGTGTCGCGTGATTCGCTACGAAAATAGTGGGAGTACATTAAGATAAAAGTCCAAATGCTCCACAATTTGAGAATTGTTCTCACAAAAGAGAAAATTATATATGTCCTTGACATGATTGTACCCACGCTCGAGGAAAGGACAAGCGAGGATGAGATTGCTCACTTTGTGAAGTATAAAGATAGTCCTAAAGGATAACCTGTGCGTTGATCTTATACTTCAGTTCCTACCAGATTCCTTTTCTCACTTCATCATGAATTTTAACATGAGCAAGTTTAAGGTGACTCTCCCTGAGCTCCTCAATATGTTGAGGGAAGCTGAGAGTGTCATCAAGAAGGAGAAGGCAGTTCTCTATATTGGTGAGACCAAAAAGAAAAGGAAGTCTAATAAGATCCTTAAGAAGGGCAAGGGAAAAGAAAGACCAGGTAAGGCAAAGGTTGCCAAGAAATACCCGACAAAGGACAAAGGATAATGTTTCCACTATCGCCAAGACGGACATTGGAAGAGGAACTGTAAGGACTACCTTGCAGAGAAGGCGAGATAGAAGCTTGGAGAAGCTTCAGGTATATTCATGATCAGTCTCCACTTGTCAGATTTTCATGATAACACATGTGTATTGGATACCGGGAGTGTTTATCATATCTGCAATTCATTGCAGGTTCTGGCAAGACCTAGGAGATTGGCTAGAGGCGAGATGGACCTCAAGATGGGCAATGGAGCAAGAGTTGCTACAGTTGTCATTGGGGAGGTCACCCTATATCTGCCTTGTGGAGCTATCATTGCATTGGATGCATGCTATTTTGTTCTCTTTATTATCAAAAACATTATATCCATCTCTTGTTTGACAATTAGTGGATATAAATTAGTTTTTGAGAACAATAGTTGTTCAATAATAATGGATGATGAGATCATCACTAGAGGGACCCTTGTAAATGGCTTATATGTGTTAGACACTTCTCCACACATCATGAATATAATATGTCGAAGTGGAAAATATATGAGGTGAATAATTCAAACCTATGGCATTATAGGCTAGTTCATATACATGAGGGACTGATTCAAAAGTTGTTGAAAGATGGATACTTAGATCCATTTGACTATGACACATATGCAACTTGTGAACCTTGCCTTCGTGAGAAGATGACTAACTCTCCTTTTAATGGAACTGGGGAGAGAGCCACCGAGTTATTGGAACTCATACATAGTGATGTATGTGGTCTCATGTCGACTCAAGCTATAGGTGGTTACCCATACTTCATTACATTCACTGATGATTTCTCTAGGTATGGACACATGTACTTAATAAAGTACAAATCTGAGGCTTTCGAGAAATTCAGTGAATATAAGAATGAGGTAGAGAACCAAATTGGAAAGAGTATTAAGACTCTTCGATCAGATCGAGGAAGAGAGTACTTGAGTACGGAGTTCACCCATTTCCTCAGAGACAATGAGATTCTATCCCAGTGGACACCTCCTTATACACCTTAGCTCAATAGTGTATCAGAAAGGAGGAATCACACGCTGTTAGACATGGTGCGGTCCATTATGAGTTTTGCTGACCTACCCGTCTCATTCTAGGGGTATGCCCTAGAGACTGCAACTTACCTTCTGAACAGAGTTCCATCAAAATCGGTAGTGTCTATACCATATGAGATATGGAAAGAAAAGAAGCCCGATCTTAAGATTGTTAAGAGCTATCATGCCCACGATAGAAGACACAACCCCGATAAGTTGGAATCAAGGACAGAATGGTGCACATTCGTGGGATACCCAAAGAAAACTTATGGGTATTATTTCTATCATCCCGAGGACTTAAAGGTCTTTGTTGCCAAGAGAGTTGTGTTCCTTGAGAAAGAACATATCTTGGTGGAAACAGTGGGAGTGAGATAGAATTGAGCAAGGTTGGAGAACCTAGCTCAAACACCATTCCAGAGCCTGAGTTTGTTCAGGTACCTAACACACAAATTTCAAATTTACGTAGGTCTAGGAGAGTATCTCACCCTCCTGAAAGATATGTGAGATATATCAGTGAAGATGACTATTAGGATATTAATCCTCAGACCTACGAGGAGGCCATTATGAGTATAGACTCCGAGAAGTGGCAAGAAGCCATGAATTCTAAGATGGATTCCATGTACTCTAACAAGGCTTAGAACCTTGTGGATGCACCTGAGGGTATTGTACCCATCGGCTGCAAATGGATCTTCAAGAAGAAGATTGGAGTGGATGGAAAGGTAGAGACCTATAAAGCAAGGCTTGTAGATAAAGGATATAGTCAAAGACAAGGAGTTGACTATGATGAAACCTTTTCACTTATAGCCATGCTTAAGTCCAATAGAATTATTTTGGCCATTGCAGCACACTATGACTTTGAGATCTGGCAGATAGATGTCAAAACGACATTCCTCAATGGTAACCTCGAGGAAGAGGTGTATATGATACAACCAGAGGGATTCGTATCCAAAGAAAGTCCAGATAAAGTGTGCAGGTTGCTTAGATCCATTTATGGATTGAAGCAAGCTTCCCGAAGTTGGAACACAAGATTTGATGAGGTGATCAGATCTTATGACTTCGTTAAGAACGAAGATAAGCCTTGTGTGTACAGGAAGGTAAGTGGAAGTGCTATAACCTTCTTGGTGCTATATGTGGATGACATCCTAATCATTGAGAATGATGTAGGAATGCTCTCCACAATAAAGGCTTGGCTATCTAGAAACTTCTCCATTAAAGACTTAGGGGAAGCATCCTATATTTTGGGGATCCAGATCTATAGAGATAGATCCAAAAGGATGCTTGGCTTGTCCTAATCTAGGTACATAGACTCCATTATCAAAAGGTTTGGCATGAAAAATTCCAAGAGAGGTTTCATACCGATGAGACATGGAATATCACTTTCTAAGAGTATGTCCCCAAAGACTCCTGAAGAAAGGATAGACATGGATAAGATACCTTATGCCTCGGCGATAGGATCTATCATGTATGCGATGCTATGTACTAGACCTGATATAGCACATGCTCTGAATGTCACGAGCAGGTATCAGGCAGATCCAGGTTTAGAACACTGGAAGGTAGCAAAGTATATCCTTAAGTACATGAGAAGGACTAAGGATCTTTTACTAGTATATGGAGGAGGTAGCCTCCAGGTTGAGAGCTACATAGACTTAAGTTTTCACCATGAATGGAGGAGCAGTAAGCTGGAAGAGTTCCAAGCAAGATACTATTGCTGATTCGACCACAGAGGCGGAATACATTGCTGCAGCAGAAGCAGCAAAGGAAGGGGTATGGATGAAAAAGTTCATCAAAGATTTGAGAGTCGTACCAAGCAGTGTAGAACCAATTCCCATATACTGTGACAACAATGGGGCGATAGCCCAAGCAAAGGAACCCAAGTCTTATTAGAAGTATCAGCATGTTCTGAGGAGGTTCCATTTGATAAGAGAGATCATAGCCCGTAAAGATATAGCAATGGAAAGAGTTACATCCGAAGATAACATTGCAGATCCACTTACGAAGCCGCTGGCCCAAATTGTATTTGAGCGTCACGGGGGTTGGGGATCAAACACATAGGTGATTGGCTTTAGGTCAAGTGAGAGATTGCTGGTTACAAGTGCCTTGCAAGCCAATCACGCGAGTGATGCCATGTGTGACACACTGCGTAATCTTTTTACTTATGATTAATATTGGAATATTTTCATATTATATTATATATAGCATATATATTGTGATGTCCTTGGTTCTGTGTAATGAGAATCGGATCGTGATGAGATCACGATAATGAGATCGATTCATCTTTAAACACAGATCCTAAATAATCCCGGTCATAGGTTACTCGAGAGGGACATCGAGATAGCCGGATAGATCGGTGTACTATATACCCATCCATATGATGGAGGCGGCTGGTTTCATAACCATTTGTATGGAGACACTAAGGATATAGTACAAGTGCTCATTGGAGAATGAGTTCACTAATTGATCCGCTTATGGAATGTTGTATGGTTAATGATACCTAATGTCAGACAGCGATTCCATAGTCTCAGTTGTGTATCTGGTCCTTAGACTTGAGACACCAAGGATGTCTTGTATGAGTACTTCTTTCTTTGATGCTAGACTTACAGGTTTGGAAAGCTCCAGATCGGATACAGCTGGTTATCGGGATTGGTAGCCAACCTTACAAAGGCAATTGAGTGTCAATAAAGGACTATCCACTCTTGGTATCACGAGAGGAATATCTCATATGTGCTTGCTTAGACAAATCCGTAGCCAGGGTCATTCAGATTGAGAGAGAAGGAGTTCTCCGGTAGAATATGATTAGAGCAAGATAAACTGATTCCGTATGTGACCTGATAGTACCATGTCCAATATACGGTCTGGGATATTATTTGGATGAGGTATTATAGATACATGGTAACTGTGGACAGACAGGTCCGATGGATTTGATCCCCCCTGTATCGTTTGGGGACTATGGCGTAGTAGCCTAGTACATCCATAGTCGATGAGTTGAGTGAATTATTATGGGGATAATAATTTACTGTATCAGAAGGAGTTCTGATGGGAGTAACTCACGGCCAGCTCGGTATCAGGCCTAGAGGGTCACACACATATGGTGGATGCTTCAGCGAATAGAGGATTGGATGAAGATCCAATTAGCCCCTATTCTCATTACATGAGATGCTATGTTGATGGGCTCCTTGATTAAGGTCCAATTATAGGCCTAAGGAGATTATTGGATAGAGATCTAATAATGCAAGGTTAGTGGGTTATTGGATGAAGATCCAATACCCACTAAGGAAGGAGCCCTAGGGTTTTGGTGGCTCTCTATAAATAGGAGGGGAGACTTAGGGTTGATAGGCTGTAGCTTTAGCCACCACCTCCTATTCTCCTCCCTCCCTCTGAGCAAGAGTTGCAAGATCCGAGAGGAGTTTCGCTACAGAGATCCATCATATGGATACCGCTAGAGAGGAGGACACTTGACCTCCTTCATCTTCTCCATCCGGATCTGGAATACAATGATATACGATCTCCCTAGGTAAAATCAATCTCTCACACATCGTGATTTTATCGGTTTTTGCGTTTCTCTCGCGACCCCAATCTTTTGCACGACGATTTGATCTGCGTGGGAAATCAGTTTTTGTTTTGGTTTTCGCTGCACATGTGATGAACCCGCTGTAGGTTTCCTAACAGAATCAAGTAATGATCAATTTCATTTCAGCCTTGTGCCGAGTCTAAGAGGGAGGAACCCCTATAGCGTTTCAAGGGTTGATCCCCCTCAAGGATCAAAATCTATAGAGCTCCTTCTGGGGTACTATCATTTGGTATTAGAGCTGTAATCTTGCTACCCCTGTAGCTGTAATCCATGCCTCTACCTTCCCAAGCAAGTCCCCCAATTGCTATGACATGCGCCTCCACCTTCCACCCCAATAGCAGATCAAATCAGTCTGCCGCTGCCCCCTGTGTTTGAACTAGAATTCTGGTATATTTTTATAACCCATGCCTCTTCAATACTGAAAGATCCTACATATTATATGTTGGAGAAGTTTTCCAAAGTTTCCTTGCTGCAAACTTTTACCGTCGCAAACATTATCATCGTTGCGAAGGCGAAACGCTGCAGAAATTTTTAGCCGACTATTGCTTGTTGAAACTGAACTTTTGTTCATCTTTTCTGGCCAAAATTTTTACACAATTCTCAAGATCAAGTTGGCTTTCATCTGGATTTAATTTCACAAAAAACTCCTTCTGGAACTGGTTTTCTTATACGATCTTTCACCATCACACAGTTCTGGAATTTTACGACGAAGGAATCTGCCTTGCATCTTTTGCCTTATTTCCCTACTGTTATGCTACCAAAATTTCGTCAAAGTTTCTACTGGTATTGACAACATATAAACCAAGGGTTTCTGTATAATTTTCCTAATCTTTCCTCTGGAATTTACATCGAGAAGTCATAATTTCTCTGACGTAAAATCGGTTCAGCAGGACAGCACATCGAGCACTTCTTTTCACCGAATTCTATCAGATTTGAGTACTATTTTTTGTGGGATTTTAGACTTTCTTTTCCTCATCTCTAAACACTACCATCCTCACCAAAAACCCTTCCAAATATTACCCTAAACCGAATCTAAACAGCCCCCCATATTAGCCTACTTCCTTATCGATCCACTTACCTTTTTAGCCAACTTTCCTTACCGAGACACCTACCTTTACTGCCATCTATCCTAGATCTAAAATCTATTTTCCTAACCTTCATCTACTACTATCACAGCCCTAAAACCACACCAATTCATAGCCTAAACTCCACAAAACCGTAGCCCCAAATCGCACCTAAAACAGCCACAAACAGCACCCAAAAACCGAAGCCTTCGGTCCACCAACATTTCAGCCACCCAATCTCCCTTATCCCTTCAATCACAGCATGTATCTTTTGCTGCCCAATGCAGCCAATAGTAATCCTTGTGGCAAAAGCAGCGATCTTTCGCTGCAATCTATTTACAACACAGCCCGTAACAATCGTTCGCTGCCAACTATCTTGATCGCAGCTAGCAACAAATTAAACACAACAACAGCCATCTCTCGCTCCATACCATTGCTGCCCTCCTCCGTAATAGCCATGTACATCGCTGCCCCATCTTCCTCCTATTGCAGCCGCACCCTTGCTGCAACCGACGCCACCTGCAGCCACGAAGTCGCACAATAGCCGCAGCCGACGTTGTTGTTGCCCTCTTCTTCCTCCGCCATCGTTGCTGCCTTCCAACTCAGATCTCTCGGCTGCCATCTTCCGACAAATAGCAGCCATCTAAAAAATCATAGCCTCGACGACATTGTAGCGTCAATATTGCAAAATCACTGAAGGACCACAGCCGACGTTACTGCTGCCATTTTTTTCCTCCATCGTTGCTGCTACCCTTGGCTGCCATCCTCCACTTGGAGACTTCACCACCGTAGCCCTAACATCACTGCCATTGCTGCCTTCAGCCTGAAGATTACAACTACACTCTTTAATCAGTTTGATTTGACAGGTTGGAGGTCATTACGTCATGACATCAGTGGGCTTATTCGAAGCCAAATTGGAGACTATTGAAACGCGTATCGATGTTAAATTATGTGCTCTCTTTGAGGAGTTTAGATTGGTCCTATCATCGAGCATAATAAGATCACAATGCGGTATAAATTTGGATTGTAAAAAGAACCATAACGAAGAACTAGCGATGATCCATCAAACCTCCACCATCCAAGAGTACCAAACCAGGTTTGAAAGGTTATCTAATCAAACTTATGATTGGTCTGAAAATAGATATTAAGGACTTTTATTGAGGGCTTGAAGCCGAAGATTCAAGAAGAAGTTAAAGCGCGATAGCCGTATACACTTAAGGTAGCCATCTCCTTTGCGCGACATCAAGAGGTGCGATTGAACTATGAAGCTCGGAAGACTAGAGTTGCTCCCCGACCAGTAGCACCAAAGCTTTCACCTCCTCCTACTGTCAGCCAACCCCCTCAGCCATAGAAATTAACAAGAGAAGACCTTCATGACGGATGGACAAAGGAAATATGTGGGTGTTGTGATAAACTGTGGAGCCTAGAAAACAAATGTAAAAAGGAGACACCGCTAATGATTGCACCCATTGAAGAACCCAAACTTGAAGATACGACTCTCGAGCCCAAGGAGAAGGATACACCACAACTGGCCACCCGCACGGTCCCTACCTTAGCTGGCCAAACCAACCTGCAAACATTGAAGATCAAAGGGTTTCTCGAGCAGTAGTCCGTCATCATCTTTATCGACGCCGGGAGCACACACAACTTCATGAGCAATAAGGTTGCTGCCTACTTAATGCTCCAAAAAGAAGATTACAATGGGTTCAAAGTCAAGGTAGCTAATGGCCAAATTTTGAAGTGCAACTAGAAGCGCCTGCGGGTAAAACTGATCCTATAGGAGCAAGACGTAGTTGCTGATTTTTTCCTCCTCCCTCTTGATGGTTTTGATATAGTGCTTGGCATTGATTGGTTGTCCATGATTGGAGATGTTTTCTGAAATTTTTTGAAGCTAACCATGAAATTTTTCAAAAAAGGAAAGCAAGTGATTCTACGAGGGCTCCCTCATAGTTATTTCATGAGATTAAAGATAAGAACCCTCTCCCATAGCTTGTTAAAATTTTAGACGTCCCCACCAAACTGAGCCGATTACCTCCTCTGAAGTTGTCCGACCACCTTATGCTGAACAGGCCAAAACTTCTACCAGTTGTTGCTTGGCCAGATTGCTTCCTACAATCTCAGAAGGTTGAAAATAAAAAGGCCGTCCAAGAGATGATAGAGACATAGATTGTTCGGCCATGCTTATTTCCTGCTACAACACATCCCTACATCCTTTTCTCCAGTGATAAGCTATTTCTAAAGTGTTACATCCCATCGAACTCACCATGGTTGCTGATCTCGGGTGACTTCCATGACTTTTCCCAGGATTGAACAATGATGCTTAAAGACATCCTTGATGATAACCTCCAATCTACGGCCTAAGATCGCAAGAAAATTGAGCCCCTCTAGTGGCAAAATAAGAAAAAAGGAAGGATCATTCGCAGGACTCAACGAAGCATGAACATCATCCCTCTCATTATAAAGAAAGATGCACCACCTTGGTCGAGTGGAACTATAGCCCTCACGATCATGATGTCATCCACACCAAATCATGGCCAGGTGTTTATTATTGGAGTAGACACATCCAGAGTGGGGGTCAGCACTATCCTCATGCAAGATGGTCAACAACACGAAGAAGTAAAAATGGGTCCTGAAAAATCACCACTCCTACCCACCTCAGACTTAGATCGGGCTCACACCAATAGAGATTTTATCAGAGGACAACCCTTCTTCCAAAAGAAGGCATGACTACTATTATAGAGCAATCACGTGGCAGCCTATGTAAGAAAGAAACTTCCCCCAGACAAACGCCGGAGTAGAAGAAAGTTTCCTGAGAAAGATCAAGTCCCCCTTCATCTCCAGCTCCACTAGCACGAAATTCAAGCCTCAAGAAAGTTGTCTCCTTATTTCTTTGGGCCTTAAAAAATTGGGGATCACATTGGGGCCCTAACCTGGAGATCAGATCCGTGCACCAGATTAAAATTACAGTTGATTCTCCAAGTATCCCACCTCAGATGGAAATTTAAAGACGACGACTCAGCTCAAGTTCTTCCAACTGACACCCAAGCTGATGAGGAGCTGAAGACCCGGTTCCCTGAGTTAATGAAACTTCAGCCTTGAGGATAAGGCTGATTTTAAGAGGGTGGGTTTGATAGGACTCCAACAGGGTTGAGTCCTAATCTCCCTAAAAATAGTCAATAAAACCATGTGAGATTGTAATAAAATCATTCCTATCTTATAAAGGAGTATGGCTAGGGTATAGATTAACCCTTAGGGCTTAGTGGCCGTCGCCCTCTTATTGGGTTGGTTAGCCTGGGTTTCCCCCTGCTTAGGTCGGCTATAGAGCCAACCTAGTCACCCCTGTTCCTATTAAGGCAGGTTGGCTATAGGAGGGGCAAAGGTATAATTTTACTTAGGCCCTTAGGCTAGGGTTTTGATCCCTATATAATGATGTAGCCGCCCCCTCTCTTGAATCAAGCAATTATCAATTTTATTTCAGCCTTGTACTGAGTCTAGGAGGGAGGAACCCCTATAGCGTTCTAAGGGTTGATCCCCCTCAAGGATCAAAATCTATAGAGTTTCTTCTGGGTTCTATCACCAATCTCCCTTGTCCCTTCAACCGCAGCATGCATTTTTCACTGCACAACAATGCCAACAGCAACCTCTTACTGACATCCTCCTTTATTGCAGCTAGCAGCGATCCTTGTGGCAAAAAGCTACCAGTAGTGATCTTTCGCTGTAATCTATTTACATCGCAGCCCGCAACAATCATTCGTTGCAAACTTTCTTGATCGTGGCTAGGAATAAATTGAACACGACAGCAGCCATCTGTCACTCTATACTGCTACTGCCCTCCTCCGCAACAACTGTGCACATCGCTACCCATCTTCCTCCTATTGCAATTACACCTTGCTGCAACTGACGCCACTTGTAGCCACGAAGTCGCAACGTAGCTACAGCCGACGTTGCTGCTGCCCTCTTCTTCCTCCATCGTTGTTGATGCCCTCCGACTCATATCTCTTGGCTGCCATCTTCCGATAGATATCAACCACCTAAAAAATCGCAACCTCAACAACATTGCAGAATCACCGAAGGACCACAGTCGGCATTACTGCTACCATCTTCTTCCTCCTCCATCACTGCTACCCTTAGTTGCCATCCTCCACATGGAGACTTTACTACCTCAGCCCCGTCATTGCTGCCATTTGCTGCCCTCAACCTTAAAATTGCAGCTACACTCTTCAGTCGATTTATTTGACAGTTTGGAGATCCTTACATCATGACGTCAGTGGGCTTATTCGAAGCCAAATTGGAGACTTTTGAGACACATATTGTCACGGGCTTAGCTATTTTTGCCTAAGCCATGCGGCACCCATGCAGCCCTCCTGAAGACTTAGTTGAAATTGCCTAAGTCGTTAAGCAACCTTGCCCACTGTTCTGGACTTAGCTGGGATTGCCTAAGTCATGAAACGCCCAAAGCGTTATCTGTCTGCACAGGGTCAGCCCTCTTACAACCTCTTAAGGTCCCGTAGGACCTACAAATAAGAAATTGATTAGTTTAGAAGCGAGCGACGGACACGTCCCGGCGTCTTGCAAAGCGGAAAGCTATACAAGCAATTTGTCGAACACCTTGAGTGCAGCTGAGAAAAGAGAGAAAGAGAGCGAAATAGGACTTTGGAGGGTTGTAGGAACGGTCGTAAGTCCACAAATGATGGTTCCCAAGGTATCGGACGCAAGACGAGTTTAATTGCTGATGAACGCCTACGCCCGACATATACTTGGAGCCCCATCCAGCCCGGTGCCACTCGGGGGGTTCCAAGGTGCTGAAATGACTGACATTTCACACCACTCAGGAAGGTTGCCGTGGCACACGAAAAAGACCCAAAAACAAGGCTGTTTTGGCTCTATGCAGCGAACGACCGTTCTGCAGCCTTCTATACTACTTTCACTCACATTTCTTAGGTAAAAACATATAAACTCAAGGCAAAACAAACTGCTAAACATATGTACAAGCAAGAAAATGCAACGAATGGTTCACGAAGCGAAGATGTTGTGGTTGAGCGACGTTCGTTCGTGACATTCTCCCCCACTTAAACTGTCGACGCCCTCGTCGACGCTTGTTGGTAGGCTTTGACGCGAGCTTCTTCATGTCGTAGGGCATCTTCTGGCTCCCAACTGGCTTCTGTTTGAGGAAGCTTTTGCCACTTCACCAAGTACTCAATTTGTTGTGCTCCATTGGGTAGCTCTATCTTGCGATCCGCTAGAATAGTTTTAACTCGCTTCTCGTAAGAGGCTCTGGTGGGGGGCAGTCGAGTTGGAACATTTCGAGAATCATCTTGTGGATCTGAGTCGTAGGCTTTCAAGTTACTCGCATGGAAGACGTTATGAATTATGAACCATGCTGGCAGTTGCAACTTGTATGAGACATTGCCTACTCTGCTGATGATTGGGAAAGACCCTTCATATTTGCGCACCAATCCTTTGTGCACTCTATGCCTAAAGAACTGGAGTGATGCTGGTTGGAGTTTCACTAACACCATGTCGCCCACTTTAAATTCTTGTGGTCGCCTCCCCAAGTCTGCCCACTTCTTCATCTTTTTGGCCGCCGTCTCCAAGTAAGCCCGCACAATATCTGCATTGCGATGCCATTCCTTTGCAAAGTGATAGGCTGATGGGCTACTCCCTGTATAACCAATAACCTGGTTGTGAGGAGTTGATGGCTGTTGTCCCGTAATAATCTCAAATGGGCTCTTGTTGGATGCAGAGCTCCGCTGTAAGTTATAGGAGAATTGGGCTATGTCCAACAGCTTCACCCAATCTCGTTGGTTGGCACTTACATAGTGCCGAAGATATCGCTCTAAGAGCGAGTTAATTCTTTTTGTTTGGCCATCCGTTTGGGGGTGGAGGCTTGTGGAGAAGTATAATTTAGATCCCAACAACTTGAACAACTCGGTCCAGAATCGTCCCAAGAACCGAGAATCTCGATCACTAATGATGTTGTGTGGGACTCCCCAAAACTTCACCACATTCTTCATCATCAACTTAGCCACCTCCTCCGCTGAGCAATGTAGGGGTGCAGCAATGAATGTTGCATACTTCAAAAACCGATCAACTACCACGAGTATCGATCCAAGTCCCCCTATCGCGGGCAAGCTTGATATGAAGTCCAAGGAAATGCTCTCCCAAGGCCTTTCTGGTACGGGTAGCGACTCCAAAAGTCCCACTGGCTTCTACTGCTCTACCTTGTCCTGTTGACAAGTAAGGCATGTTCGAACATATTCCTCCACATCTGTCCCCATTTTCGGCCAATAGAAGGCCCTCTCCATGAGAGCCATTGTTCGG
The DNA here is from genome assembly GCA_029747655.1 of Ensete ventricosum. Taxonomy (NCBI): domain Eukaryota; kingdom Viridiplantae; phylum Streptophyta; class Magnoliopsida; order Zingiberales; family Musaceae; genus Ensete; species Ensete ventricosum. Next base: position 17,001,333 of record JAQQAF010000002.1, read on the forward strand.
TGGATACCCGGATGTCCAGCCAAAAGGGAATCGTGATACTATTTCAGGAGTTCACGCCTCAAGTTATCCGCTCGGGGAACATAAACTCTATTCCCCTTGGTATAGATGAGTCCCTCCTTGATCCAAAATCATCGTGCCTTGCCCTCTTTGATGAGTTGCATCAGAGTTACTGCATGAGGATCTCGATACAGTCCATCCTCGATCCCGGAAAGGAAGTTGGAGCGCAATTGACTTGCTTGGCCTCCGCCCTCCAACTGTATAGCATTCACTATCTCCACTTTCCAACTCAATGCATCGGCCACGACATTTGCTTTTTCGGGCTTGTACTCCATTACCATGTCGAACTCAGCCAAGAAGTCCTGCCATCGTGCTTGCTTTGGGGAGAGTTTCTTTTGAGTTTGGAAGTAACTCAATGCGACATTGTCTGTCCTTAGCACAAATGGTGCTCCCAGAAGGTAGTGTCGCCACACTCGTAGACAGTGGACCACCGCTGTCATCTCCTTCTCATGCACATGATATCGCCGCTCGGTCTCGTTGAGCTTGCGACTCTAGTAGGCCATCGGATGACCCTCCTGCATAAGGACTCCTCCAATAGCAAAATCAGAAGCATTTGTATGGACTTCAAAAGACTATCCATAGTCCGGCAATCTGAGTACAGGTTCCTCCAACACAGCAGTCTTTAGGTCTTGAAATGCCACCTCACATTTGTTCGACCATCTCCAGGACTGCTCCTTCTTTAGCAACTCCGTTAACGGAGCTGCGCGCTTCGAATACCCTGCTATGAAGCGCCGATAATAGTTGACGAACCCAAGGAAGGATCTCAACTCCGGTACCTTCTTTGGTGTTCGCCAGTCCGCCACAGCTTGCACCTTTGACTGGTCCATTCAGATGGAACCATCGCCGATTTGATGTCCCAAGAATAAAATCTCTGTTTGGGCGAAATAGCACTTTTACCTCTTCACGAACAAGGTGTTCTCCCTGAGAACTTTGAAAATTGTTCGGAGGTGTTTAACATGCTCCTCAAGTGTTTGGCTATAGACGATGATATCGTCTAAGTAGACGACCACAAACTTGTCCAGATACTCCTTGAACAGCTAGTTCATTAGAGTGTAGAATGTGGCCGGAGCATTGGTTAAGCCGAAAGGCATCACCAAGAACTCGAATGCTCCATACCTGGTCACACAGGTAGTCTTTGCCTCATCATCTTCTGCAATGCGCACCTGCCAATACCCCGACCGAAGGTCGAATTTGGAGAAGTACTTTGCCTTGCCCAATTGATCGAACAAGTCCATGATGAGTGGGATAGGATGCTTATTCTTCACCGTCATCTTGTTAAGGGCTCGATAATCGATGCATAATTGGAGACTCTCATCTTGTTTCTTCTAAAAGAGGACTGGAGCTCCAAAAGGTGCTTTGGAACTACAGATGAGACCACCACTTAGCAGTTCATCTAACTGCTTCCTCAATTCCGCCAACTCTGGAGGGGCCATGCTGTATGGTGGTCTCGCTGGAGGCTCAATTCCTGACTCCAGCTTAATCTGATGATCCACGCCTCTGCGTGGTGGTAGAGTTCTCGGCAACTCTGTTGGCATTACATCCGAGAACTCCATTAGGATGTTCGCCACAATAGCAGGTTCCTGAATGGCTTCCCCATCAGGTGTCTCTAGCTTCATAGCCGCTATAAAGGTTGATTCACCTTTTCGTACCCCTTTCTTCAATTATAAAGCCGATATTTGTTGTAGGTCCTTGGCTCCTCCCCGAGAAACTGGAATCATGCAGGGATCATCACCTCCCATTAGACACAAAAAGTTCAGGAACGGTACTGGCACCAACTTCGCTGCGTGCATAAGCTCCATTCTGAGAATCACTTGGAAGTCGTCTAGTGGCACTGCCATCAAGTTTATGCTCCCGCTCTATGTCCCGATCTTGATGGGGATCCCTTTCGTCTGTCCGGAGATCCGCTTGGCCTCCGAATTCACCGCCTTCATACGACTTGGGCTCTTCTCCAAGAGTAATCCCAGTCGCTTAGCCTCGCGATCGGCAATAAAATTGTGGGTCGCGCCCATGTCCACCATTGCACGGGTTGTTCGGCCATTAAGCTTGATGTCCACATACATCATCTCGCTGTTTCCTGCCTTTAGTGGCTTTGCCTTTGTGTTCTCCCCCACTTGACCCCGCAACGCATTCAACAAACGCATTGCTCCCATCCTGGGTCCTTGCGATGCCTCACTGTCGCTACTGGAGTTAGAACTGCTCGAACTAAGGGCGATAGCTTTGCCCTTGTCTGACTTACGGGATAGAACCGATGCCGTTAGAGCATTGAGTGCCTATTTTTGTGGGCACTCCCTCACTTTGTGTGGTCCTCCACACAAGAAGCATCCACTAAACTTTGGGACTCTACCTCTTGAACCCGGTCCCTTGTGGAAATTCTTCTTCTTTTGCTCGCCCCCAGACTCCTTCGCTCGAGAGTATTTAGATGGGCGCTTTCTCGAAGAGTGTATCTTCTTTCTTGAATCCTCCGAAGAAACAAAGTCAGTCAGTCTTTCCGCGGCTGCAATTGCCCCGACTACGTCAGTGACATTCCTCCGATTTAGTTCTTGTTGTGCCCATGACTTCAAGCCATCGAGGAAGCTGAATAGCTTATCTTTCTCAGACATGTCCCGAATATCCAGCATCAGTGCTGAAAATTATTTCACATAGTCTCGGATTGTTGTACTCTGGCGGAGTTGTCTCAGTTTCCTTCTTGCGACAAACTCTGTGTTCTCGGGCAAGAACTGAGTTCTCAACTCTCGCTTCAAGTCTCCCCATGTATCCACTCGACATCGGCCTTGTTGGATCTCTTCCCAACGGGTTCGCCACCAAAGTTTTGCATCCCCATTCAGATACATTGTTGCTATCACAACTTTGGTTTCTTCAGAGTCGAGCCTTGTAGCACAAAAATATTGTTCCATGTCGAACAAGAAATTTTCAAGCTCTTTGGCATCCCTAGCACCTCCGTAGTACTGCGGCTCTGGTGCTCTGAAGTGTTGTGGTGGCGCAACGCGGGTGTTGTTCCCTCCCGCATCAAGAGTCCTTGTTAACACCATCACCTTAGCCGTGAGTTCCACCACAACTTCATGTAAATGTCGTACGGAATCTTTGGTGTCCTCTGTCAGTTGATCAATCAGGGATTCAATATTCTTGATCCGAGTTTCAGCTTCTTCTTGCGAGCTCTCTACCCCAAGTAGCCTTCCTCGGCCTTGGTAGAGTTCCTCCACGCTCGCTTCAAGAACATCAAGGCGGGTTTCCGCCATTGTAAGTCTCTCACTGTGGCCCGTCTTCCTGGTTGGCGCTACAGATGGCGCCTCCTCCCCTCGAGGGGAATACCCAACTTCACGCTCGTCTTGTTCACTACCGCGCTCCTCATAAGCGGCTCCAGTAATTTGCGAGCGAGTTTGCACTTGCAGCCCACCTGCGGTTGCTTGGAGCAAGGGTCCCACTTGCCCCATCTTGCTCGATTCACCACGATGTCTCACCATGGCGAAATTACAAATCTTCTTCGCTGTTCGTATGAATTGCTTGCCTGCTCTGATACCACAATGTCATGGGCTTAGCTGTTTTTGCTTAAGCCATGCGGCACCCTTGCGGCCCTCCCGAAGACTTAGCAAAAATTGCCTAAGTCGTGAAGCAACCTTGCCCACTATTCTGGACTTAGCTGGGATTGCCTAAGTCATGAAACGCCCAAAGCGTTATCTGTCCGCACAGGGTCAGCCCTCTTACAACCTCCTAAGGTCCCGTAGGACCTGTAAATAAGAAGTTGATTAGTTTAGAAGCGAGCGACGGACACGTCCCGGCGTCTCGCAAAGCGGAAAGCTATACAAGTAATTTGTCGAACACCTTGAGTGTAGCTGAGAAAAGAGAGAAAGAGAGCGAAATAGGACTTTGGAGGGTTGTAGGAACGGTGGCAAGTCTGCAAACGACGGTTTCCAAGGTATCGGACGCAAGACAAGTTCAATTACTAATGAACGCCTACGCCCGACATATACCCGGAGCCCCATCCAGCCCGTTGCCACCCGAGGGGTTCCAAGGTGCTGAAATGGCTGACATTTGACACCGCTCAGGAAGGTTGCCATGACACACGAAAAAGACCCAAAAATAAGGTTGTTTTGTGTTGTTTTGGCTCTGTGCAGCGAACGACCGTTCTGCAGCCTTCTATACTACTTTCGCTCACATTTCTTAGGTAAAAACACATAAACTCAAGGCATAACAAGCTGCCAAACATATGTACAAGCAAGAAAAAGCAACGAATGGTTCACGAAGCGAAGATGTTGCGGTTGAGTGACGTCTGTTCGTGACAGTATGGATACTAAATTATAGGCTCTCTTCGAGGAGTTTAGGTTGGGCTGATCACCAAGCCCAAGAAGATCACAACATGGAGCAAATTCTGATTGCAAAAAGAACCCATTAGAGATAAGAAGCGAGGATAAGACACGACAGTCCTACACCTTGATGACATCGATCTCTTTTGTACAACTTCAAGAAGGGAACCTCAATCAAGATGCTCAGAGCATGAGAGCCACATCCCAATCAAAAGCATATAAACCTTCAACACTAACTTATTACAAGAACCTTGACGAAGAGCTAGTGATGATATGTCAAACCTCCACCATCCATGAGTACCAAACCAGATTTGAAATATTATATAATCAAACTTACGATTGGTCTAAAAAATAGATATTGATGACTTTTAAAGCGTGACAGTCGTACACACTTAGGGCAGCCATCTCCTTCGCACGACTACACGAAGACAGGCTGAACCAAGATGCTCAGAGGACCAAAGCCATCGCACGACCAGTAGCACAGAGACCCTCGGCTCCATCTACAACTAGCCAGACAAATCAGCCAAAAAAGTTAACAAGAGAAGAGCTTCATGACAGATCGACAAAGGGCCTATGTTGGCATTATGATAAACTGTGGAGCCTAGAACACCAATATAAAAAGGAGACCCATTGATGATTGCACCCATTGAAGAACCTAAATTTGAAGATATGACTCCCGAGCCCAAGGAGAATGATAAACGATAACCGGCCACCCGCAAGGTCCCTACCTTAGCCAACTACACCAACCTGCAAAAATTGAAGATCGAAGGGTTTCTTGAGCAGCAATCCATCATCGTCCTCATTAACGCTGGGAGCACACACAACTTCATGAGTATTAAGGTCGTTGCCCACTTAATGCTATAAAAAGAAGATTACAGTGGGTTTGATGTCAAGGTAGCTAACGGCCAAATTCTGAAGTGCAACCAGAAGTACCCGCGAGTAAAACTGATCCTACAAGAGCAAGACATAGTTGCTAATTTTTTCCTCCTCCCTCTTGATGGTTTTGATATAGTGCTTGACATTGATTAGTTGTCCACGATTACAGATGTTTTCTGAAATTTTTTGAAGCTAACCAGGAAATTTTTCATAAAAGGAAAGCAGGTGATTCTACGAGGGAGCCCAGCAACTACAACCACAATACAACACTTGGAGGGGGTATCAAATGAAAAATCCAGTGGTTTCCCAATTCAAATTCAAGGGTTTCATGAAATTGAAGATAAGAACCCTCTCCCATAGCTTGCTGAAATTTTGGGCGTCTCCACCGAACCGAGCCGATTACCTCCTCCGAAGCTGTCCGACCCCCCTATTCTGAATAGACTGAAACTTCTACCAGTTGTTGCTCAACCAGATTGCTTCTTACAACCTTAGAAGGTCGAAGATAAAAGGGTCGTCCAAGAGATTAATAGAGACATAGATTGTTCGGCCATACTTATTTCCTGCTACGACAAATCCCTACATCCTTTTCCCCAGAGATAAGCTACTTCTAAAGTGTTACATCCTGCCAAACTCACCATGGTTGCTGATGCAACACTTCCAGATCTCAGGTGACTTCCATGACTTTCCCCAGGATCGGATCATGATGCTTAAAGACTTCCTTGATGAAGACCTTCGATCTATGGCCCAAGACCGTAGGAAAATTGAGCCCCTCCAGTTGCAAAATCAGAAAAGGGGAAGGATCATTTGCAAGACTCAACGAAGTATGAACATCATCCCTCTCATTATAAAGAAAAATGCACCACCTTGGCCCAGTGGAACTATAGCCCTCACGACCTCGATGTCGTTCACATCAAATCATGATCAGATGTTTATTATTAGAGCAGATACATCCAGAGTGGGGGTCAGCATCATCCTCATGCAAGATGGTCAATAGCATGAAGAAGTGAAAATAGGCCTCAAAAAATCACCACTCCAACCCACCTCAAACTCAGATCAGGCTCACATCACTAGAGATTTTATTAGAGGACAACCCTCACTCTAAAAGAAGGCACGACTACTATTACAGAGTAACCACGTGGTAGCCCATGCAAGGAAGAAGCTTCCCCTTGACAAACGCTGGAGCAGATGAAAGTTTCATGAGAAAGATCAAGTCCCCTTTCATCTCCAGCTCCACCAACATAAAATTCAACCCAAGCTGATGAGAAGCTGAAGACCTTGTTCCCTGAGTTTATAGAACCTCGGCCTTGAGGACAAGGCTGATTTTAAAAGAGCAGATTTGATAGGACTCCAGTAGGGTTGGATCCTAATCACCCTATAAGTAATTAATAAGAACCCTATGAGATTGTAATAAAACCCCACATAGCCACTTCTATCATATAAAGAAGTGTGACTGTGGTTTATTTTGGGGCCTTAGGGCTTCCTGGCCGTCGCCCCCTTCATTGGATTGGTCAGCTAGGGTTTCTAGTAGAGGGACATGGCTTGTGCAGCCACTTAGGCCACCACCCCCTGTATTTATGCATGGTAGCTATAGGAGGGGCAAAAGGGAGAATTCACTTAGGAAGCACCCCCTAGGCCTAGGTTTGGAGCCCTATATAAGCATGTAGCCTCCACCTCTTTTTAGCAAGCAAAATCAATCTACAATTCTGCCATATGACCGACTATTAGGAGGGAGAAACTCCTATAGCGTTTCAAGGGTTGATCCCCCTCAAAGATCAAAATCTATAGAGCTCCATCTGGAGTTCTATCACCACCCCTCTATCTCTAAACCTCTATCACCAAACCCCCCTTACAGCCTCTATAACAGTCCCAAATAGCAGCATTAACAATGCCCCCTTTGATGAAAATTTTTGTTGCACTACCTTCGGTACTACTTGCTGCATCCACACCCGATCCCTACTAAATACATTGCTATCATCAACAGCAACCCTAAACCGTTCCTTTAAACATTAAACCTCAACCATCATACCCCTTATATAACCCCTACAGTAGCTCTAAACCACAACCCCAATAGCAACCTTTCAGCCCCAAACCATAGCCATCTACCCTTGACCCACCATCTCTTTCGACCACTAATCCACCCAACTAGTTCATACTATTGACCCAATAACAAGAAAATGATCTTGACACCACAGATCTAGGGTCTTATGCCATGGCATCAGTAGATCTGGTTGGTGCCAAGTTGGAGGCCTTAGAGATGCATATGGAGGACATACTACACACTCTCTTCACAGAATTCAGAATTGGCTGATCTCCAAGCCCGACAAAATTACAGTAAGGTCAAAGTTCAGAGTGGCCTCCCAAAAAGGAAGAACGAGCAACTGATTTGATGCAGCCATGCATGAGGGTGGACTTCCCTCAATGGGAAGAAAGAGACCCGACAGGATGGCTCTCGCGTGCTGAACGCTACTTCTGCTATCACCAAACACTGGAGGCTTCCATAGTGGATATCGCTATCATCCACCTCGAAGGAGATGCAATTCAGTTGTACAATTGGCTTGAATACACCCAAGGAGTCCCAACGTGGAGACAATTCAAGAGCGAGCTACTGATAAGCTTTGGACCGACCGAGTACGAGAATATCGACAGATAATTTTTGAAGATCCAACAAACCTCCACGATCCAAGAATTCCTGACCAGGTTTGAAGATTATCTGACCTCACACATACTTGGTCTGACAAATAATTACTAGGAACATTCATCGAAGGACTCAAGGTAGAAATAAGAGGAGAAGTAAAAGTCCGACAAACCTCCACCTTGATGGCCGCAATCTCCTTCGCCCGAATCCAAGAGGAGCGGCTCATCCAAGACACTCGAAGGACAACGACCACACCTAAACCAGAAGTATACAAACCTCCAATACCCTTTGCTCCTAGCTGTCCTTCGCTGCCAAAGAAATTGATAAGAGAAGAACTTCATGACAGACCAGCAAAGGGCTTATTTTGGCATTGCAACGAACTTTGGAGCTACAACCTTCGCTGCAAAAAGGGGAAGCTTATCAGGATAGAACCTATTGAAGAACCAGAATGAGAAGAAGAGGACCTTGAACATGAGGAGGAGAACACGATGGAGGACCCACAGCCGACCGATTGTGTGATACATGCTCTTGTCGGCTACGCAAATCCGCAGACGATGAAAATGGGAGGACTACACAAACAACAACCAATCACCATCCTCATTGATACTGGAAGCACTAATAATTTCATGGACAGTAAGGTTATTGCCCGATTAACTCTCCAAATTGAAGATTACAGCAGGTTCGACGTAAAAATCATAAATGGTCGAATCCTTAACTGCAACCAAAATTGCCCTCGGGTGAAACTAGTTTTATAGGGCCAAGAAATCACTACATACTTCTTCCTCCTCCCACTCAATGATTATGGGGCTGTACGTGGTATTGAATGGCTGACTACGTTAGGTGATATTTCTTAATACAGCGAATGGAGAAAGTCTTATACAAACAATGACTTCCTAATACAATTCCAACAACAACATATGAGGGAGCCAACAAAAATTGAAGACCCAAACCTACTCCAATTGCTTGCTGAATTTTCAGAAGTCTTCGACAAACCGCACTGCCTACCTCTAACCTGAAGGCATAACCACCAAATTTTGATTCTCCCGGGTAAACCACCAGCAAACACTCAGCCATATCACCTCCAAAAAATTGAAATAGAGAGGATTATAAATGAAATGCTTGAAACAGGGCTCATTCGGCCAAGTTGCAGCCCCTACTCTTCGCCAGTGCTCCTAGTACGAAAGAAAGACTGGCTACTACTAAAGATCAACCATATAGCAGCGCATGTAAAGAAGAAACGACCTCCTGACAAACTTCAGAGTGGAAGAAAATTTTAAGATTGAACTTTCCTACACATCCAACCCTACCAACAAGAAATTCGAACCTCAAGGAAGTGATCTCCCCATTACTTTGAACCTTACAAAATTGGGGATCACATTGAAACCATAACCTATGGATCAGATTTGTGCCCTAATTCAAAATTACAATTGATCCTCCAGGAATCTCACCACAAATAAAAGTTTATAAGGGATGACTCAGCCCAGATCCATCCACTCGACACCCAAGTCAATGAGGAGGCCCAATTCTACCTGGAGATTGTATGGCATCACGATGCATCACCATCCAGATACGACCACCGATGAAGAGATAAAAGACAAAGCTGAACTATCGGATCATGATGCGCTTACCTCAAATGCAACAAGGAAGCCTGATAGAACCCCAGAAGAAGCTCTATATATTTTGACCCTTGAGGGGGATCAACCCTTGGAATGCTATAGGAGTTCCTCCCTCCTAGACTCGGCACAAGGCTGAAATAAAATTGATAATTGCTTGATTCAAGAGAGGGGGCTGCTACATCATTATATAGGGATCAAAATCCTAGCCTAAGGGGGTGCTTGCCTAAGTAAAATTATACCTTTGCCCCTCCTATAGCCAACCTGCCTTAATAGGAATAGGGGGCGGCTAGGTTGGCTCTATAGCCGACCTAAGTAGGGGCAAACCCTGGCCGACCAACCTAGTAAGGGGGCGGCGGCCACTAAGCCCTAAAGGCTAATCTAAATCCCAACCATACTCCTTTATAAGATAGGAGTGGCTTTATTATAATATAGCAGGATTTTATTGACTACTTCTAGGGAGATTAGGACTCAACCCTACTAGAGTCCTATCAAACCCGCCATATTAAAATCAGCCTTGTCCTCAAGGCTAAAGTTCCATGAACTCAAGGAACCGGGTCTTCAGCTCCTCATTAGCTTGGGTGTCAATTGGAAGAACATGAGCTGAGTCATCATCTTTAAATTTTCATTTAAGGTGGGATACTTGGAGGATCAACTGTAATTTTGATTTGGTTCATAGATCTGATCTCCAGGTTAGGGTCCCAATGTGATCCCCAATTTTGCAAGGCCCAAAGAAATAGGGAGACCACTTTCTTGAGGCTTGAATTTCATACTGGTGGAGTTTGAGATGAAGGAGGACTTGATCTTTCTCAGTAAACTTTCTTCTTCTCCAGCGTTTGTCAGGGGGAAGTTTCTTCCTTGCATGGGCTGCCACGTGGTTGCTCTGTAATAGTAGTCTTGCCTTCTTTTGGAATGAGGGCTATCCTCTAATAAAATCTCAAGTGGTCTCAGCCTGATCTGAGTCCGAGGTGGGTAGGAGTGGTGATTTTTTGGGGCCTATTTTACTTCTTTATGCCATTGACCATCTTGCATGAGGATGGTGCTGACCCCCACTATCGATGTGTCTACTCCAAAAATAAACATCTAGCCACGATTTGGTGTGGACGACATCGTGGCCATGAGAGCTATAGTTTCACTCGGCCAAGGTGGTGCATCTTTCTTTATAATGAGAGGGATGATGTTCATACTTCATTGAGTCCTACAAATAATCCTTCCCCTTTTCTAATTTCGCCACTGGAGGGGCTCAATTTTCTCGCGGTCTTGGGCCGTAGATCGGAGGTCATCATTAAGGAAGTCTTTAAGCATTATGGTCCGATATTGGGAAAAGTCGTGGAAGTCACCTGAGATCTGGAAGTGCTACATCAACAACCATGGTGAGTTCAACAGGATGTAACACTTTAGAAGTAGCTTATCTCCGGGGAAAAGGATGCAGGGACGTGTCGTAGCGAGAAATAAGCATGGTCGAACAATCTGTGTCTCTGTCATCTCTTGGATGACCCTTTTATCTTTGACTTTCTAAGGTTGTATGAAGCAATCTGGTCGAGCAACAACTGGTAGAAGTTTTGACCTGTTCAATATAGGGGGTTCGGCCAGCTTCAGAGGAGGTAGTCGGCTCGATTGGGTGGAGACGCCCAAAAATTCAGCAAGCTGTGGGAGGGGGTTTTATCTTCAATCTCATGAAACTCTTGAATTTAAATTGGGAAACCACTGGATTCTTCTTTTTGTACCCCCTCCAAGTGTGGTGTTGTGGTTGTAGTCACTGGGCTCCCTCGTAGAATAACATATTTTCCTTTTTTAAAAAATTTCATGGTTAGCTTCAAAAAATTCTAGAAAATATCTCTAATCGTGGACAACCAATCAATGGCAAGCACTATATCAAAACCATCAAGAGGGAGGAGGAAAAAATCAGCAACTATGTCTTGCTCCTGTAGGATCAGTTTTACCCGCGGGCACTTATGGTTGCACTTCAGAATTTGGTCGTTGGCTACCTTGACTTCGATTGTAATCTTCTTTTTGGAGCATTAAGTGGGCAACAACCTTACTGCTCATGAAGTTGTGTGTGCTCCCGGCATCGATGAGGATGATGATGGACTGCTTCCCGAGAAACCTTTCGATCTTCAATTTTTGCAGGTTGGTGTAGCCGGCTAAGGTAGGGATCGTGCGGGTGGCCGGTTGTGGTGTATCCTTCTCCTTGGGCTTGAGAGTCGTATCTTTAAGTTTGGGTTCTTCAGTGGGCGCAATCATCAGCAGTGTCTCCTTTTTACATTTGTGTTCTAGGCTCCATAATTTATCACAACACCCACATAGGCCCTTTGCCGATCCGTCATGAAGGTCTTCTCTTATTAATTTCTGTGGCTAAGGGGGTCGGCTGATAGTAGGAGGAGGTAAAAGCTTTGGTGCCGCTGGTCGGGGAGCAACTCTAGTCTTCCGAGCTTCATAGTTCAATCGTACCTCTTGATGTCGCACAAAGGAGATAGTTGCCTTAAGTGTGTACGGCTGTCGTGCTTTAACTTCTTCCTAAATCTCCAACTTTAAGCCCTTAATAAAAGTCCTCAATATCTATTTTCAAACCAATCATTAGTTTGATTAGATAACCTTTCAAACCTGGTATGGTACTCTTGGATAATGGAGGTTTGACGGATTATCGGTAGTTCTTCAATAAGGTTCTTTTTACAATCCAAATTTGCACCGTGTTGTGATCTTATTGGGCTCGGTGATCGGCCCAATCTAAACTCTTCAAAGCGAGCACGTAATTTAACATCCATACGCATCTCAAGAGCCTCCAATTTGGCTTCGAATAAGCCCCCCGATGTCATGACGTAAGGATCTCCAACCTGTCAAATCAAATCGATTAAAGAGTGTAGCTGCAATCTTCAGGTTGAAGGCAGCAATGGCAGCGATGTCGGGGCTGCGGTGGTCAAGTCTCCAAGTGGAGGATGGCAACCAAGGGTAGCAGCAACGGTGGAGGAAGAAAATGGTAGCAGTAACGTCGGTTGTGGTCCTTTGGTGATGCTACAATGTTGATGCTACAATGTTATCGAAGCTATGATTTTTTAGGTGGTTTATATTTGTCCGAAGATGGTAGCCAAGAGATTTGAGTCGAAAGGCAATAGCAATGGTGGAGAAAGAAGAGGACAACAGCAACATCGGCTGCGGCTGCGGTGTGACTTCGTGGCTGCAGGTGGCGTCAGTTGCAGCAAGGGTGTGGCTGCAATAAAAGGAAGACGGGGCAGCGATGTACACGACCATTACGGAGGAGGGTAGCAGCGGTATGGAGTGAGAGATGGCTGCTGTTGTGTTCAATTTGTTGCTGGCTACGCTCAAGATAGTTGGTAGCGAACGATTGTTGTGGGCTGCGATGTAAACAGATTACAGCGAAAGATCGTTGCTGGTAGCTTTTTGCCACAAGGATCACTGTTGGCTGTGATCAAGGAGGATGGTAGCAAGAGGTCGCTATTGGTAGCATTGGGCAGTGAAAGATGCATGCTGCAATTGAAGGGATAAGGGAGATTGGGCGGCTGAAAGGTTGGTGGACCGAAGGCTTCAGTTTTTTGGTGCGGTTTGTGGCTATTTTGGGTGCGATTTGGGGCTATGGTTTTGTGGAGTTTAGGTTGTGAATTGGTGTGGTTTTAGGTCTGTGATAACAATATATGAAGGTTAGGGAAATAGATTTTAGATCTGGGATAGATGGCAACAAAGGTAGATGTCTCGGTAAGGAAAGTTGGCTAAAAAAGTAAGTGGATCGATAAGGAAGTAGGCTACAGTTGGGGCTAATTTGGGTTGCTGTTTGGTTTCAGTTTAGGGTAGGGTTTTGAAGGGTTTTTGGTAAGGATGGTAGGGTTTGGTGATGAGGAAAAGAGAGTCCAAAATCGCACAAAAAATGGCACTCAAATCCAATAGAATTCGATGAAAAAAGTGTGGCAATGTGCAGTCCTGCCGAACAGATTTTATGTCAAAGAAATGATGACTTATCGACATAATTTCCAGAGGAAAATTCAAGGAAATTATGCAAAAATCCTTGGTTCAGATGTTGGTAACACCGGTAAAAAGTTTGGCAAAATTTTGGCAGCATAACAGTAGGGAAATAGGGCAAAAGACGAAAGATAGATCCTTCATCGTAAAAATTCTAGAACTACGTGATGGTGAAAGATTGCACATGAAAACCGGTTCCAGAAGGATTTTTTTTTTAGAAATCAATCCCAGATAAAAGCCAAGTTGATCTTTGGAATTATATAAAAAATTTGGCCAAAAAGGATGAACAAAAGTTTGGTTTCAAGAGGCCAATAGACGGAAGTCAGATTTTCCGTCATAAAATTTTAGCACTGCACAATGAAGAATCGCAGCACTATAAGTCTGTATCCATATAGAGTTTTTTTAAAAGATTAGTCTTAGATGAAAGCTAAGATGATCTATAAAATTGTATAAAAGTTTCAGCAAAAAGGGATGATTAAAAGTTCAGTTTTAAGAAGCAAAAATAGGCTGACAATTTCTGCAGTATTTCGCCCTCACAACGATGATAACGTTTGCGACGGTAAAATTTTGTAGCAAAGAAACTTTTGAAAAAAATTCTTCAACATGTAAGGTAAAGGATTTTGCAATATTAAAGAGGCGTGGGTGATAAAAATATACCAGATCTCCAGATCAAATACAGGGGGCAGCGGCAGATTGATTTGATCTACGACTAGGCACGTGTCGAAGCAATTGTGGGAATTGATTGGGAAGGAGGAGGCGGCTGAGATGGCTACAAGGGCAGCAAGATCACTGCTCTGATACCAGATGATAGAACCTCAAAAGAAGCTCTATATATTTTGACCCTTGAGGGGGATCAACCCTTGGAACGCTATAGGGTGATAGGACTCCAGCAGGGTTGAGTCATAATCTCCCTAGAAGTAGTCAATAAAACCCTATTAGATTGTAATAAAGTCACTCCTATCTTATAAAGGAGTATGGCTAGGGTTTAGATTAGCCCTTAGGGCTTAGAAGTCGTTGCCCCCCCTTACTGGGCAAGTCGGCCAGGGTTTCCCCCTACTTAGGTCGGCTATAGAGCCAACCTAGCCGCCCCTTGTTCCTATTAAGGTATGATGGCTAGAGGAGGGGGAAAAGGGCAATTTCACCTAGATAAGTGCCCCCTTGGGCTAGGACTTTGATCCCTATTTAAGATATAGCTGCCCCCCCTCTTGAAAGCAAGCAATTATCATCTTCAATTCAGCTTTTGTGCCGAGTCTAGGAGGGAGGAACCCCTATAGCGTTCCAAGGGTTGATCCCCCTCAAAGATCAAAATCTATAGGGCTCCTTCTGGGGTCTTATCATCTGGTATCAGAGCCGCATTTCTGCTACCCTGTAGCCATCTCAGCCGCCTCCACCTTCCCAAGCAATTCCCACAATTGCTATGACACGCACCTCCACCTTCCACCCTAGCAGCAGACCAAATCAATCTGCCGCTACCCCGTGCATTTGATCTGGAAATCTGGTATTTTTTTATCATCCACACCTCTTCAATACTACAAGATTCCTTACTTTACACGTTGAAGATTTTTTCCAAATTTTATCCACTGCAAAATTCGTTCGTTGCAAACGTTATCATCATTGCAAAGATGAAACACTGCAGAAATTTTTAGCCGATTGTTGCTTATTGAAACTAAACTTTTAGTTATCCTTTTTGGCTGAAACTTCTATAAAATTTCATAGATCGTCTTAGCTTTCATCTAAGACTAATCTCATGAAAAAACTCTTTCTGGATCTGGAGTTATAGCGCAGCGATTCTTTGTTACACAGTACTAAAATTTTACAATGCAGAATCAACCTTCCGTTTATTGGTCTCTTGAAACCAAATTTTTGTTCATCCTTTTTGGCCAAAATTTTTACACAATTCTCAAGATCAAGTTGACTTTCATCTGAATTTAATTTCATGAGAAAACTCCTTCTGGAACTGGTTTTCTTGTGTAATCTTTGACTATCACAAAGTTCTGGAATTTTACGATGAAGGAATCTGTCTTTCATTTTTTGCCCTATTTCCCTACTGTTATGCTGCCAAAATTTTGTCAAACTTTTTACTGATATTAACAATATCTGAACCAAGAGTTTCTCCATAATTTTCTTAAACTTTCCTCTGGAATTTACATTGAGAAATCAGCGTTTCTCCGACGCAAAAACCAGTTCAGCAGGACAGCACATCGTAGCACTTCTTTCCACCGAATTCTATCATATTTAAGTGCTAATTTTTGTGGGATTTCAGACTCTCCTTTCCTCATCACCAAACCCTACCATCCTTACCAAAAACCCTTCAAAACCCTACTCTAAACTGAATCCAAACAGCCCCCAAATCAGCCACCTAAATCAGCCTACTTCCTTATCGATCCACTTATCTTTTTAGAAAACTTTCCTTACCGAGACACCTACCTTTGCTGCCATCTATCCCAGATCTAAAACATATTTTCCTAACCTTCATCTACTGCTATCACAGCCCTAAAACCATACCACCTTCCAACCGTAGACACCTAACTCCACAAAACTATAGCCCCAAATCTGCCCTAAACCGTAGCCTACTTCCACCCAAACCGATCCACCTTCCAACCGGCCACCCCCTTCTCCAAAATTTCCATGCCACTAACCCGACAATAGAAAAAAGATCTCAATATTACATATCTAAAGGCGTATACTATGGCATCGGAGGAGGCTATCAATGCAAAGCTTGAAGGCTTTGAAAACCGCATGGAAGAGAAGATGCGATCCTTATTCGCTCCCCGACCAGCCATGTCGAGGCCTACTGCCCCCTCTACTACCATCCAAGCCCCTGCACCAAAAAAGTTGACAAGAGACGAGCTTCACGAACGATCGACCAAGAAGTTGTGTTGGCATTGCAACGAACCGTGGAGCCGCGAACATCACTGCAAAAAGGGCCGGCTCCTCATGATTGAACCAGTGGAAGATGAGGACAATGAAACATCTGAAAAAGCCCTTGAACCTAAAGAAGAAGCCATGGAGGAAGAGTCCCCACCGGTCAACTACGCAGTGCACGCATTGGCCGGCTATTCCAACCCGCAGATGATGAAAGTGGGAGGACTTCTAAAACATCAACTCATCACCGTTCTCATCGACATAGGCAGCACCAATAAATTCCTCAACAGTAAGGTTGCTGCACATTTGGTGCTTTAAATTGAAGGTTGCAACAAGTTTGACGTAAAGGTCACCAACGGCCGAATCTTTAATTGCGACCAACGGTGCCCGCGGGTGAAACTACTCCTCCAAGACCAAGAAGTGGTAGCTGATTTCTTCCTCCTACCCATCGATGATTATGAAGCCGTACTCAGGATCGAATGGCTCACAATACTAGGTGATATCTCCTAGAATTTTTCTAAATTAATCATGAAATTTTATTGCAAAGGGAGACAGGTCACGTTACGAGGCTAGCGCGGGAGCAAAATTGCCACCATTTCGTCGCAACAAAGGGAGAAAGTTTTGCACAAAGCACATGGTGGATTCTTGATGCATATTCAGCAGCCATCTATGAGGGAGAACATACAAAACTCAGATCCTAAGCTTGCCCTTTGTCTAAACGAATTCACGGATGTTTTCTTGGAGAATACTCCTTATGTTAAACGAACATACAAAACTCAGATCCAAAACTGTTCTAACGATTCTTTCGGAGAATACTCCTTATGTTAAACAGTCAAAGTGTAGCTTATTACAACGTAAAGTAGAGTATCTTGGGCACATTATATTAGAGGATTGAGTGGTGGTGGACTCGACAAAGATCGAGGCAATGCAAGGATGGTCGAGACCTACAAACGTACAATCATTACGCGGTTCCCTTGGACTTACGGGCTACTACCGAAATTTTGTGAAAGATTATGGCAAGATCAGTGCCCTGCTCACGTCCTTATTGAAGAAAGACTCCTTCCTGTGGTCGGATAAAGCCTCCGCAGCCTTCGAGCGACTTAAGGCAGCCATGATGATGACGTTGGTCCTAGCGCTGCCCGATTTTGGCCGCACTTTGGTCCTTGAGGCTGATGTGTCAGGAGTTGGAATTTGGGCTATTCTTATGCAAGATAGTTGACTCCTAATTTACACCAAGGCTTCCCCTACACTTCATATAAGATTTTTACAGGAGATACTAATTACTATCAAATTTAAAATATGGTTGGATACAGGTCCATGGCACGAAAGAGGAGTTAAACTAAAGAATTATAATCCATGCTCACGCCAGATTGGGCTCTCATCATCCTAAACCATACTAGAGGGCAGTCACCATTCCAGTAGAAAGATTGGCTATCACTAAAGACTAACCATGTGGCAACCTATGCAAGGAAAAAACTTCCCTCTGACAAACACCGAAGTAGAAGAATATTTCTTGAGAAAGATCAAGTCCCCCTACATCTCCAACTCCACCAGCATGAAATTCAAGCATCAAGAAATTGGTCTCCCTATTTCTTTAGGCCTTGCAAAATTAGGGATCATATTGGGGCCCTAACCTGGAGATCAGATCCGTGCACCAGATCAAAATTATAGTTGATCCTCCAAGTATCCCACCTCAAATGAAAATTTAAAGACGACGACTCAGCTCAAGTTCTTCCAACTGACACCTAAGCTGATAAGGAGCTGAAGACCCGATTCCTTGAGTTCATAGAACTTGAATCTTGAGGAGAAGGTTGATTTTAAGAGGGCGAGTTTGATAAGACTCCAGCAGGGTTGAGTCCTAATCTCCCTAGAAGTAGTCAATAAAACCCTGCTAGATTATAATAAAGTCACTCCTATCTTATAAAGGAGTATGGCTAGGGTTTAGATTAGCCCTCAGGGCTTAGAAGTCGCCGCCCCCCTTACTGGGCAAGTCGGCTAGGGTTTCCCCCTGCTTAGGTCGGCTATAGAGCCAACCTAGCCGCCCCTTGTTCCTATTTAGGACGGCTATAAGAGGGGCAAAAGGGTAATTTCACTTAGATAAGTGCCCCCTTGGGCTAGGACTTTGATCGCTATTTAAGATGTAGTCGTCCCCCCTCTTGAAAGCAAGCAATTATCATCTTTAATTCAGCCTTTGTGCCGAGACTAGGAGGGAGGAACCCCTATAGCATTCCAAGGGTTGATCCCCCTCAAGGATTAAAATCGATAGGGCTCCTTCTGGGGTCTTATCATAGGGGTTCCTCCCTCCTAGACTCAGCGGTTACATCATTATATAGGGATCAAAACCCTAGCCTAAGGGGCTGCTTGCCTAAGTAAAATTATCCCTTTGCCCCTCCTATAGCCGACCTACCTTAATAGGAACAAGGAGTGACTTTATAAGATAGGAGTGACTTTATTGCAAAATCTCCCTAAAAAGTAGTCAATAAAACTATGCTAGATTGTAATAAAGCTACTCCTATCTTATAAAGGAGTATGGCTAGGGTTTAGATTAGCCCTTAGGGCTTAGTGGGCGCCACCTCCATTACTGGGTTGGTCGGCCAGGGTTTCCCCCTGCTTAGGTCGGCTATAGAGCCAACCTAGCCACCCCCTTTTCCTATTAAGGTAGGTCAACCTAGCCGCCCCCCCTCTTGAATCAAGCAATTTTTAATTTTATTTCAGCCTTGTGCCGAGTCTAGTAGGGAGGAACCCCTATAGCGTTCCAAGTGTTGATTCCCCTCAAGGATCAAAATCTATAGAGCTCCTTCTATGGTTCTATCAGTTAGGACCCTAGCTGAGTCAAGTCCTAGTAGATTGAGTTGAGTCCTTAGATTGGGCCTTGTTGGCCAACCTAGACCTAACATTAGGTTAGCTAAGAGGAGATTTGAGTCCATTATAATAAATCAGCCCAAATTCTAGCAGGGTTAGGATTCGACTGAACTGGAGTCGGATTTAGATTCGGGTTGGAGTCAACCAAGTCATGCATGTAATAAATCCTAAACTAGCCACCACCCCTATTGATGAAGTGGTCGACTAGAGTAAAGGGAAGACTCCTCATGAAGAGGGGGTCTTCTAGCCGCCTCCCTCTTCTTATGAGAGGTCGACTAGGGTTAGTAGAGGAGAGATCCATTTAGCTAGGACTCTTTGTAGGGTTGAATAAGATCAATCTTTCTCCAGCCATTGTGCTGAATACCTTAGAGGAGGGAACCCCTATAGAGTTCCAAGAGGCTGATCCCCTATAGAGATCAACCCCAAGCTTAGAATCTATAAGGGTTCTAACAACAACCTATCAGCCCTAAATCATAGCCATCTACCTATGATCTATCATCTCTTTTGGCCACCTAGTCATCCAACCAAATCCTACCCTTAACCAGACAGCAAAGGGAGGACCTCGACATTACTGATCTAGAGTCTTATGCCATGGCATCGATAGATCTGATCGATGCTAAGTTGGAGGCCTTCGAGACGCATATGGAGGACAAACTATGCGCTCTCTTCGTGGAGTTTAGATTGGGCCGATCACCAAGCCCAAGAAGATCACAATGTGGCAGGAGTTCCGATTGCAAGGAGAACCAACCAGAGAAAGAGGAACAAGTGACAGACCCATCATATCCATGCATAAGGGTGGACTTCCCTCGACGGGAAGACAGAGACATGACCGGGTGGATTTCGCATGCAGAGCGATACTTTTGCTATCATAGGACCCTAGAGGCTTCTATGGTCAATATTACTATCATCCATCTAGGAAGAGAAGCTATTCAGTGGTGTGGTTGGTACAAGCACACCCACAAAGTCCCCACACGGAGGCAATTCAAGAGCGGGCTGTTAATCTTCTTTAGACCGATGGAGTATGAGAACACGAACAGCCAATCTGTGAAGATTCGCCAAGCCTCAATCGTGCAAGAATATCAAACCAGGTTTGAGCATCTTTCAAATTAAACTCAAGATTGGTCTGAAAAATAATTGTTAGGGACATTCATTGAAGGAATAAAGTCAGAGATTAGATGCAAAGTCAAGGTGCGACAACTGTATACATTAAGGGTTGTCATCTCTTTCGTCTGCATCCATGGGGAACAGCTGAACAACAATGCCCGAAGGACCAAGATCATGAACCAACACAATCATCAAATCTTTGGCCTCCCCTATTACCAACCTAACCTCTCAGTCCAAGGAACTTACCCGAGAAGAACTCGGAGAAAGATCGGTGAAAGGGCTATGTTGGCACTATGACGAACCATGGAGTAGAGATCACTGCTACAAAAGGGGAAAGCTTTTGGTGATTGAACCAATCGAGGACCCAAAACCTGAGGACGTAGATTCCAAACCCAAGAGTAGAGGAAGAATCACAGCCGACCATCAACAACATACATGCCCTAGCCAGCTACACCAACCTGCAATCTATAAAGGTCGATGAATTCCTTGAACACCAGCTAATCACCATTCTTATCGACATCAGAAGAACCAATAATTTCATGGACAGTAAGGTTGCTGCCCAATTAACTCTCTAGATTGAATATTGCAGCAAGATCGATGTAAAAATCTCATACGGTCGAATCCTCAACTATAACTAAAAGTTCCCTTGGGTGAAACTAGTTTTGCAGGGCCAAGAAATCACCACGGACTTATTTCTCCTACCACTTGATGATTATCAAGCAGTGCTTAGCATCAAATGGTTGTCTCCTCTAGGTGATTTTTCCTGAAATTTTTTCAAATTAATCATGAAAATTTTCAACTATGGAAAATAAGTGATCTTATGAGGAAAGCGTGGGGGAAAAGTATCAACTGTTTCTACGTAACACATGGAGAGGGTGCTGCTCGCATATCGGCTTTCTAATACAACTTCAAGGGCTATAAATGGAGGAATCAATGATGAACGAAGATCTAAACCTCCCCTCATTGCTTGTTGAATTTTCGAATGAGTTTGTTGAACCAACAAAACTGCCCCCTTCCCGGTCGCATGACCACCACAAGTTCGTGGAGGACGATGGCAAGATTAGTGCTCCCCTCATGACATTGCTAAAAAAGATATCTTTCTCTGGTCGGATAAAGCTACAACAGCCTTTGATGCTCTCATGGTTGTGATTCCATCTACACCAGTGCTAGACTTATCCGACTATGATAAAGTGTTCGTGATCAAATCTGATGCATCGGGAGTCGGAATTGGTGTTGTCCTCATGCAAGATGGCCGACCCCTAGCCTACATCAACAAAGCCCTCTCTCCGTGTCACCAGAAGCTATCAATCTATGATGAGAAAATGTTGACCATTGTTGAATTTGTGACTTAGCATGATACAGGTCAATGGCACAAAGGAGAGACGAAAATAAGCTCTGGAAAATTACAGCTTCTACTCACTCTAAACTCAGATCGGGCTCACATCCATGGACTACACTAGAGGATAGCCACCAACACAGAGGAAAGCCTGGCTACCATTAAAGAACAACCACATACCAGCCCATGTAAGAAAGAAACAGCCGCCCGACAAATGCTGGAGTAGAAGGAAGTTTAATATTAAAGATTGAGCCTTCCTTTGTCTTCAGTCCTACCAGCAGGAATCTATAGAGACTTGAACCTCAAGGAAGTTGTCTCCCTATTTCTTTGGACCCTATAAAATTGGAGATCACATTGGAGCCGAACCTATGGATTGGATCTGTGCACCAATTTAGAAATACAACTAATCCTCCAAGTATCCCGCCTCAAATGAAAGTTTCGAGAGGATGACTCAGCACAAATCCATCCATCGAACATCTTGACTGACGAGAGGGTCCAAGTTCAGTTGATGATTGCGTTGGATCATAGGATCGTGATGCACTACCATCCAAACACTACTACCACTGATGGAGAGATACGAAACAATGCTGGACCGCAATGCCATGGTGCGC
The DNA here is from genome assembly GCA_029747655.1 of Ensete ventricosum. Lineage (NCBI taxonomy): Eukaryota > Viridiplantae > Streptophyta > Magnoliopsida > Zingiberales > Musaceae > Ensete > Ensete ventricosum. Next base: position 17,023,565 of record JAQQAF010000002.1, read on the forward strand.
CTACTATAGATACCACGAGGAAGCTTCAAGAAGAATTACAGACTATGACCTAAAGTTCATGGAGCCTGGCCTTGAGGACAAGGCTGATTTGAAGAGGGTGGATATGTTAGGACCACAGCTGAGTCGAGTCCCGGTCGATTGAGTTGAGTCCTTAGATTGGGCCTTATTGGCCAGCCTAGACTTGACATTAGGTCGGCTGGGAGCAAATTTAAGTCCATTGTAATAAATCAACTCAAATCCGAGTAGGGTTAGGATTCAGCTGAACTGGAGTCTGGTTAGAAGTTGGAGTTGGATTCGGGTCAGGTCAACCAAGTTAAGCTTATAATCAACCCAATTGGTAGCCCACCTTGATGAGGGGAAGTCGGCTAGGGTTAAGAGGGGGCCGGCTAAGGCTAGAGAGGGAGAGTTCATTTAGTTAGGACTCTCTCTAGGGTTGATTAGGAGTTAAATTAGGAATTGAAGTCTTGGTTTAGTTAAAATAGGAGTCCTATTAGGATTAGAGTTTTGAGACCCTATATAAACACTTGTAGCCATAACCTTTTTTCTTATGCATAGATCAATATTTCTTTAGCTCTTGTAGCCAAATATCAAGGAGGGAGGAACCCCTATAGAGTTCCAAGACAGATCCACTTTAGAGATAATCCGAGCTTAGAATCCTACGGGGTTCTAGCAGTTCTCCTAGAGAATCCGATTAGAGTGGGACTCGAATGAGTTTCGTATGGGCCTGACAGTACCATGCTCGGTATGCGGTCTTTAGAATATTGAATGAATGAGGGACTATAGACATACGGTAATTGAGGGTAGACAGGTGTAATGGATTAGATCTCCCTATACCATTTGAGGACTATGGCGTAGTGGCTTAGTACATCAATAGTCAATGAGTTGCATGAATTATTATGAGATAATAATTCACTGTCCGAAGGAGTTCTGACAGGTGCGACTCACGACCAGCTCAATATTGGGCCAAGAGGGTCATAGACATAAGGTGTATGTCGTAATGAGGAGAGGATTGGATATGAGATATTCGATAAGTTCTTATTTTATTGGATGTCCATTAAGCCCATATTTTATTAGATCATTTGAGTGAGACCTAATAAGAGCAAATTGTGATTATTGGATAGATATCTAAAAATCCAAGAGGCTTAAGATAATTGGATAAAGATCTAATACCCAATAAGGCATGATCCATTAGGGTAAGTTGATAGGGCTCTCTATAAATAGGAGAGGGACCAAACAGTCATGGGGTAGACCTTTTCACCACATCCTCCTATTCTCCTCCCTTCCTCTCCTCCTTAGTCGTCAACCTCCTTTAGTGCTGTGTGAGGACAGCAAGAAGGGGTCGACCCTTCTTGAATACTGCTACGAGGTGGTGTGCAAAAACTGTAATGATTTACGCTGTGAAAGGAGGAGCGTCACTACTTCATCTACTATGTGGATCACCACTAGAGAGAAGGACATTTGACCTCCTTCATCCACAAACTTAGATTTATGATTTTGGGGATATACGATCTCTCTTATGTGAGAACATTTCACACGTGTTATGTAGTTTTTGCATTTCATGAGTTTTTTCTCTCCCAATCATCGCACAATGATTAGATATGATTTTTTTTTAAAATCAATTTCCTTTTTGTTCTTCCACTACACATGTGATGCCCTTCTAAGGTTTCCCAACACTCGGATGAGTGGAATTAGAAAAGACTCACTTCTGAGCCAAGCACCTCGACGTGAAACCCCGAGGACTACACCTAGGCTGAGCCCACATGCTCCCTAGTCAAGCACCTGAACGAGAAGGCCCGAGGCTTGTACCTCGATCGAATCCATGGCATGAAGGACCCAGACCGAACTGGTATGCCCCCATCATTCTCTAACTAATAGGTTTCCATCAAGGCATGTACACAACAGAAGAGCACATACTTGGGCCACACGAGCACGTGATAGAACCCCAGAAAGAGCTCTATAGATTTTGATCCTTGAGGGGGATCAACCCTTGTAATGCTGTAGGGGTTCCTCCCTCCTAGAGTCGGCACAAGGCTGAAATAAAATTGACAATTACTTTATTCAAGAGGGATGCGGCTATATCTTTAAATAGGGATCAAAACCCTAACCTAAGGGAGTACTTACCTAAGTAAAATTATCCCTTTGCCCCTCCTATAGCCGACCTGCCTTAATAGGAACAGGGGGAGGCTAGGTTGGCTCTATAGCCGACCTAAGCAGGGGGAAACCCTAGCCGATGAACCAAGGGGGGCGGCAGTCATTAAGCCCTAAGGGCTAATATAAACCCTAGCCATACTCCTTTATAAGATAAGAGTGACTTTATTACAATCTCACAGGGTCCTTGTTGATCACTTCTAAGGTGATTAGAACTCAATCCTGCTGGAGTCCTATCAACCCACCCTCTTAAAATCAGCCTTGTCCTCAAGGCTGAAGTTCCATGAACTCAGGGAACTGGGTCTTCAGCTTCTCATATGATTCTCATGCTATCATCAACTAAATATTGGTCTCCTCATCAGCTTGGGTGTTAGTTGGAAGGATTTGGGCAGAGTCATCATCTTTAAATTTCCATCTGAGGTGTGACACCTGGAGGATCAACTGTAATCTTGATATGGTGCATAGATCTGATCTCCATGTTAGGCCCCAATGGGATCCCCAATTTTGCAAGGCCTAAAGAAATAGGGAGACCACTTTCTTGAGGCTTGAATTTCATGTCGGTGGAGTTGGAGATGAAAGAAAACTTGATCTTCAATTTTTCGTCCATTTTGAAGTTTGTCGGGAGGTAATTTCTTCTTTGCATGTGCTGGCGTGAGCATGGATTGTAATTCTTTTAGGCTTACTCCTCTTTCATGCCATGGACCTGTATCCAGTCAAATGTTAAATTTGGTAGCAATGAGTATCCCCTTAAAAAATCTCGTATGAAGTGTCGGGGAAGCCTCGGTGTGAATTAGAAGTCGACCATCTTGCATAAGGGTGACACTGATCCCAACTCTGGATGTGTCTGCTCCAAGTATGAACACATTGCCATGTTCAGGTAATGCAAGCATCGATATAGATGGCATCATGGCTATGGGGGTCATGTGGATGCCTTTCTCCTGTTCCTTCTTGTGATCGTGGGCCGTGGATCCGAGGTCATCAACAGGGAAGACTTTTAGCATCACGGTCTGCTCCTCAGTGAAGTCGTGGAAGTAGCTCGAGATGAGGGAGCAATACATCAGAAACCATATCTGGTTCAGCTGAATATGGCACTTCAGGAAGAGCTTATCCATACAGACAAAGAGGTAAAGTTTTTGGAGATAAAGTGTCATTGCAAGGGAAGGTTATGGTCGAATGATCCTTATCTCCCGTGTCTCCTAGACGATCTTTTTAGCTTCAGTCCTATGAAGATGTTGACAGCAATATGGCTGAATATGTGTTGGTGGTTCCCCTTATAAGACCAACATACGAGGGTTATGCAGTCTAGTAGGAAGGAGTCGGCTCGATTCAGTGTACGTGCTTGAGATTTCAGCGAGCTTCTCCAAGCACTGTGTCGAGATCATCTTTTCTTCATTCTCTCCTTTCCCACATAAGGTCACCTGTTTTCTTTTGTCATTCATCTTGGTACCGGCTAGGAAGGTGACAGGCTGATGCTTGATGAAGCCATCAATATCCAATATCTGTGGTGGAGCATGAAAGGTGCGGGCAGCCGATTATAGTTTTTCCTTCATATCCTTCTCCTCGGACTCGAGAGCCGTATCTTTGAGTTTGGGTTCTTCAGTGGGCTCAATCAATAGAGGTTTCTCTTTTTTACAATGGTGGTCTTGGCTCCATAGTTTATTACAATGCCAATATAGGCCCTTTGTCGATCTATCACGAAGCTCTTCTCTTGTTAACTTTTTCGACTGAGGTGACTGGATGGTGGTAGATGGGGCCGAGAGTCTTTGTGATGCTGGTCGTGTGGCGGCTTTGGTCCTTCGAGCATCTTGGTTCAGCTTGTCTTCGTGTAGTCATAGAAGGAGATGACTGCCTTAAGTGTGTATGGTTATCGCGCTTTAACTTCTTCTTGAATCTTTGGCTTCAAGCCCTCAATGAAAGTCCTAAATATCTATTTTTCAGACCAATCACGAGTTTGATTAGTTAACCTTTTAAACCTAATCTGGTACTCTTGGATGGTAGAGGTTTGACGGATCTTCGTTAGTTCTTCGTAAAGGTTCTTATAATTGATTGGTTCTGAACATTTATATGCTTTTGATTGGGATATGGCTCTCATGCTCTAAGCATCTTGATTGAGGTGCCCTTCTTGAAGTTATACAAAGGAGATCAATGTCGTCAAGGTGTAGGGCTGTCGTGTCTTATCCTCACTTCTTATCTCTGATGGATTCTTTTTGCAATCAGAATTTACTCCATGTTGTGATCTTCTTGGGCTTAGTGATCGACCCAATCTAGAATCCTCGAAGAGAGTGCATGATTTAGCATCCATACGTATCTCGAAAGCCTCCAATTTGGCTTCGAATAAGCCCAGCGATGTCATGACATAAGAATCTTCAACCTATCAAATAAACTGACTGAAAAGTGTAGCTGCAATTTTCAGGTTGAAGGCAGTGAATGGCAGCAATGTCGGGACTGCGGGGGTGAAGTCTCCATGTGGAGGATGGCAGCCAAGGGTAGCAGCAATGGTAGAGGAAGAAGATGGCAGCAGCAATGTTGGTTGTGGTCCTTTGGTGATTCTGCAATGTTGATGCTGCAATGTCGTCGATGCTACAATTTTTTAGGTGGCTGATATATGTCGGAAGATGGCAGCCAAGAGATCTGAGTTGGAAGGTAGCAGCAGCAACGTCGGCTGCGGCTGCGGTTCGACTTTGTGGTTGTAGGTGGCGTCGGTTGCAGTAAGGGTGCGACTGCAACAGGAAGAAGACGGGACAACAATGTACACGGCTGTTGTGGAGGAGGGCAGCAACGGTATGGAGCAAGAGACGGCTGTTGTTGGCAGTGAATGATTGTTGCGGGATGCGATGTAAATAGATTGCATTGAAAGATTGCAGCTAGTAGCTTTTTGCCACAATGATCACCGTTGGTTGCGATCAAGGAGGATGGCAGCAAGAGATTGCTATGGGCAGCGTTGGGTAGTGAAAGATGCATGCTACAGTTGAAGGGATAAGGGAGATTGGGCGGCTAAAAGGTTGGTGGACCAAAGGCTGCGGTTTTTGGGTGCGGTTTGTGGCTATTTTGGGTGTGATTTGGGGCTGCGGTTTTGTTGACTTTAGGCTACGAATTGGTGTGATTTTAGGGCTGTGATAGTAGTAGATGAAGGTTAGGAAAATAGATTTTTAGATCTGAGATAGATGGCAACAAAGGTAGGTGTCTCGGTAAGGAAAGTTGGCCAAAAAGGTAAGTGGATCGATAAGGAAGTAGGCTACGGTAAGGCTGATTGGGATGGCTGTTTGACTGCGATTTTGTTAGGGTTTTTTGGGGAGTAATAGTAGGAATTGAAGATGAGAGGGGAGTCTCGAATCTGGAAAAGATGGCAGCGAGATCCGATAAAATTTCAATGAAAGATCGTTACAGTATATATTGTACCATCGAAGAGAATTCCCGTCGAAGAAGCAGCAGTTTCTCAACGTTAATTCCAGCAAAATTCAAGAAATTTATGAAGAATTTCAATATCAAAATCTCAGTTCAGATGGTGATAGTAGTAGCAATGTGGATCAAGAATTTTGGCAACATAACTGTAGAAAAATTATTGCAAACAAGATCACAGAATTCTCATCATAAAATTTCAGCACTGCATGACGAATGATTGCAGCAAAGGATGCCCTATCAGCGGGCCCTCTGGAAAAGGCCCCAAAGGATGCCCTTCCAAGTGGGGGAAAATGATAGGAACAATTTTGTCCCCTACCAACTCATCCGCCACAAAGGTCGACACCTAGGTAGAGCTCCACATGACTAGTCCCAAAATGGTGTCATAGTGCATCATGGTGATCAATAATAATTTCCTCACCATAACAAGATCAGAGACCAGAATGATCAGGTGGTTAACCTGATCTTATCCTGAGCCAGCCCATAGGGAGGCCTACGAATCATGTTTTAGAGTGATAGAACCCCAGAGGAATTCTATACAAATTGATCATTGAGGGGGGTCAACCCTTGGAACGCTATAGGGGTTCCTCCCTCCTATGTAATCAACCACAAGGCTAAATGAAGATTAATCTTTGCTTGAATAAAAAGTGATGGAGGCTATATGCTTATATAGGACTAATAGAACCCCAGAAAAAGCTCTATAGATTTTGACCCTTGAGGGGGATCAACCCTTGAAACGTTGTAGGGGTTCCTCCCTCCTAGACTCGGCACAAGGCTGAATAAAAGATGATAATTGCTTGATAAAAGAGAAGGGGTGGCTACATCATTATATAGGTTCTAAACCCTAACCCATGGGGTGCTTACCCAAGTAAAATTACTCATTTACCCCTTCTATAGTCGACCTGCCTAAGTAAGAACAGGTGGCGACTAGGTTGCCTCTATAGCCGACCTAAGTAGGGGGAAACCCTAGTCGACCAGCCCAATAAAGGGGGCGACAGCCGCTAAGCCCTAAGGCCCTAATCTAGACCCTAACCACACTTCTTTATAGGATAGAAGTGGCTAAGTGGAGTTTTATTATAATCTATGGAGATTAGGACTCAACCCTACTGGAGTCCTATCAAGCCCACCACCCTCTTAGACTCAGGAGCGTCCAGAAACTCTGGGAATCGGGTCTTCAGCTCCTCATATGACTCCTATGTTGCATCTTCAGATGGTAAATTATTTCACTTCACAAGTACTTCAGTTGAAGGGTGTCATTGGCATATCACAATTCTTTGATCATGTATAGCTTCAGGTTGGGCTTGGATTTCACCGTCAGTTATAGTGTTCGGCAGTAGAGTCTGCGCCAACTCTCGTTCTCCCAATTTTGGCTTTAGCAAGGATATGTGGAAGACGACATAGATCTTAGCATCATCTGGAAGCTTTAATTTGTATGCCACGGCTCAAATATGCTCCAAAATCTGATGTGGTCTATAGAATTGTGCAAATAGCTTCATCGATGCTCTGGTGGTGATTGACAGTTGCTTGTACGGTTGTAGGCGAAGGTAGACCCAATCTCCTACTGAAAATTCTCACTCGCTCCGGTGAGTATCTGCTTCTTGCAGTCCTTTGTGTTCTCCTTCGTGTTCTCCTCTTTAGGTTCGAGGTCCTCTTCTTTAGATTCTTCAATAGGTTCTATCATAGGAAGCCTCCCCTTTTTACACTAATGGTCACGACTCCAAGGTTTGTCACAATGCTAGCATAATCCCTTCGCGGATCTAGAGCGAAGTTCTTCTCTTGTTAGCTTCTTCAGCTAAGGTGACCGGCTGGGGGTCGATGGGGTCGAGGGTCTTTGTGCTACTAGTCATGTGATGACTTTGGTCCTCCGAGCATCTTGGTTCAGCTTATCTTCTTATAGTCGTGTGAAGGAGATAACTATCGTCATCAAATAGGGTCATCGTGCTTTGACTTATTCTCGGATTTTCGGCTTCAACCCCTCGATGAAAGTCCCTAACAATTGTTTTTTAGACCAGTATCTTGTTTGGTTAGAGAGTCTTTTAAACCTAGTTTGGTACTCCTGAACTGTGGAGGTCTGGTGGAATTTTGCGAGTTGGCCATCGATATTTTCGTGCTCGTACGGTTTGAAGTGGAGTAGCAGCTCGCTCTTGAATTGTCTCCATGTTAGGACACCGTGGGTCTGCTTGTACCAATTGTACCATTAAGCAGCTTGTCTTCGTAGATGGATCACAGGAATGTCAACCATCGAAGCCTGCTAAGTCCTGTGAAAGAGGAAGAATCGCTCCGTACGTAAAATCCACCCGATCGGGTCTCTGTCTTCCCATCAAGGGAAGTCTACTCTTGTGCGTAGGCATGATGAGTCTGTCGCTTGTTCTTTTATCTTTGTTGGGTTCTCCTTGCAATCTAAACTCCCACCATGCTGTGATCTTCTTGGGCTTAGTGATCGGCCCAATCTCAACTCCTCGAAGAGAGCACGTAGTCTAGCCTCCATACGTGTCTCGAAAGCCTCCAATTTGGCTTTGAATAGATTGATCGATGTTTTGATGTAGGGATCTCTAATCTGTCAAATATATTGATTGAAGATGGTCGCTGCAATCTTCAAGTTGAAGGCAGCAATGGTAGTAAGAGGATGAGAAATGGTGGTTGTGATGATGCTGCAAAATCATCGAGGCTGCAATAATGCAGTTTTCCAAGTGGTCGTTATGTTGTTGGAGGATAGCAGCCATGGAATATGGATCTAGAAATAGCAGCGACAGTGAAAGAGGAAGATGGTAGTAGCAACGCCAGCTGTGGGTCTGCAATGATGCTGCAAAATCGTCGAGGCTACGATGGTGCAATTTTCTAAGTGGCTACCATGTTGTTGGAGGATGGCAGCCAAGGAATATGGATCGGGAAGCAACAGCAACAATAGAGGAAGAAGAGGGCAACAGCAACACCGATTGTGACTGCGGTGCGACTACGTGGCTGCAGGTGGAGGTGGTGGTTGTTTGCAGAGGAGGGCAGCAGCGGTTTAGAGCGAGAGACCGTTGCTAGTAACTTGTGCAGAAACAGATCGCTGCTGGCTACGAGCAAGTCAGATGGCAGTGAGAGATCGCTACTAGCTGTTGGGCAGATGGCCCAGATTCAGCCCATAATGGTCTTTAGTGAAGCCCACAGCCCATAACCTCACATATATTAACCTAAAACCTAGATTAGGTGGCTAGGGTTGAGATTAAGAGAGCAGCGGCGGCTGAAAATGTGGGTGAGAGAAAGAAGACTACAGATTGACAGTAGAGGCCAGAAAATAAGAGATCCAGGAAAGGGAAGAAGACAAGGGCAGGAAAAGACTATTCTCAATCATTCAAATTTCAGGTTAGATCAGTTTGCAGTGGATTCTTACTGTGATCTCTTGGGAAGGTTTTGGATATTGTGCTTAGGATTATAGTCCTTGTATCTCTGTGATTCTCTTGTGGCTGTTGCTTTGGGCTTGGGCAAGAAGCCTTGAGATTTGTATATTCATTATTTTGATAGTGGATTTTCTCTGGCTTGTCCCGTGATTTTTACCCTTCGAGTTGAAGGGGTTTTCCACGTAAATCTTGGTGTTCATCTGATTATGATTTCTGTTTGATTCCGCTGTGTATGATGGTCTGCTAGTATTTGTTCGTATACAAAGTTTATTCCTGTTTTATTCCCATCAACTGGTATCAAAGCAGGGTTTTTGTGGTATTTAATCTTTTGTATTTGAACATGGAGGCCGGTAATATTTCTCGAATGATTAGTTTAAACGAAAATAATTGGATGATATGGAAACCAAGAATGAAAGATCTCTTGTATTGCAAAGATTTGTATGGACCTTTGCAAGGGGACAAACCCACATCTATAACAGATGATGAGTGGAAGAGGTTAGATCAAAAAATAGTTGGCTTTATTCGATAATGGCTAGATGATAGTGTCTTTCACCATGTTTTTACTGAATGTTCTGGTTACTCTCTTTGGAAAAAGTTAGAAGGTCTTTATAAAAGAAAAACGGCTGGCAACAAAGCTTTTCTGATCAGAAAACTTGTGAACTTGAAATATAAAGAGGGTACTTCTATTCCTGAGCATTTGAATGAAATGCATAATATTACTAACCAGTTATCCTCTATGAAAATGTCTCTTGATGATGAGTTGCAGGCATTGTTACTTCTCAGTTCTTTGCTAGAAAGTTGGGAGACACTAGTGGTTTCCCTCAGTAATTCGGCACCAGATGGTATTGTCAGCATGAGTCAAGTAATAAGCAATTTGTTGAATGAGGAGTCAAGGAGAAAGAATTCAGCAACTTCTCAGATTGATTCACAAGCACTTGTCTCAGAGAACAGAGGAAGGTCAAAGTCAAAGGATAGAAGTGGTTCACGTGTGGGTAGAAGCAAGTCAAGATCAAGAAAAGATATTATTTGCTACAATTATGGTGAGAAAGGACATTACAAGAATCAGTGCAAGCAACCTAAGAAGAACAAGAAAAGGGGGAAAGAAGTGGAGTATACAAAGTCAAAAGAAAATATCACAGCTATAGTACAAGATAATGATTATTTGATTTTGTCTACTTTCGATGATATTTTTTCTTGTGTATGCCAGGATCTCGAGTGGATAATTGACACAAGTGCTTCTTATCATGCTACACCACGGAGAGAGTTCTTTGTTACTTACAGGTCTGGAAATTTTGGTGTTATCAAGATGGGCAACTATGGCATAGCAAACATCATTGGCATGAGAGATATTCATATAAAGACCAACCTTGGTTGCAAGTTGGTGCTTAAAGATGTGAGGCATGTGATTGACTTAAGATTGAATTTAATTTCAGTTGGAAGGTTGGACGATAAAGACTTTGATGTCAGATTTCATAAAGGGCAGTGGAAGCTCAGTAAGGATTCTTTTATCGTAGCTAATGGGAAGAAATACCATACATTGTACGATTGCAGGCTAAAGCTTGTGGTGAGCAGTTGAATGCTACAGAGAAAGACTTCAGCATAGAGTTGTGGCATAGGCGATTGGGACACATGAGCGAGAAAGGGCTACAAGAACTTTCTAAGAGAGAGGTATTGTCATACCTCAGAGGTACACGTTTGAACCCTTATATTGATTGTTTGGCTGGTAAACAACATAGAATTTCCTTTGTTAGTCCTGTCTTATCTAGAAAAATACATGCCTTGGACCGTGTCTATACAGATGTGTGTGGTCCTTTGAGGACAAACACTCCTAGTGGATCTATTAATGTTCCTAGTATCAGTGGTGCACTTTATTTTGTTACTTTTATATATGACTTTTCCAGGAAAGTTTGGGCCTATACTTTAAAGACTAAAGATCAGGTTATTAATGTCTTCATAGAGTTTCATGCCAGAGTTGAAAGGGAGACAAAAAGATAATTGAAATGTATAAGATTAGATAATGGTGGTGAGTACACATGATTGTTTAATAATTATTGCAGGTCACATAGCATCCAGCATGAGTTGACAGTCCTTGGTACGCCTCAGCATAATGCAATTACAGAGATGATGAATCGCACCATCATGGAAAAGACCAGATGTATGCTTTCACAGGTCAAGCTACCCAAAAGGTTTTGGGGTGAGGCTTTGAGGACTACAGTTGATGTAATCAACTTATCACAATGTACAACTCTAGATGGTGATGTTGCAGAGCATGTATGGTCAGGGAAAGATGTCTCCTATAGGCATTTAAGAGTGTTTGGTTATCGTGCATTTGCACATGTTCCAAACAATGAGAGGTCTAAGCTGGATGATAAGACAAAAGAGTGTATTTTTCTTGGTTACTCACATGATCAGTTTGGTTACCGGCTTTGGGATCCAGAAAAGCAGAAGGTGTTCAGAAGCAGAGATATTATCTTCTTTGAGGATCAAACCATTTAGGATTTGAAGAAGGAGGCACCAGCTAAGACTTCTGCAGAGGGATTTATAGACTGTGACCTAGTTATTCCTCCAATATATCAGGGTGATGGGGGAGATATGTAGGAAGATGGTGCAGAGCCAAATGTTGATCTACCTGCAGGACATATTAAGCAGGAAGAAGAAAGAGAGCAAGTTCCCACAGAACCTCAGTTAAGAAGATCTTCTAGACCATGTCAACCTTCCAGAAGATACTCTACATATGAGTATGTGATGCTTACTGATGCAGGTGAACCAGAGAGTTATCAGGAAGCAGTTGAAAGTGAGTAGAAAAATAAGTGATTTATTGCTATGCAAGAAGAGATGGATTCTCTATAGAAGAACCATACATATGATTTGGTGCAACTACCAGAGGGAAGTAAGGCCTTGAAGAATAAGTGGGTTTTCAGGTTGAAGACTCAAGAATATTATTCTCAACCAAAGTATAAAGCTAGATTGGTTGTGAAAGGCTTTGGTCAAAAGAAAGGTATTGACTTTGAAGAAATTTTTTCTCCTGTTGTTAAAATATCTTCTATCCGTATTGCTCTTGGTATTACTGCTAACCTAGACTTGGAGATTGAACAGTTAGATGTGAAAACAGCTTTCCTTCATGGTGATTTGGAGGAGGAAATTTATATAGAGCTACCAGAAGGCTTCAAAGTCAAAGGTAAAGAAAATCTTATCTGCAAGTTGAAGAAGAGCTTGTATGGGCTGAAGTAAGCTCCAAGATAGTGGTATAAAAAGTTTGATTCATTTATGATTGAAAATGAATATCAAAGAACAGCTTCAGATCATTGTGTGTACATCAAATGGTTTGGTGAGAATTTTATTATTCTCTTACTTTATGTTGATGATATGCTTATCCTTGGGAAAGATATGTCTATGATTAGCAGGTTGAAGAAGGAACTGAGTGAGTCTATTGCAATGAAGGACGTGGGGCCAGCAAAGCAAATACTGGGCATGTAGATTTCTCGTGACAGAAGAAAGAGAAAGATTTGGTTGTCATAGGAGAAATACACTGAGAAGGTATTGGATAGGTTCAGTATGAGTAATGCAAAGCCAATTGGTTCTCCTCTTGCAGGTCACTTCAAGTTGTGCTCAGATCAGAGTTCGTCAAGTGATGAGGAGAAGGAGAAAATGCAAAAGGTTCCTTATGCTTCAGCAGTTGGAAGTTTAATGTACGCAATGGTATGTACAAGGCCGGACATCACATATGTAGTGGGTGTTACTAGTAGATTTCTTGCAAATCCAAGTAAAGAGCATTGGGCAGTAGTGAAGTGGATTTTTAGATATCTCAGAGGAAGTTCTACATTTTGTTTAAACTTTGGAGGTGGACCACCTGTATTGACATGTTACACAAATGCAGATATGGCAAGAGATATTGACACAAGGAAGTCCACCTCAGGTTTTGTACTTACTTTTGCAGGGGGAGTTGTGTCATAGCAATCCAGATTGCAAAGGTGTATTGCTGTCTCCACCACAGAGGCAGAATATATTGCTGCTACAGAGGTTTGCAAAGAAATATTATGGATGAAAGGATTCTTACAAGAATTGGGGCTAAAATAGAAAAACTATGTGGTGTATTGTGACAGCCAAAGTGCCATCCATTTATGTAAGAACCCAACATTTCATTCCAAGTCAAAGCATATAGATGTTAGATATCACTGGATCAGAAATATACTTGAAGAGAAACAGTTACAGCTTCAGAAAATTCATGCAGATGATAATGGGGCAGACATATTGACAAAGACTTTACCGAAAGAGAGACAGGAGATGTGCCGACAGCTAGTCGGCATGGCTTCACACTGAGGAGTTATGAGACAGCCTCCCTTATAGGCTGAAGGGGGAGGTTGTTGGGCAGATGGCCCAGATTCAGCCCATAACCTCATTTATATTAACCTAAAACCTAGATTAGGTGGCTAGGGTTGAGATTAAGAGAGCAGCGGCGGCTGAAAACATGGGTGAGAGAAAGAAGACTGCAGATTGACAGTAGAGGCCAGAAAATAAGAGATCCTGGAAAGGGAAGAAGACAAAGGTAGGAAAAGACTATACGCAATCATTCAAATCTCAAGTTAGATCAGTTTGCAGTGGATTCTTACTGTGATCTCTTGGGAAGGTTTTGGATATTATGCTTAGGATTATAGTCCTTGTATCCCTGTGATTCTCTTGTGGCTGTTGCTTTGGGCTTGGGCAAGAAGCCTTAAGATCTGTATATTCATTATTTTGATAATGGATTTTCTTTGGCTTGTCCTGTGGTTTTTACCCTTCGAGTTGAAGGGGTTTTCCACGTAAATCTTGGTGTTCATCTGATTGTGATTTCTGTTTGATTCCGCTGTGTATGACGGTCTGCTAGTATTTGTTCGTATATAAAGTTTATTCCTGTTTTATTCCCATCACTAGCAACTTGTGTAGTGAGATATCGCTGCTGGCTGCGACCAAATCACTGTTGGCTGTGATCAAGGTAGATGGCTATAAGAGATCGTTGTTGGCTATGACCAAGGAGGATGGCAGCGAGAGATCGCTGCTGGTCATGATCAAATCACTATTGGCCGTGATCAAGGTAGATAGCTGCGAGAAATCACTACTAGCAGCGTTTGTGCAGCAAGAGACCGCTGCCAGTTGCGACCAAGGAAGATGGCAGCGAGAGATCACTACTGGAAGCATTATGCAACGAGAGATGCATACTGCAGTTGAAGGGATAAAGGAAGATTTAGAGCTCGAGAGATTGGTGGACCGAAGGTTGAAGGCTGTAATTTTAGGGCTTAAAAGGTTGCTATTCAGGGTGCGATTTAGTCTATGGTTTAATGAAGTTTTGAGGCTATGATGGTCGTGGATGGAGGTTGGGAAGAGGGTTTTAGATCTGTGATTGATAGTAGCAAAAGTTTGATAGGAATCGGTGGAGGTTTGCTACGAATAGGTGCTGGTTTGTAGAAGCAAAATTATCATCGAAGAAATAATAGTCTCTCGATGAAATGTCCAACAGTAAACTGAAGAGATCAAAAAATTTTGATAGTAAGATAGTGAGAAAAAATGATGCAAGTTACGGTAGCAGAATTCTCGTTGAAAAATCAGCAATTTGTGACGAAAATTACAGCAACATAAAGACGTTTTTCATAGACGATTCTAACATTAGATCAAACATAGATGAAAGCCGAGATGATGTAGAAAGTATGTAATTTTTTTTATTCAAAAAGATGACAACAAGATTGGCTTTTAGGCAGCAAGTATGCGGCTGAAAATTTCTGTAGCGTTCTTTCTTTTGCAGTTTATGATGAAAAGTTACAGTAATCTAAGGACGTTTTCAGAGATATTCCAATGATAGACCAAACGTAGATCAAAGTCGAGACAATGTAGAAAGTGTACAAGAATTTTCATTCAAAAATATAGCAGCAAGATAGGCTTTAGAGGTAGCAATATGCGGCTGAAATATTTTGCAGCGTTCCTTCATTCGCAAAGATGATAACTTTTCGATGAAAATAATTCACATCAAGGGATAGATGAAAACTTCTTTTTGGTATTTTTTGGATAGGAAAATGTAGCAGCAAAAGGTATTGGTGGTAGAAAAATACCAAATCTCTGATGTAATTGGTGGCAGCTGCGACAGATTGTTTGATCTGCGGCAAGGAGATGGTGGTGGAGATGGCATTGTCAAAAGCAATTATAGGAATTGCTTGGCTGATGGTGGGTGACAGGGATGACAGCAAAAGCAGCAAGATCACTACTCTGATACTAGATGATAAAACCCCAGAAGAATTATATGTAAATTGATCTTTGAAGGGGATCGACCCTTGGAATGCTATAGGGGTTCCTCCCTCCTATATAGTCGACCACAAGGCTGAATGGAGATTGATCTTTGCTTGAATAAAATGTGGTGGAGGTTATATGCTTATATAGGACTCCAAACCCTAACCCTAGAGAGACTCTTACCCTAAATAAAATATTTTTTTTGCTGAATCTCAAATTTTGATGATGAAATCAATTGATGAGTTATTGATCTAACATGGGTTGTTAGAATTTGATTGATGCAGGATTAACTACGACAGAGATAATATGAGAATTAGGATTGGCAAAAGTTAAGTCTATACATCGGGCCGGGGTTCAAACGATGCGGTTGGAAACTCGCCAGGAGTGCATCAGAAGCTCGCCGAGGGTATTGGGAGCTTGCCAGGATGGCGCAAGGGAGTTCGCCAGAAGAAGACCGAGACTCACCGGAAGATTATCGGGGGTAGCCGACTGCAAGGAGTTGGGAGGACGTGACATGAATGTGTTGATCATTATAATGATAATAATTAAGTCGTAGTTAGCATCGTGCAAGTTTAACCATGACAGGAGAAGGAGTTACAGATCAGACATGGACCTAGAATCAAGCTTAGGCATTGGGCCAAGGATTGGATGATGAGGTGGGAGCTCACCGGGAGTTCGCTATAAGATTCACCGAAGGGATCGGGAAGCTCACTAGGAACATGCCGGGAGATCACCGGAGGAAGACTGTGAGACTCGCCACTAGAGATTCCGGAGGTTGCCGGAATACGGGAGTGAGGTCATTAAACTTGGTGGTCATGTTTGATTGTAATATTAAGTCGTAGGTTAAGTGTGAGTCTGATTTGAGTATGATTTAGAAATCAACTTAAAGAGTAAACTGGGTCCATTATGGGGTTTGATTGAGCATAGGTTGAGCTCAATTGGTTGACCAAAGAGTTGGTCAACATTAGGTTCAAGCTGGAATTCGAAAAGTGGAGAGAACTACTTTTTCCAGATATTCCGACAGGTAAACCATAGGTGAGCGCTAGTTCAACCAGCGCCGACTAGGATTTCGAGTGACTGTCAGTGGCTAAACTGCCTGTACTTAGGAATCTGGGCACTTTCGATGGTTGACCCACCTAGGTTGGCGATTGGACCACCCATACTCGGATTTTTCGTGTGAGTTTGATTTTTGGCTCCAAATTCTGAAACTATTTGGGGCTTATAAATACCTCAAATTTTCTTACATTCTATACAACAATTTGGATATAAAATTCTGTGAAAAACTTATGCGGATTGTAAGAAAAAAAAAAGGGGTAAGGGAGAGAGCTTAGAGTTAGAAAATTCTCAAGTCTCTCTTGTAAAGCAAAGTATAAGGGTTTGGTCTTTACCCAAAGAAGATCGGTAATGGACACCGGTGTACCTCAAGAAGGAGGACTCGGGAGTGGATGTAGGCCATTGGTGCCGAACCACTATAAAATTTGTGAGTTCTTTCCTTGCTTTCATTACTTATGAATTTTGTATTGACGCTTTCGATTCAATTCACTCTTTGAAAGTAAAGTTTTTGCATCAAGCACTTCCCTTCAACATTGCTAATCTTTTGGGTTTGCTTATTAACTTAACAATTTTCTCACTTGTTTTACTTAAACGAAAAGCTTAGGATTTTCTATCTTACTTTAAGCAAAAAGCTTTTGTTTAAAATGAAAAAATTACACTTGCACTAATTCATACAAACCACCCAAACCCCCCCCCCCCCCCCCCCCCTCTCTCTCTCTCTCTCTCTCTCTCTCTCTCTCTCCTCTTAGTGCCAATTGATCATAACAATTGATATCAGAGCCAAGTTTTTCTCATTTGGTTTAACACCTAAGAGAAATACTCTTTTCGGCATTAACGAGGGTCAATGCATCACAAATCCTCATATGTTTAATGGGACGGACTACACATCTTAAAAATTTTGAATGCGTATCTTTTTTATTTCGATAGATTTCGATTTGTGGTGTATTATTGAGAAAAAATTTCATAAGTCATCCAATCTAATAAATGATTGGAATGATTATGAAAAATAAATATTTTTGTTGAATGCAAAGGCTATGAATGCCTTATATTGTGCACTTGATAAAAATGAGTTTAATCGTGTTTCTGTTTGTGATTCGGCCTTTGATATTTGGCATACATTAGAAATGAGATATGAAAGTATAACTAAATCAAATGAATCAATAAATGAAATATCTTATAAAAATGAACTTGAAAAACACCTTCGAAAGAACCGAAAGGAATGTGAACCAAGAAGAACATATGATTCCTCGAGTGATGAGGACTTTGAACATTTGACAAATGAACCGGATAAATTAATAAATATAAACCATAAAAATAATCTTAAAATCATGGACAATAACTCTTGCTTTGAACATAAGAAGCCAAGACACTCCGAAGATGAAAAGTATAATCAAAATGAAGCGGAGAATCTCGCGCTTATGGCCATCAACAATGAGGTAAGTGATTCCTCCAAAGTCTCATTTACTTTTGATGAATTATCAAATGCTTTTCATGAGCTTTATAATGAATTTAAAATGATTAGCAAATCTTGTAAATTACTTAAGAAAGAGCATGATTCTTTAATTAGTAAATTTAAACAAATACATGATACATCACCATCACACAATTCATACACTAAATATAAAACCTTGAATGATACATCAACATCATGTTTTTCTTATTCTATTTATGAGTCATTAGTGGTAATTAAACAATAAATTAGCATACTATAATAAACTCAAAAAGGGCTTAATATAGACAATGAGTCTCAAAACATAATCCATGTTGATAAGGGTCATATTCATAAGGAAAGTATTAGCATTGTGTCTGAGACTTATCAAAAGCCAACGATCCTCATTAGAAGACCCATATTACACTCTTTGCCCAAAAATAGATGTAATTTTTATGGTAAATATAGACACTTTGCTTATGTGTTTATTAAAAAATTATAGTCCACATAAATTAATTTGGGTTCGTAAGATAACCATAAACAATCTTAAGCCATTAGAGAAAATGGGAAGAACATATCATGAAGGGCCCAAACTCAAATAGGTACCTAAATCAAAATCTCCCATAATATAAAGTTGCATCCTAACAAGACTAAGAGCACTAAGTAATATTTTGAAAGTAGATGCTAAAGACATATGACTTGAGATCTAATATTCTTTCAAGGCTCACTTGCCTAAGTAATAAAAAAAATTGAATAAAATTATTATTAATGAATCTTTGGATAACCCATTAATTTTGATCACTCTAACTTTGGTATGCTAGAAACTTTATTTAAATTCAACTTTTTGAAAGAAAGATTTTGATGATTATTATGATTAAATGATAGTTTCAAAATCATTTGTTTGAATATTTATTGATTTAAATGCAAAGGTTATCATTAAATGACTTAAATATTATGGTATTTTTGGCTAAGTAAAATATCATTGTTGAATGATTTAAATGTTATGATAGTGTATGGGTTGTATAAGAAATGATTATTGTTGAATAATAGAATTTAAGCATAGAACAATAAAGAAAATGGAGTGAAAAATCATGCTTTATTTTCTAGTAATTTTGAAAAATTATATTGATTATAAAAATTGCATGTCTTATGATAAAGGAACAAAATGTTATACTTAAATGCTTAAGATAAATCCTATGTTTACTTTTAAGAAACAATGTAATATATATCTTGATGATTTTCGTATTACTTTTTTATTTTGATTGAAGATGTTTTATGTTCAATGAAATCATGTTTGATAATGTAATGATGCATAGTGATCATGCTTAATAATTTTATATTTCAAAATTATGCATGATGATTGTTGTGATTTATGGCTTATTGATCTTTGCCATAGTGAAAGCTCTTTTCGGGTTTAAATTAAAATGTATGTTTTTATTTGACTTAAAAGATAAAGGCATGCTTGTATGAAATAAAAAGAGAATATATTTTTCTTGAAAATTTCTCTATCTTATAAATTTTTCAAAAAGAGATTAGTGAATCAATTATGTTATTTTTATGAATCTCTTGAACTTTTATGAAAGTGATTTTGACGATTTGATAATTTGAACTCGAATAAGTTATTTATCATGATTTTGACAAGTTTAGAAAATGAAACTTGAAAATCTTCTTATGAACCATATTCTTGAAAACTTGAAGTTTCATATATATAAATCAAAATCTTCTACTTTTTTCTTCCTTAAAATTAACTCATGATCTTGATATTTATAATATGATATCTTTATGAATGAAGGCTAAGAGCTTTTATTTTATCATCCAAGAGGAGATTTATTTAATTAAATCATATCTTTTAGTATTTATGAATATCTTTTGATATCAATATCTTTCTTGACATGACTTATTTTAAGACTCACGAACTTATCACCAAAAGTAGTATTTCTTAAATTTATGATAAGTTAAAAATTGAAAGAAATTTGTATTATCATAAATATTCTCTTAATTTCCTGATTTGACTTATACATTATGGGAATCGCATTATTGATCTCTATGATTTTCTCTTTTTAATAAAAAGAAGATTTATGATCTTGACAATTATAAGTTGGAACTTTTTATTAAAATCGTTCTTCCATTTTATTAAAAAAAATGAATCTATTCAAATGAATTAATGTCTTAGGATTTATGAATTAAGATTATTTGATCCCCTAAACTCATTTTCATTATTTATAATCAAAAAGGGAAAAAAGAAAATCACTAGTATTTCAAGAGATAAATAAGTATATTTATTTCATTTTGAATCCCTTTAAATTGATTTTGATGATTTCAAAATTAAATGAGTTCTTTACCTATATTGTGATTTTAATTTCTTGGAATTATAACTTGAAATCTTTTATGAATCAAAATCTCTTATTATATGTTCTCGTATTATTTAAAAGAAGATTTTTATAACTTGAGAATTGTTATGCATGAATCAAGATATTTTATGTGTTTCTCCTATACTCTTGATATTCACAATTTGTTTTCATAAATATCTCATCACTATATTAATTTTTCTTGATATATTTTTTATGATGATTTGAAAAATAATGAATGAAAAAGTTTTACATTATTGTAACCATCTCCTCTTTTTGACAATGACAAAAGGGGAGCAAAACTTATTATCTTACATGATGTAAAATTGCTAGCTTAAACATTATAAAGGAATCAAAAATTGCTAACTTACACTTCTAAAAAGAGAAGAAAGAACTAACTAGTTTTATTTGCTATGTTTTCTTAAAATTTACATGAAAAAGATTTGTTGAACTTATATTTAAAATTTTATATATACAAGATTAAGATTGAGACCTAAGAATGTAAAATATATAAATTACTAATCTAAATTTTATGATATTAAGCCTTTTTATGATAATATTTTTGAAAACTTTCTTCATGTTTTTATTGTTTACAAAAAGGGGGAGAAAAATAGCATGAAGATGATGAATTGCTATATTTGAAATTTACAAGAGATAATTTTTGGTATCAAGAGATAATTTTTTTTACTAAATTTCAAATACATAAGTAATCTTCAAATCTCTTAGACTTTAGAGCTCATCTCAGTATTGATTTTAAAATTTATTAAGAGCTCTTCTCATGATGAAATAATTTAACAACACCTCCCTTGTTTATCTCCTTATTAATCATAAAGGGGAAGAAAATTTTATAATGCATATACTAAGAGGGAGTAATGTCATCACGAGCTTTAAAATTATACATTTCACATTTTTTTTGATGACAAAAGGGGAGAAATGGACATTGATGACATATGGTATTATTGAAATATATTGATATCTTGGATATGGATATGAATTGGATATATTGGATATGGATATGGATGTATAATTATTGAAATACATGGATATCTTGGATATGGATATGGATGCATAATTATTTTTTAAATTCATGATTTGATGACTTGATGTAAATTTGTGTTGAAATTTACATTGAATGTTGATTGCTTGAATTTAAGAGTGTGTTTCTCTTAAATTTAAATGATATTGGATTTAGGGGGAGTTAGGATTAACTCATGTCATCAATTAATTATCATCATCAGAAAAGGAGAGATTGTTGAATCTCAAATTTTGATGATAATATCAATTGATCGGTTATTGATCTAACATGGGTTGTTAGAAGTTGATTGATGTAGGATTAATTACGATAGAGAGAATATGATAATCAGGATTAGCCAAAGTCAAGTCTATGTATTGGGTCGGGGTTCAGACGATACGGTTAAGAACTCGCCATGAGTGCGTCGGAAGCTCGCCGAGAGTATCGGGAGCTTGCCAGGATGGCGCAAGGGAGTTCGCCAGAAGAAGACCGAGACTCACCGAAAGATTATCGGGGGTAGTCGATTGCCAGGAGTTGGGAAGATCATAACGTGGATGTGTTGGTCATTTTGATTGTAATTAATTAAGTCACAGTTAACATCATGCATGTTTAACCACGATGGGAGGAGTTACAGATCAGACATGGGCCACGGATCAAGCTTAGGCATTGGGCCAAGGATTGGACGATGCAGTGGGAGCTCGCCGGGAGTTCGCTAGGAGATTCGTCGAAGAGATCAAGAAGCTCACTAGGAACACGCCGGGAGATCACCAAAGGAAGATTGTGAGACTCACCACTGGAGATTCCGGAGGTTGCCAAAATGTGAGAGTGAGGTCATTAAGCTTGGTGGTCATGTTTGATTGTGATATTTAAGTCGTAGGTTAAGTGTGAGTCTGATTTGAGTGTGATTTGAAAATCAACTCAAAGAGGCAATCGGGTCCACTATGGGGTTTGATTGAGCTCAAGTTGAGCTCAATTGGTTGCCTAAGAGTTGATCAACATCAGGTTCGAGTCAAAATTCAAAAAGTAGAGGGAACCACTTTTCCGGATATTCTGTCGGGTAAACCGTCAGTGAGCGATGGTTCAACCGGCACCGCCTAGGATTTCAAGCTGCTATTAGCAGCTGAATTGCCCATACCCAAGAATCTGGGCACTTTCGACGGTTGACCCGCCCAGGTCGGCAGGTGAACCGCCCGTACCCAGATTTTTCAGGTGAGTTTGATTTTTGGCTCTAAATTCTAAAGATACTTGGGCCTATAAATATCTCAAGTTTTATTACATTCTATACAATAATTTGGGGGATGAAATTATGTGAAAAACTTGTGTGGATTGTAAGAAAAAAATGGGTAAGGGAGAGAGCTTAGAGTTAGAAAATTCTCAAGTCTCCCTTGTAAAGCAAAGTGTAAGGGTTTGGCCTTCACCCGAGGAAGATCGATAGTGGACGCCGGTGTGCCTCAAAAAGGACTCTGGAGTGGACGTAGGTCGTTAGTATCGAATCACTATAAAACTTGTGAGTTCTTTCCTTGCTTTCATTGCTTATAAATTTTGTATTGATGCTTCCGATTGAATTCACTCTTTTATTGAATTCACTCTTTTAAAGTAAAGTTTTCACATCAAGCACTTCTTTTCAATGTTACTAATCTTTTAGGCTTGCTTATTAACTTAGCAATTTTCTCACTTGTTTTACTTGAACAAAAAACTTCGAATTTCCTATCTTGCTTTAAGCGAAAAGCTTTTATTTAAAACGAAAAACTTACACTTGCCCCCCCTCTTAGTGTCAATTGATCTTGACATTTTTTAACCCTTTATCCTAGCCGACCAACCCAAGAAGGAAAGGGGGCGGTGACTAGGAATTCCTAACCTAGTAAGGACTCCTCCCTAAAACCCTAGCCGACTCCTCAATGAAGAGGGATGATGGCTAAATTAGAGGAATATTATATGACTCACGGTCTTATTGACTCCCTGACTTATTGAGCTTATGACGCATCCAAACTAAGGTCCTAACAAATAGAAACCCCTCAGCTCACGCTGTAGGGAGGGACTCTGGCTCTCACTCTCTCTCAACCCACTAGCTCAATCATATAGCTTGTACCACTATATTCTCACCTCCACTAACTTAAACCTTGAAGGGCCATGTCGGGCAACCCTCGACGTCGACTTGTTATGCAGGACCACCGAATGGCCAAGGATATATAGGCGATCGAATCCTCGAAAGAAGAACCGAGTGACTAGGAGAATTCTGGTCCATCTGCCCAATTTCCCTGAGCCACATCATCACCAACCGAATGACTTTTGGATCAAATCAACCCTACTATATCCCCTCGTCAAGTCTCTCACGTCAGTCAAGAAGAAATAGATGAGCCTGTATCCTCGACAGTGGATTCACTATATTAACTCATCAATCGGCGATATTCATGATACTATTAGTATACATGTGGAACTAAAACATGATATACTAGATAGTATAACTCGATCTTTAACTAATTGCTTAAATGTAGTCGTATGATCTAGTCTTCGTTTCTGTCATTAACTAGGCATACGTTTCTTTTCCTCTTGGTCACATCTTACTCCAGTAAATGCTTTTTCGAACTCAAAAGTACACCATCAGACAATTGTATTTGAATCTTTGAACTAACCAGTTCTTTTGAGAATATTAATTTAGGACTTTAGACGGACATTCCTGAGAGTACTAATAAATATATTATTATGAGGTCTTTGCAGGTAAGGTTGTTAAACGTTGATGGATACTATAACTCCTTGTTATCTTTCATTTACAAAGCAGTAGAAGAAGGTTTCATCAGCCAAAATGCCCGTCATATTATTGTATCTGCTTCCACAGCAAAAGAACTGATGAAAAAGTTGGACGTAAACATACGCAGTCTCTCTTCCTCTTGTGTGCTTCATCAGCATGCAAATTGTGCGAACTAAAAGCAACTATCAATTTTTGATATCCGCAACATGTTCATTTAAATCAAAATGTCCATGGTATACAATCATCAAAGACCTAAAAATAGGATTAGATTTTCTTTTGTTGCATATGACTTCCAAAATTATCCTGACTGGTATATATATATTCATCATGATATATCTCATTAGGAATACTTCTCTCGACATGAGAGTGTTGCTTCAAAGTTGGAACCGAGAGAGATGGAGCAACTTGGCTACCCTTCCAACTATGATATATCTCAATAGAGTGGGAGGATATATAAAATTCAGGAATGGAACTTCATTTTGACACAATAAGTAGCTTTGAGTGGGATGCTTGGGACTTTTTTCTTCTGTAGATTGTTATAATAAATCTGAATTACTACACGAAGCCTTGATTTATCTTCTTTCAAGCATTCTTTGGTCATCTTTTTCCCTAAAAAATAGACGCGGAACCAACTTCTGATGCATAGTTTACAACAAGATTTCAATGATAATTATGTAGTGCATCTTTCATGGTTATTCATAAAAATAAAACATGGAACCAACTTCTGATGCATAATCTACAACAAGGTTTTAATGATAATTATATAATGCTCCTTTTAATATTGGGTGCAGGATGAGATAGACGATGTGCAACCATTTATGATTTAAGATTTCTTGCTTGATCCGATGTGACTTTTCACAAGTGACTCTTCATATTCTTTTTTTTTTCTTCTGTTCTTCTTTGGGTTTTTTTTTCATTCTTATTTGATTCTTCTTGGTCACCTTCAAATTCTTCTGGTTGTTCTTCCTTTTCCAATCTAGTTAGAGGAGGAAGGGGTGAGAAGTGTGGTTTGTTCCTCACGAGTACCCCTGTTCCTGTTCATGGGATGCTCCTCGTGCTTAGGTCGAGCCTGTCAGGTGAGGCACACGCATGAGGTCTCTTGGCAAACACAACACTCGTAGACGACCTCAGCCGCAGTCAGAGGTGCAGCAACATTCAAACCTCCCATTGTTTAGTCTGAGGGCCCCAGGAGCCTAAAAGCTGACTAGCAGCACATCCAATATCTACAGTTGGATCTCATTAGTCTACTAAGCATCTGTACGACACACAAATAATTAAACTCATGTTGGGCAAGAGCAAGACGACAAGATACCACGATGACCACCTCAGTCTAGCCCAAACAAGTCAAGCATGCCACGAACGGCCAAGGAGGATGCTAGCTACGATTTCGGCAACCTTATCATCTTGCTCCTTCTCCTGCTCGATTACCCTTAATGTGGTGGTCTTTCAATTCCATGTCTCAAGACTAGTTCCTCTAGCCTAGCCTTTCGCTGGCCTCAGCATTCCCCCGAGGGTGCGGATAGCATTCAACTAGCAGTCACCAATAAAAAGACATCAAGTAACATCAATCTCAATTATATAATTAAAAACATTTGGTAATTATAAAATTTTCTTGTTAAGCAAAAAAAAAAAAAAGGAATCAGGCAGAAGTCTGAGCTTTCTTCAGGCAAAGATTTACCTGCTGATCTATCGAGTTTCGGATCTGCCATTTGAGCATATTTGATCACTAAGTTACATTCTGCAAAGTCCTTGGTTTCTGCTAAAACAGAGACTGTCCCCTCCTCCGGTTCAGCTAAGCTTCTACCTCGCCCACATCCATCTCTCCTCCTCCCCACTCCACTAGTCCTTGCATTTTGAATACTTGTCTTGACTCTTTATTTACAGCACAACCTTGAGGGCCAGAAGCCTTTCCATGCCTCCTACCTGATGCATGGATGCCGCTCTCCTCACAGCGCCTTTCCATGCCTCCTACCTGATGCATGCATGCATGCAGTGCATGACAGGGGGGCCAGCCCACGAGATTGGCTCTGCAAAGTAAGCTTCAGTAGGGTGGCAGGCAATGAACGATAAAAGTGAAGGTAACATTGTGAGCCACAAAGCTCGCTGCCCGGTCATCGGTAGAACAGGCAGGCCATGCCCTTGACGAAGTGGTCCTCTGCAACAAGGACAATCTACACGGGGTCCCGTCCCGTCCAAATCAATGCAGGCATTCTCCACATGGGATTCTGTAACTTTTAACAGCCATCCCTCATGGCATACCTCCATCCCAGGAAACATATATTGTTCCTTTGTACCAAAGATTACACCAACATCCAACAACTAATAGTGGGTACTAATCTTTGTACCAAAGATTACACCGCCGCCCACCCCCCCCCCCCCCCCCCCCCCCCCCGGCGCATCATGGAGAATGACTTCAAAGCACAAGAACTATTCACATCGTTAAACACCCAAAAGCCTCACATACTCGAAAGTCATCGGAGACCACATTACAAGGATTCCAGAAGCGTTTGGGTGAGGCAGGGAGACAATCTTTCATGACTACCAAGTGCCAACAATGACAATGCTTCCAATCAGTCATCAGTAATGCATTCAATGACATACATCAGATGCTAAGCATGAATGCCCTATGATCTCCAACACTGGCACCGAGAAGCTCAGAATCATCATAGGCCACATAGAGCTAGCTAGCTATTCAGGAGTGGTTTCAGAAGCTATGGAGTTGGGTAAGCATCGCCACCAGCTCATCGCTCGATGGTCGGTCAGCCGGCAAGTCTGACAGGCATACAATAGCTATTCTGATTGCCATCAGCATCTCCTCTTCCTCCATCTCCTCCCCTAGGATGCCTTTATCCAGTGCTTCCCGAGCCTCTCCAGCTTGCTGCAAGTGCCTGAGCCATCGGCCCAAGCTGCCTCTCCCTGTCTCTCCTGCGAAGAATGGATAGGACGGGTCTTTTCCTGTGAAAAGAACGCCTAGGATCACCCCGAAACTATAGACATCACTCTTGTCTGTGTACCTGAGGAACGCTAGAACCAAGTCAGGGGATGCATTCATCAAGTAGTGAAGCATGGGAAACATTGAATCAGAATTAATCAGAAGTGAACCTCAACCATTCACGTTAAGCACTAAGTTTCAGTAACCATAACAAAATAACATTGAATCAGAATTAATCCGCTTGGTCGGAAAATGTTCATGTTATGACTAACAGTCTGCTACTCAAAGTTAGCCCCTTAGCTCAAACAGGTCAACATATAATCTGAATTCAGGGATAGGCATTTGGGCACCATTGCACCTAGAAAAAACTTTGATACTGTGGTGGAGTGCATCGGCTTGCCAAGAAAAGCACTTGCAATTTCACAAGTACACGCTCAAAATAAATAGATAAAGGATCATAACATAAACTATAGCAGTAAAGGCAATGAAATGCAATAGGCTAGTTTTCATCTAAAGTGGATTAGATAAAGTTTTGACCTATGGAAAGCCGTCAAAATTATTTTTGAAAACCAAGCCTCCTATCATGTGCCGTCTAGCTTTAAAAAGGAAAGGGAGTGGATGACAATAAAAGAATTTAAGGCATAAAACAACTTCATCACTGTAATTGACATCAATGCTTTAGCAGTTCATAATAATCTCAGTTGCCAAACACAAAACAAAAGGGCTTCGTGATACCTGCAACTCTGAAAACACTCGGGAGCGACATAGTGAGTAGCGGTGCTCGGTGTATCCAGCCGAGAATTTTCCAGCATCGCCAACCCGAAATCCCCTAATCTCGGCTCGAACCCTTCGTCGAGCATCACATTCGACGGCTTCAGACTGTAATGCAGAATCCTCCTGCTGCATTCAAAGTGGAGATACCTTAATCCCTTTGCAATTCCAACTGCAATCCGAAGCCTCGCGTCCCATCCAAGCGTCAGCTGCTGTGAGCGCACCCGAGCCATCGCATCCTCCAGACTTCCACCGGGGATGTAGTCGTACACCAGCCAGAACCGATCTTGATCACGGATGTACGCCCTCAAGCTCATGACGTTCCGGTGCTTCACCCTCGCCAGCATTTCCAGCTCATGCTGCACTCTTCTCTTCTGGGAGTTGGAGTTCACAGGCGGAGATCCACTGGAGGGGCTCGGTTCGAGCCTCTTCACCGCCATGGTCAGCTCGTCCTCGTCCAGGACGACCCGGTAGTACTTTCCGTTGGGGCTCGACACGATCAACTGCATCGATTGGGCATCGGTTGAGAGCAGAGACTGCAGTGTTTTGGGGGAGATCGAGGGGCAGAACACGACGGGGCCTTTGAGAATCGGTGCCCGACAGGCATACATGAGGAGAAGGCGAACCAGGAGCAGGATGATGATGGAGGCGACAAAGCCGGTGAGTGAGCCAAAGAGAGCACCGAGGAGAATTCGGCGAAGGCGAGGATTCTGGGGAAATTTGGGAGTCCTGGAAGGGGGAGAAGGTGCTGGGGATTGGAAGAGGGTGGGCTCAGAATGGAGGGCTTGGGAGAGGGTGCTGCTCTCTGGGGCTTGGAACACAAGGAAGGCAAGCAAGAGGAGGGCCTTGACGGCAAGGGTTCTACTAGGGTTTTGGCTCTCCATGGAAGAGAAAGCCAAGAGCTCCCAAAAGTTAAACCAAGCGACTCCAATATGGGATTTTCCCGAGGATATGAGGTGGAGAACACAGCAAAAGAGCTTGAAAAGACATTACGAACAAAGGAGAAAGCATGAGAGGGGAGGGCAACGCACAGGGTTTGAGATGGAAAGGGCGCATCTTTAGCGCGAGTTTTCGAAGGAAAACACAAGCATGATCTTTGGGCTTGTTCCCTCTCTCTCTCTCTCTCTCTCTCACCCAACGAGTACGAAGTCCAAGACGGAAGGTTTAGCAGTATTTTGGTGAGAAAAGAGATCAACAGCCAAGAAACTCCCAAGCCACTCACAAGTTTTGATGCAAAATTGAATTTTTTTGGCCGGAGCTTTTGTACCCACAAAGTATAGAAATGAAAAACTTGGGCTCACAGAAGACGGGAGAGCTTATCCGAAGTGAAAGCAGACCAACAACCCCAATGTCACCACAGAACAGCCCCAGGTTCCAGAAACCAGAAAGGTTGATGAGCTCAAAGATAGTAGTCTTGTGATTGTTGTCAGGTGAACATGCCTGAGAGAACACTCCAAGGCAGCTCCCTTTTTTTGTGTTTCTGGCAAAGAGGAAACGAACACAAGAAGGCAAGAACCATTGAAGCAAGAAGATGATACAAAAGGCCCTTTTCTTCCTCACCCCCACCCAAAATTACAAACAACAACTCACTGCGACTCACAAGCCCGGCATTCCATAGCGAAAACACACTGTTCTTTTCTTTTATTTTCCTTCAGCATTCTCCACATGTTCCAATCCCTCTCCTTGTCACTCACCCAGAGAACTTACATAAGTTATTCTAATGATGTTGTAGAGGGGTTCCCCTGCTAAAGGGAAAGAGAGGGAAAGGAGGATGTGTGTGAGAGAGAGAGAGAGAGCGATACCTTATTTTGCGTGCAGCTGGGTTCCGTGTGGCTTTGTGCGTGGTGATTTCCTCTGTTCCTCGTCGCAGATTCCTCTTCTGGGGACGAGAGGAGCTCCTCATCCCTGTCTCATTTTCTCCCCTGCTAAGAGTTACCGCTGTGATGCTTCTCGCAAATGGCTCTCGCTGCCACCGGTTGAGTAAAAGGATGGGCAATTTCCGCTTCGTTTAACTGGATAATGTCTATTGCATTTGTCCTCTGGTTTTATAAATATATCCTCGCAGACTTTAAAAATAATATATATTTTTATCATTATAAAGTTTTTATATATCCTTTCAGACATGAGGAGGACAGACCATCATATATGACTTTTGGTCATAAAAAAAATCTTATTATAATTTCATTCATTTTTTAAGGATATTATTCTAAAATAAAGTCTAAACTTTTGACACTTACAGCAGACTATGTATGCATATACGTAGATCACTAATTTTTCAAGGATATAAACGTAAGCTTGCCTTCGTTTTCTTTAATATTTCCCGCCTGTTTTGCTTTTATTTACACTTCGGAATTGGGCCGTTTGATCAAGTGGGGCCCGGCTGAAGCGGTCAGTCGCGGTCACGGGACCGAAAGCGACGCTACAGACACATTAGAATAAATATGTGTGTGTCAGATGGAGGTTGTTTTAAGAATTGTAGCGGATCCTCCATCTGCATCTGTCCCTAATCCACGTAACACGGCAATCCTTTGAACAAAGATAGATAAATATCTGTTGCCTGTGATCTGTCATCGCTCCTATTTTTCTATAATATTTTTATTTTGTTATAAAATTACTTCTTAGACAGTTTGATAAATTTACTTAGAAAAGTCTCTACTACTTGGTTTTTAAGGGATGATGTTCTTTTCTGAAGACATTATCCCATAGTATTTTTTATAAATCTTAATTTTATCTTCATATTTTAATTATTTTTTTATTCTCCGAAACTAATTTGGATCAGTGAACCATCAACCTCTACGCCACTCCACATCCTTTCTTCTCTCCTAATGGAGAGGTGATATGGAGCAACGATCCATTTATCAAAGAAGAGGGAAGAAATAATATAATATTAGGAAGAATATTAAATAAAATTGGTTTGATTTAATTATAAACAAAAGAGAAGAGAAAAACAACATATATTAGGAAGAATATCAAATCATATTAAATCGGTTCAGTCAGATGCATAGTTTCATCCTATTAAAATCAGGCGATAAAACCAAAAGTATATTTATCCATTCACTAAAAAGAGAATGTCCATTCATAAAATGATAGATTGTCTTGGGTGATTTCTCAAAAATACAATAGGACATCTGGTACAAACTAATTAGTTAATGATGCAATTAGACGATATATCTAATCCAAGCTTATTGTATTTGCATCATCAAATAAGAATTAAGGTCATGCAGTTTGTGCAAATCAATGGAGGCTGATGGTGGGTGGGGTCCATCCTTCCCTTTCCCCATCCATCGTTAACGTAATCAAGAGAGATGGAAACCGGACAAGCAATCCCCGAAGCAGGTTTGGCCGAGGGTAAGGAGAATAACTTTAGTTTGGTTCGCCTAAATTTCACATTCCCAAACCATATACTTCCCCATCCATCTTTATGTTTCTTTCTTTGCTTTAATTTAATCAATACTTCTTTAGCAGCCCAAGAAGCTATTGTCGGCGCACGCTTAGCTCCTTTTTTTTCCCTGTTTTTTTATTTTGCGTGAAAAGGAGTGCTTAAAAGGTTGAAAGAAGAAACATCTCCGAATTAAAAAGGCACTATAGTGGAAGTAGGAACTTATTGACAGTGCTTGAGTGGATGTGTTTTGATGATTAAGTTGAGATGAGGAATCCATGTGGAGGTAGAAATAGATAAAGGTGAATTTATTCCATTCCCCTTCCAACTTTCTTTTGCCAAAAAGAAAATGCACTCAAGTGCATATTCTCTCTCCACCATGCACAGAATAACTCCTTTTGAGAGCCGCAACTAATGCGCGTTCTCAATCAGATATTATTATTATTATTATTTTTAGATTCTACATATATCAGGGAAAAAAAATTTAAATATTTTATCAGGTGAAGGAGGGAGAGAAAAAAAAATTGAAAAGGAGAAGGAGACGAGCCAATGCATGACGGAGAAGGGCGGGTGAAGTCATCTTGTGATGAGATGGAAGTGATAATAGGGAAGAGTAGCAATGGTGCACCGACGATCCAAGGTAAAGTGATGGCGAAGAGATATTTTAGTTAAGTGATAAAAAAACGTGATGGAGAAGAGATATTTTAGTTAAGTGATAAAAAAAGATACTCCTAGGTAAAACCAATTAGGGGATACCATCTTATAAATGCCCAGAGTTTTTTTTTATAAAATACCTTAAAAATATTATGAATATGGATCTAATATATTAAAAGATTAAAATGTATAATCATATTTATCAAGTAGTTGGATCTATCCAACCATTTTGAATTATGTTTTCAGAACTAATTCATTGGGTTTTCAATGAGTTGAGGTTGAGTTATATCTATTCAAGAATTCAAGAAAAATTACTAAGATTAGATAGTAAAATTTTAAAAATAGAATGAAAAAAATGGTGACTTGAATTTTAGATGAGAATAATATTAAAATCATTTAAAATATAATAACTAATAGGATTAGGAACTTAATATAGGGAGATACTTGATAAAACAAAAGGGACGGGTGTAGCTTTTTGATAGAGTTAGTGGTGGTATAAGAAAGTTTACAAAACATCACTAAAAAATTATATTTTAGATAAAATTATAAAAATAAAAAAGTTAATAGATATAAAGAATATAAAATATAAGCTAAAATAACTATTAATATTACAAGACATAGAGTTTATGATAATTTTCATAATAAATTAAGTACTAAGATTGAGAAATTTATTAGATGCATCAATTTAGTTGCTAAAGCTATAGAAAAAGGAAGTGAAAGAATTTAGATAATATTAGCTTCATTAAGATAATATTAGATGCATTAGATAATATTAGTGAAATTTGATGACCTCGAGAGAATAAAAATTAAGAGTAGACTAGGTCGGAAAGATCAAACCACTATAAATAGATTTACCTCACTTTACTTACATTTTACTTATGACTTCGTTTTATTCTCTTTACTTGTAACTTTAACTTGATCAATCGTAATGGTTCTAGGAGAGAAGGACCGGCGCAGGGGGGGGGGGGGTGAATTAGTACTTTCACAAAATGATCTGATTTGAAAAAGTTTGAACGAGAATATAAATCAGCATTTAAATTAAATGTGTGAGTAGTGAATAAAGTAAATAAATAAGCAAAGGACAAGGAAAAGCACGAAGAAAATGCAAACCAATTTATAGTGGTTCGGTCATCCTCACTTATGTCTGCTCCTGATTCCTCTTCTCTCGAGGTCACGGGATTTCACTACCGATCTTCTTTTCAATGAGTAAAGATCAACTACCCTTATTACCACACTTCTCCTTTTACTAGGCTCAGGAGAGAAACTTTACAAACTCTTTCTCATAAGACTTGAAACCTTCTTAAAATTGTTAGGATCAATTGGCACTAAGAAGGGGGGTGAATTAGTGCAAGAGTTGAAATTTTTTGTTTAAGAAAACTTTCACTCAAAGTAAAATCGAGATAAAAAACATTTCGTTTAAGTTGAGTAAATAAGTAATTAAACTATTTAAGGATGCTAAATTACTATCTTGTTAAAAGAAAACTTGAGTAAGGATAGATAAACTCAAAAGAGAAAGTTAGAAATCTCATAGTTTATAGTGGTTCGGCCAAAACTGGCCTACGTCCACTTTTCGGAGTCCTTCTCTTTGAGGCCTGTCGGTGTCTACTAATGACCTTCTTCGAGTGAAAATCAAACTCTTACATAACTCACTCTCTCCTTTTCACAGGTTCAGGAGAGGAACCACTTAAAAGAGTTTCTCACTTCCCTTAGGCTCACTTTTATAATTTAAAGCACTCAAGGGAAGCTCTCAAATTTTACAACTCCTTTTATAAGAATTTTCTTTCTTTTTCATTCATCACAGTTGTTTCTCCAAGTAAGAAAACTTAGGGTATTTATAGACTCCAATTGGCTTCAGCTTGGAGCCAAAATTCAAAGCTTTCTGCAAAACTGGGGTACGGGCGGTACTACCATCGGTGCTGATGGTACTACTACCGAAAGTACCCTAAAAATAGGGCAACGCTGGTACAACCACCAACCTGAGTGGTACAACCACTACCTAGGCGGTACTATCATTGTCCACTAGCGGTATTACCGTCAGGAATCCTGCAAAAGCTACTTTTTATATACTTATATATACCCAACTCGTACCTCCTATTGACCCCTTTCCAGGTCAACGAAATAAGCTAAACTTGAGCTCAAATCCAACCCAAAATGGACCCAGTTGGTTCACATTGAATTAATTTAGATTCCTTCGAAATCTA
This sequence comes from Ensete ventricosum, assembly GCA_029747655.1. NCBI lineage: Eukaryota > Viridiplantae > Streptophyta > Magnoliopsida > Zingiberales > Musaceae > Ensete > Ensete ventricosum. The sequence continues at coordinate 17,057,278 of JAQQAF010000002.1, forward strand.
ACTCAATTTGGACTCTAAACCAAACTAATGCTAACTACGACATACTAAGATATATAAATATAATCAACTTGACCAACGTGTCAAGTGACCTTCCCAACTCCCAACGGTCTTCCCGGTAATCTCTGACAAAGTTTCGATAAATCTCGGTCATCTTCTGGCGAAACCCTAGTGCATTCTTGGCAAGCTCCCAATCACCTTTAGCGAGCTCCCGGCAAACTCCCGATCACCTTCGGCGAGCTCCCAGTGAACTCCCAGCAAGCCCTCAATACCTTCGGCAAGCTTCCGATGAACTCCCGCTAAGCCTCGATACCTTTAGTGAGCTTCCGACGAACTCTCGATGAGTTCCCACTGCATCATCCGAACCTCGACCCGATGCCCGAACTTGACACAGGCCTAACATCTAATTGCATTGCCTTGTTATAGTTAATACTACATTATTTATCTCTAACACACAGGTTAGATAATAAAACTCATCAAATGATTTCATCCTAAAAATATGAGATTCAACAATCTTCTCCCTTTTTGATAATGCATTACGATATCATTCATAAATATTTCAAAAATTTTAAAACATACATCCATACAACAATTTTCCTCCTTAATTCATCAACCATCAATATATCAAAGATTTTCAAGACATATATTCATACATTATGAAACAACATCAATTTTAAATAATTTTCCCTTTTAAGTCATCAACCATCAATATATCAAAGATTTTTAAAACATATATCCATTCATCATGAAATAATATTAATTTTAAATTTATATACCAATTTCAAATTCTCCTCTTTAAGTCATCAATCATTAATTCTCCCCATTAAGTCATCAATCATTTCTCCCCCTTTGTTATCAACAAAAGAAGAAATGTCTAATTTATTATTTTTCATTAATATTCTATGTTTATCATCAATATACCATTTCTCCCCCTTCGTTATAAACAAAAAGGTAAAATATTGAGCAAATAATTTCAAGACAAATGTTCATCATATTTTAAGTTTCTCCCTATTTGTTATCAACAAAATGAGAAGTATTGATTACATATCTAAACATTCAATACATGAAAAATTTATTTAGTTGCTCCCCCTTAGTAAAATAGTATGAAAGGTATAATTTTCTCATCAAAAATTTTTCTACCCCTTTTGAATGAAATATAAGAAACGATGGGGGAGTGTGAAAACAAAGATCATATCACAATAAAAAGCAATTAAAATATCAATCTTATAAATGTAAATACCAAAAATATTATTTTAAAGATGAGCTCAAAATTTGAAAAATCCAAGATCCACTTATGCATTCATCTTATGTAAATTTCAAGCAATTAAAATATCTAAAAAATAGAAAATCATACATTTGAATGGATTAACATTCCTAGCTCTCTTCTAATAAAGTCAAATTGTTCTTCATTTAATAGCTTGGTTGTTAAGATATCAATTTTCTCTCCCTTGTGATTGTTAAAAAGGAATATGATGATATATTTTTTCTTTTTATATCCATATCCTAATTACGATCATAAGTACAAAGGGATCATATCATTTAAAAATCACATTATAAGTACTAAAAAATATGATTTATTTTAATAAATCTTCCTCCCTTTTTTGTAAATAATGAAAATGAGACTTAAATAAACTTGATTCATTCAAGATAAATTTTAGGACATCTAATTTATTTAGATAAATCTTCTTAATAGAAGAACGATCTTGATAAAAAGTCTCAACTTAAATTGTTAAGATCATAAATCTATTTTCTATTAAAAAGAAAAAATTGTAGAGATTATAAATTGATTCCCATAAAGAATTAAGACAAGTCAAGAGGTCCAGAAAAAGTTCATAAAAAATATTCAATTTTCATCTTATCACAATTTTAAGAAACACTAATTTGGTGATAATGTATACCATTCATGAATACAAGTCAAGGATAAATCATGACATGGAGGATATCAAATTGTGAATACTAAAGATCATGATTCAATTTAACAAATCTCCTCTTAGATAACAAAAAAGAAATTTTAGGAGATCAAGTAATAAGAAATATCATGATTCATGTAAAAATAATCAAGTTACAAACATCGAGAAGTCAAAATCATGAATAGAATGAAAACTTTTCTTTGCAAGTTGCAAGGGAGAAAAGATAAAAGATCTTGATTCTTATATAGGAAATTTCAAGTTATCAAGATCAAAGTTCATAATGAAAAATTTTCATGTTATAATTTCAAAAGACCGAAAAGATAAATAATGATTCATTTGGATAATCTACTTTAATAAAACATAAGAATGATAGTCAACTATATTGATTTATATAAAGATCTTAAGTTACAATTTTCAAGATATCGAGATCATGATTTGGATAATAACTTATTCAAGTTTAAATAATTAAATCATCAAAATCGAGATTTAAAAATATCATGAATAGATTCATCAATCTCTTATTGAAAACTTAATAAAATTGAGATTGAGAAATTTTTAAGAAAAAGACTTTCTTCTTTTTAGTTATTTCAATTTATGTAATTTATTTCAAGAATGCCTTTATGTAATATCATTTAAAATCAAAAACTGAGTTTCACTTAAAAGATAAAACATCAAAATAATTGCAATAAAAATTTTCAAACAAGAGTTTCGATTTATTTTAGTTTCAATGATTTTTCTTTCTTAAGTAAATCTAACTCTTTAGACTTAGTGAAATGAGTTATCATGCTTATTTCATTCTCATTTCAAAAATATTTTTATTTTTAATAAAATACTAGAATTTTAAATAAAGTATGATTTTTCTCTCCCCATTTTTTTATTTTATTTTAAGCTCAAATTCAAGAATAATCTAACATTCAACAATAAACATTCAATCATATTTCAAGTCAATCATTCAACATTGATATTTATAAGCTAACATAGTCAAAATCATCATAATATTTAGGTCATTCAACAATAGCCTTTGCATTTAAATCAACAAATATCCAAATCAATGATTTTGAACCTATCATCAAAAATCCCTTTTTCTATAAATTTCTACTTAGATAATTTTGTATAAAAATAACTAAAGTTTATTTGTTCTAATTCATTTTTGTACTAGCATGCATTGGCTATGTATAAGTCATTCATAATTAAAAAATAATTAAGATTAATTTTATAATCATGAACCATTATGAGATTTCTTGTCAATAAACATAATTCCAATAATTTTTTTATTATTGTTGCTTAAGCTAGTGAGCTTAAAAGGAGTGTTAGATCTCAAGTCATATGGCTTGAGCATCCACTTTCAATATATCATTTAGTGCTCCTACCCTTGTTAGGAGATAAATTTACAATATATAGGGTTTTGGTTTAGGTACTCATTTGACTTTGGGACTCTCATGAAAAGCTCTATCCATTTTTGCTAAAGGTATTTGATTGTTTATGGTTACTTTAGGAACCCACGTCAATTTATGTAGACTATACTTTCTAAATAAACACATATAAGTAAAGTGTCCACATCTACCACAAAAATTACATATATTTTCGGACAAAGAGTGTAATGTGGGTCTTCTAATAAGGGTAGTTGACTTTTATTGAGTGTTACTTACAAAACCAATATCTTTCCTATGAATATGATCCTTATTAGCAAGGATCATATTTAGAGATTTGATGGGTCTTCTAATGAGGATAGTTGACTTTTATTGAGTGTTAATTATAGAGCCAATACATTTCCTATGAATATGATCCTTATTAGCAAGGATCATGTTTAGAGATTTAATGTCTATCTTTAACTTTTCTAAGGTATGTTTATTTTACTTTCTAAGCTCTTCTAATGTTTCATATTTAGTGCATGAATTGTGTGATGGTGTTACTTCATGCATTTCTTCAAGTTTAATAACTAGTGATGCATGCTCTTTTTTAAATAGTTTATAGGATTTGCTAATCTTTCTCAAATCATCATAAAGCTAATGAAAAGAACTTAATAACTCATTAAAACTAAAAGAACTTTTAGGTAGGTTATTTACCTTATCGTGGTTAGCCACGAGCGCGAGATTTTTCACTTCCTGAGTGTGCTCTTCATCTTTGAAGCGTCTTGGCTCTTACATTCATAGCAAGAGGTTTTGTTTATTTTAAGTTCATTCTTATGTTTTTTGTTCATATTCATTAAATTTTTTTCTTTGTTTGCCAAGAGTTCAAGTTCATAGTTCTCATCACTTGATGAGTCATATGTCATTCTCAGTTTAAATTCCTTCCTATCCTTTAGAAGGTCAAGTTCTTGTATTCTCAATTTAGTATCATTTCTATTCTTTGTAAGGTGTTCTTATGTTCTTAGTATCAAATTTCTTCCTGTTCTTTGGAAGGTGTTCTTGTGTTCTTAGTGTCAAATCATTCCTATTCTTTGAAAGATATTCTTATGTTCTTAGTGTCAAATCGTTCATGTTCTTTGGAAGGTGTTCTTCTTATTCGTTTTTATAAGTCATTTTATTCATTAATTCATTTAATTTAGTTGTGATTTTATGTGACATTTCTAATTTATGTCAAATCTCAAAAGCTGAATCACATGAAGAAACATGATTAAACTCATTCTTATCAAGAGCAAAAAATAAAATATTTATTGCTTTTACATTTAAAGAAAAAAAAAATTTCTCCAAATCATTACATTCGTTTATTGGATTGAGAGACTTTTTAAAACCATTCTTAATAATGTGTCATAATTCAAAATCCATAGAAAATCAGAAGAAAAAAAATATCCTTATTTTTCAATAAGTGTAATTCGTCTCATTCAACATATGAGGACTTGTGATGCTGACCCTCGTTAATGTCATAATAAGTTATTTACTCACTTGGATGTTAATCTAATGAATACAACGTGGCTCTGATATCAATTGTTAAGATTAATTGGCATTCAGAGGGGTGGGTGAATTAGTGCAAGAGTTTAAAACTTTAGTTTAAGAAAATTTTTGCTCAAAGTAAAATCGAGATCGAAAGCATTTCGTTCAAGTTGAGTAAGTAAAAAATTAAACTATTGAATGATGCTAAGTTTCTATCTTGCTTAAAGAAAACTAGAGTAAGGATATATGAACTTAAGAGAGAAAGTTAGAAGGCTCACAGTTTATAGTGGTTCGGTCAAAACTTGGCCTTTGTCCACTTTTCGGAGTCCTCCTCCTTGAGGCCCACCAGTGTTTGTTAGGATCAATTAGCACTAAGAATGGAGGGAGGTTGGGTGGGACACGGGGGGGGGGGGGGGGGGGGGGGGGTGGTGGTGGGTGGGTGTGGGAGGGGGCGGGGCAGGGGTGTGAATTAGTGCAAGTGTAAATTCTCGTTTTAAATAAAAACTTTTCGCTTTAAGTAAGATGGGAAGATCCAAATCTTTTCGTTCAAGTAAAGCAAGTGAGTGATTAAAAGAAGATAGCTAAGTTACTTGCTTACAAATTACTTAAGAAATAATAAGAAAATCTGAAAGATAAGCAACATTATAAATGAAGTGTTTGAGGCACACTGGCATCCACTATTGATTTTCTTTGGATGAATACCAAACCCTTACACTTTGCTTACAAGGAAGACAAGATTATAACTCTTTGATCATTCCCTTACCCCTTTCCATTTTCTTACAATCCATATAAGTTTTTCACATAATTTTATTCCCCAAATTATTTGATAGAATGTAAGAAAACTTGGGGTATTTATAGACCCCAAATGACTTCAAAATTTGGATTCAGAAATGAAACTCACCCGAAAAATCCGGGTATGGGTGGTTCACCCATTGACTTGGGCGGGTCAAATGTCAAAAATGCCTATATTCTTGGGTATGGGCAGTTCAGCCGCCCAGCTTGGGCAATTCAACCACCCAAGCTGGGCAGTTCAGCCGCTGACAGCCACTCAAAATCTTGGGCGACGCTGGTTGAACCATTGCTCACCGGCGGTTTACTCGTCGAAATCTTCCAAAAATTGGTTCCCTCTACTTTTCGAATTCCAACTTGAACCTGATGTTGACCAATTCTTTGGTCAACTAATTGAGCTCAACCTAAGCTCAACCAAACCCTCATAGTGGACCCAATTATCTCTTTGAGTTGATTTGGATTCCTTCCAAATCACACTCATTTAGGACTCAGTCTTAACCTACGACTTAATATTACAATCAAGACATGACCACCAAGCTTATGACCTTACTTCAGCAATCCGACAACCTCTGGAATCTTTAACGGTGAGTCTCATGGTCTTTCTCTAGCAACCTCTCGACGTGTTCCTAGTGATCTTCCCGATATCTTCGATGAAGTCCTAGCGAATGCCCGATGAGCTTTTATCGCATCATCCAAAACTTTAGTCTGATGCCTAAGCTTGATCCTAGGTCCATGTCTGATCTATAACTCCTTCTCCCATCATGGTTAAATTTGTACGATGCTAACTATGACTTAATTAATTATAATCATAATGGCCAACATATCCAATTCAAGACCTTCCCAATTCCTAGCAAGCCTTTTGGCTACCCTCGACAATCTTCCGACGAGTCTTGGTTTTCTTCCTGCGAACTTCCTTGCGCTTCCTGACAAACTCCTGATACCCTCGGTGAGCTCCCGACGCACTCCTAGCGAGTTCCCAACCGCATAGTCCAAACCTCGACCCGATGCATGGACTTGACTTTGGCCAAACCTCTGATTGTCATATTCTCTCTATCGTAGTTAATTCTGCATCAATCAATTCTAATAACATATGTTAGATCAATAACACATCAATTGATTTCATCATCAAAATCTGAGATTAAACAATCTCATTCTTTTTTATGATGACAATCAATTGATGACAAGAGTTAATCCTAACTCCCCCAAATCTATGCCACTTAAATTTAAGAGAATCACACACCCTTAAATTTTAATTATTTTTAAACAATCAACATTCCAAGAAAATTTCAACACAAATTTGCATTAAGTCATCGAATCATGAGTTTCAAAAAGATTATGCATCAATATCCAAGTATATCATTAATTTCATGTGTCATCAACGTATATCATTAATATCATATATCATTAATGTATATCATTAATATTATGTATCATCAATATATATCGTCATGTGTCATCAATGCATATTTCTCAATATTATGTGTGATCAATGTACTCTCTCCTTGTCATCAACAAAAAAGTGAAATATAGTGCTAAGGATTTTAAGGTGCATGAGTTTTGCTCCCCCTTTTTAAGATACGATATGAGTCATAAAAAAAAAATTTCCTCTTGAAAAAGATGGAAAGAAAACTAGAGTGGATTTGTAAATATCATTAAATATAGCTCTCAATTCTGTGGAGGTGAATTTCAAAAATAAGCTCAAAACTCCAAGATATTCAAGGAGATTAAAAAATTTAGGAGCTACTCATGCATTTAAAATCATCTCATGTAATTTCAAGCGTAGCAAATAAATCCGTAAAATAGCAAAACATTATGCAAATTTTCTCTCCTTTTGTGAATAATAAGATAAAGAACATGGAGAAAGTTTTCAAAAATATTATCACAAAAAGGTTAATATCCTGAAATCTAGATTAACATTTCATATATTTTTATGATTTAGCATTCTTAAATCTTAATCTCAATCTTGTAGATATAAGATTTTAAAAGAAAATTTTGAATATGAGCTCAAGAAATCTTTCTCATGTAAATTTCAAGAAAATATTGCAAATAAATCTGAATAATAACAAATCATTATCTTTATGTAGATTTTCAAAATCATCATTATATGCATGATCATTGTATATGATTTCAGATCATCATATCTTCTCCCCCTTTGTCATCAACAAAAGAAGAAGTGCAATTAGCAAGTTTTTTGATATATGAAAGCTTAACAATTTAATATTTTTTTCATTACTTTAGAATATGCAAGCTAGTGAATTCTTTCTTCTCTTTTGAGAAGTGCAAGCTAGCAAATTTTTGCTTCCTTTTCAATGTTCAAGTTAGTAATTTTAAATCATACAAGCTAACAATTTTTGCTCCCCCTTTGTCATTGTCAAAAAGAAGGGATGGTTAGAATAATGTAAAACTTTTCCAATTACTTCATTTTTCAAATCATCACATGAAATATATCAAGACAAAATTAACATTGTGATGAGATATACAATTCATGAAGACAAATTATGAATATCAAGAGACAAATCATAGGAGAAAAAAAAAGATTCATGCATAAGAAATATCAAGTTGTCAAGATAATGATTTATATAATAATCTACTTTTAAATAATACAAAAACACATAAAAAGATATTTTGATTCATAAAAGATTTCAAGTTATAATATCGAGGAATCATAATTATAATATATGCAAAAATCTTATTCAATTTCAAATAATCAAAATCATCAAAAATACTTTCAAAATAAATAGAAATGCTAGTGATTTTCTTTCTCCCATTTTTGGTTGTAAATAATGAAAATGAGTCTTATGGATTAAATAATCTTAATTTATTTCTGATAAATCTTAAGACATATAATTCATTTAGATAGATCCTCTTTTTTCATTTAATAAAATGGAAGAACGATATTGATAAAAATTTTCAACTTATAATTGTCAAGATCATCAATCTCTTTTTTATTAAATAGAGAAAATCAGAGAGATCAATAACGTGATTCCCATAACGTATAAGTCAAGTCAAGAAATTAAGACAATATTCATGATAATACAAATCTCTTTCAATTTTTAACTTATCACAAATTTAAGAAATACTAATTTTGATGATAAGTTATGTCATTCATGGGTTTTAAAATAAATCATGTCAAGAAAGATATTAATATCAAAAGACATTCATGAATATTAAAGACATGATTTAATTTAATAAATCTTCTCTTAGATGATAAAATAGAATCTTAGGAGATCAAATAAGAGTCTTCATTCATAAAGATATCAAATTATATATATCAAGATAACTTAAAGTTTACAAGAATATGGTTCATAAAAAGATTTTTAAGTTATAGATCCAAAGAGACAAATTATAATATGACTTTCTTTGAACGAATTTATATAAGGATTTCAAATTACAATTTTTTCAACTTGTCAAGATCATGATAAAATTATCAAAATATCAATAACGTTGGATGGATTCATCAATCTCTTTTTAAAATAAAATCATTTAAAAACTTATCCAAAATCATCATCAAAAATTATTTTTCAAAAAATTCAATGAAGGCATCCTAGATTGTTTTTTAATAGCTAAAGTTCTCTAATCCATTTTTATAGTTTAAGAGATTTAACAATAATAGTATTATTTTATCTCTTGTTGAAGGATTAATAGGATAAAAATATTTTCAAGAATAATTGTCCTTATTTTGAAATTTATTTCAGGAATGAAAAGTTATTTAAAGTCAAAAACAAAATTTTATCATGAGCATTATAAGAAAATATTTTCAAACAAAAGCTTCAATTTATTTTAAATCCAATAATTTTTATATGTTGGAAGATTCTATCATGTTATCAATAAGTTTTTCTTTTAAAGATAAATGACTTTGCATATGACTTTTTAAGTTCAAATTCAATATTTGGACATTTAATCTCAAGACAACGTATACAAATACAAGAACACAAATCAATACATTAATCATCATTAAAATCTCCCTTTTATGTTCATAATTTTTTTATTAAAGATAGCTAAACTTTCATTGTTCTAATTCTAGTATGCTCTATCTATGCATCATTAATGATTCATCCTTAAGATTCATTACCAATAATTTTATTTTTAATAATTTTTCTTTTTATTTACTTAGGCTAGTGAGCTTGAAAGATTGTTAGATCTCAAGTCATGTGTCTTGAGCATCTAAAACACTGTTTAGTGCTCCTAGCTTTGTTAGGAGATAAATTTATAATAAAGATTTAGGTACCCATTTTACATTGGGACCTATATGAAGAACTTTATCTTTCTTATCTAACGGTTCTTGGTAGTTTGTTGTTCCCTTATGAACCCAAACTAACTTGTAAGGACTATAATTTTTAAATAAACATTTGTTGGCTTTATGTCCTAATCTACCACAGAAATTATATTTTATTTTTGGTGGCAAATTTAAGGTAGGTCCTTTAACAAACATGGTTGGCTTTTGTTGAATGTTTCTAACAAAGCCTATATCATTTCTTTTATTAACATGACTCTTATTGACAAGGATCATATTTAGGGATTTATTTTTAATTTTAAAATTTTCTAATGTTGACTTAAACATGATATTTTCTTCTTTAATGTTGTCTAGCATTTCACATTTAGAACTAGGATTATGTGATGCTAATAACTCATGCATTTTATCAACTTTACCAACTAACAAATCATGTTTATTTTTAAACAACTTAAAAGATTTTCTAAGTTCTCTAAACTTATCAAATAAATCATGGAACATGTTTAATAATTCTGAAAAAGAAATGCTTAATGAATCACTAACCTTATCGTCGATGGTCATAAGAGCGAGGTTCTACACTTCTTAGTTGTACATTTCATCTTTGGAGCTCTCCGACTTCTTGCGTTCATAGCAAGAGTTTTGTCTATCTTTATATCATTTTTAAGGTTTATGTTAAGGGTTTAAAGTCCTCATCAATCAAGATTTCACTCAAGGAGTCATATGTTCTCAGTTCAAATTCCTTCATGTTCTTTGGAAGGTGTTCTTCAAATTTATTTTTAGAAGTATTTTCATTTAGTGATTCATTTAGATTAGTTGTGCTTTCATATTTTATTTTTAATATATGTCATATATCGAAAGCCGAATCAAAATAAGAAACCCGATCAAATTCATTTTTATCAAGTGCACAATATAAGGTTCAATGAAAATATTTGTTTTTCATAATCATTCCAATCATTTGTTGAATTGGATGACTTCTGAAAACCTATTTTCAGAATTATCAAACATGTTTCATGATTTATTCAATGAGTTTAGAAAACTTAGCAAGTCTTTTCAACTGATTAAAGTTGATCATGATTTGTTAGTTAAAAGACTTGACGAAATGCATGACATCTTAGCATCACATAAACCATGTTCTAAATGTGATATGCTAGATAATGTTAATGAAGAGAATTGTATGCTTAAAATAACACTAGAGAAATTTGAGATAGGGAATAAATCCTTAAATATGATCCTTACCAATATGGGTCATATGAATAATATATTGGGAAACCTCAGTGGGTGCATCACATGCGTAGTGAAAATCAAAACAAAAATTGATTTCCCACGCAGATCAAATCGTCATACAAAAGATTGGGATCGCGAGAAAATATAAAAATTGATAAAATCACGATGTATGAGAGATTGATTTTACCTAGGGAGATCGTATATCCCTATATTTCCAGATCCGGATAGAGAAGATGAAGGAAGTCAAGCGTCCTCCTCTCTAGCGGTATCCACACGATGGATCTCTATAGCGAAACTCATCCAATATGATCTCGTAACTCTTGTGCAGAGGGAGGGAGGAGAATAGGAGGTGATAGCTAAAGCTACAGCCTATCAACCATGAGTCTCCCCTCCTATTTATAGAGAGCCACCAAAACCATAGGGCTCCTACCTTAGTGGGTATTGGATCTTCATCCAATTACCCACTAACCTTACATTATTAGATCTCTAACCAGTAATCTCCTTAGGCCTCTAATTGGGCCTTAATCAAGGAGCTCATCAGCACAGGGTCTTATCTAATGAGAATAGGGGCTAATTGGATCTTCATCCAATCCTTTATTCGCTGAAGCATCCACCATAGATGTATGACCCTCTAGGCTCGATATCGAGCTAACCGTGAGCCACTCCCATCAGAACTCCTTCTGATATAGTAAATTATTATCCCCATAATAATTCACTCGACTCATCCCCAAACGGTACAGGGGGATCAAAACCTGTCTATCTATAATTATCGTATATCTATAATCCCTTATCCAACTAATATCTCAGAGACCGTATATTGGACATGGTACTGTGAGGTCACATACGAAATCTGTCATAGTCTCGCTCTAATCGGATTCTCCCGGAGAACTCTTTCTCTCTCAATCCGAATGACCCTGGCCAGGGATTTATCTACGCAAGCACATATGAGATATTCATCTCATGATACTGAGAATGGATGATCCTCTATTGACACTCAATTATCTTCGTAAGGTTGGCTACCAATCCCGATAACCAGCTATACCAGATGTGGAACTTTTCAAACCTGTAAGTCCGGTGTCAAAGAAATGAGTACTCATACAAGGCATCCTTGGTATCTCAAGTCTAAGGACCAGATACACAATTGAGACTACAGAATAACTATTTGACATTAGATATTATTAACCTTACAGTATTCCATAAGCGGATCAATCAGTAAACTCATTCTCCAATGAGCACCTGTACTATATCCTTAGTGTCTCCACACAAGTGGCTATGAGACCAGCCGCCTCAATCATATGGATGGGTATATAGTATACCAATCTATCCGGTAATCTTGATGTCCCTCTCGAGTAACCTATGATTGGGATTATTTAGGATCTGTGTTTAAAGGTGAATCGATCTCATTATCGTGATCTCATCATGATCTGATTCCTATTGCACAAAACCAAGGATATCATAATATATATGCTACATATAATATAATGTGAGAATATACCAATATTAATCATAAGTAAAAAGATCACACAACGTGTCACACGTGTCATCACTCACGTGATTGGCTTGCAGGGCACTTGTAACCAGTATAATAGATATGACATAAGCTTTGTTGGAAATATTCAACAAAAGCCAACCATCTTTGTAAGAGGACCTACATTGAATGTGCCATTAAGAATCAAGTGTAACTTTTGTGGGTAATTAGGACATAAGACAAACAAATGCCTTTTTAGAAAATACAGCCCACATCATCTTGTATGGGTTCCAAAGAAAACTTTATACAATAAAAATCGATTAGAAAAGGAAGATAAAAATCTTTTTGAAGGACCCAATATAAAATGGGTACCTAAACCGAAAATATCTTTCTTGTAGGTTTGTCTTCTAAAGCTAGGAGCATCAAATGGTATCTTGATAGTGGATGCTCTCAAGGCATATGACTGAAGATTCATCTCATTTTTCTAAGCTCTCTAGCTTAAGTGAAGGAGTTGTCACCTTCGGAGACAACAATATGGGTAAAATCATTGGAAAAGGAATAATAGGTAACACATTAAACCTTTTAATTGAAGATGTGTTGTTAATTGATGGCTTGAAACATAACTTGCTTAGCATTAGCCAATTATGTGATAAAGGATATGTGGTTAAATTTTAACCTAATGCTTGCATAATTGAGTTACCACATAAAAATAAATCATTGATTGCTTTAAGAAACAACAATGTATACATAGATATTGAAAAAATTTGTGATGAAACTTATTTTTCGGCCTTGAATGATGATATTTGGATTTGGCATAAAAGATTAGGTCATACTAGCATGAAACTTTTAAACCAAATCTCTACTAAGAAACTTGTGAGAGGTTTACCTAATCTTAAGTTTATCAAAGACAAAGTATATGACACTTGTCGATTAGGAAAATAAATAAAGAGTAGCTTTAAGTTGAAAAATTAAATTAGCACCTCTAGACCACTTCAATTAATCCATATGGATCTATTTGGACCAATTGATATTACAAGTTTAGGTGGTATCAAATATGCATTTGTGTTAGTGGATGACTTTAGTAGATATACTTGGACCTATTTCTTAACACATAAAAGTGATACATTTAAATATTTTATAAAATTTTGTAAAATTATTGAAAATAAAAAAGAATGCATGATCTCTTCAATACGGAGTGATCATGGTGGAGAATTTCAAAATAATAATTTTTAAATTTTTTGTGAAAAAATCTACAACAAAATGGAGTAGTAGAAAAAAAAATAGGAGCTTATAAGAAATGGCTAGAACAATATTAAATAAACATAGACTACCCAAATATTTTTGGGCCGAAGCCGTTAATATGGCATACTATATTTTAAATAGGGTTCTTGTAAGACCATTAATCACTAAAACTCCTTATGAATTATGGAACGGTAAAAAGCTCAATATTTTTTATTTTAAAATATTTGGATGCAAATGTTTTATTGTGAATGAAAAAGATGCTTTAGGTAAATTTGATACAAAATCTAATGAAGGCATTTTTCTTGATTACTCTTCTATTTCATAAGCTTATCGTGTCTTTAATAAAAGAACATTAGTAATAGAAGAATCCATTTATGTTGTTTTTAATGAGTTTTCTAAACTTAAAAAGATTGATTTTGATGATGATATTGATCTCGATATTTTGAATTTAAATGATAACACTCCTAAAAGTAACTTGGATGTATCTACTTCCAATACCTTACCCAAGGAATGGAAGTATGTGAATGATCATCCTAAAGAGCTTATAATAGGAGAAACATCAAAAGGAATTCAAACTTGGTCTTCTTTTAGATAGTTTTGTGCAAATGATGTATTTCTTTCTCAAATCGAGCCAAAATATATTAATGTGGCACTAAGAGATTATTCTTGGGTTAATGCAATACATGAAGATCTTAATCAATTTGAGAGAAATAAGGTATAGGAGCTTGTTCTTAGACCTAATTAACATTTAGTGATTGGTACTAAATAGGTATTTAGAAACAAGCAAAATGAAAATGGTATCATGGTTAGAAACAAGGCTAGAATAGTGGTCAAAGGTTTCAACCAAGAAGAAGGAATCGATTATGATGAAACCTTCGCTCGCGTGGCTAAACTTAAAGCCATAAGGATGCTCCTTGCCTTTACTTCTTTTAAAAATTTTAAGTTATTTCAAATGAATGTTAAAAGTGCTTTTCTAAATGGTTTTATTTCTGAAGAAGTATTTATTAAACAACCTCCTGGTTTTGAAAATAATCTTCTTCATAATCACGTTTTCAAACTTACAAAAGCTCTTTATGGATTGAAACAAGCCCCTCGGGCTTGGTATGAAAGACTTAGTTCATTTCTTATTTCAAATAATTTTTCTAAAGGCAAGATTGATACCACATTATTTTTTAAGTATTTTAAAAATGATCTTCTTGTCATTCAAATTTATGTTGATGATATCATCTTTGGGTTTACAAATGAATCTTTATGTGAGTTATTTGCTAAAGAAATGAGCCAAAAGTTTGAAATAAGTCTAATGGGTGAATTAACATTCTTCTTAGGATTACAAATAAAATAACTATATGATGACATTTTTATTTGTCAAACTAAATACATCTTAAACTTGTTAAAATGATTTAAGATGGAAAATGCTAAGGCATTAAACACTCCCGTGAGCACTTCTACAAAGTTGGACTTAGATAATAAAGGAGAAAACTTTGATAAAAAAACTTATAGAGGTATGATAGGAAGTTTATTATACTTAACTACAACTAGACCAAATATCATGTTTAGTATTGGATTTTGTGCAAGGTATCAATCTAACCCGGAACTATCTCATTTGAAAGCAGTTAAATTAATCTTTAGATACTTGAAAGGAGCATCTAAACTAGGATTATGGTATCCAAAATCAAAGAACTTTGACTTGATTGCATATTTGATGCTGATTTTGGTGGATGTATAATAGATAGAAAAATCACTACTGGAACATGTCAATTTTTTAGGCATGCACTTATTTCTAGACTTTCAAGAAACAAAATTCAGTAGCTTTATCTACTACGGAAGCATAATACATTGTAGCTAGTGCATGTTGTGCCCAAGTCATTTGGATGAAAAATATACTAGAAGACTATGGATTAAAATTAAAAAATATTCCTATAAAGTGTGATAATACAAATACATTGATATTAGATATCATTTTATAAGGGATCATATAAATTGTCAAGATATCTCGTTGGAATTTATTGACTCTAAGCATTAATTAGCGGATATTTTTATTAAACCCATAAATGAAGAATAATTTGATTTTCTTAGAAGAGAACTTAGAATGCTAAATCTTGAAAATATATAAAATTGAGTTATTTATCTTTGTGATTAATTTAAATGATGTTTACTTGCAAAAAATTGCATGAGATATTTTTAAAATGCATAAGTAGCTCCTAATTTTTTTGATCTCTTGGATTTTTTGAATCTTCTAAAATTTCATGAGATGATTATCTTATTTACATTGAGAGCTACATTTGATGATGTTTTTCAACTCCTTTATTTTATTTCTTCTTGGTTTTAAAGAGAAAGAAAATTCATTATGACTCATGTTGTAAAGGGGAGAGTAAAAACTCATTTGCTTTAAAAAGATTATTCCCACCTTTCACATTTTTGTTGATGACAAAGGGAGGAGAAAGGTATGTTTGATAACTTGAAAATTTTCTATGCTTAATATAAAGGTATGCTTGATGACTTAAAAATTTTCTATGTTTGATATAAAGGTATGCTTGATGACTTGAAAATTTTCGATGCTTGATATGAATAAAGGTATGCTTGATAACTTGAAAATTTTCTATGCTTGATAACTTAAAATTTTTTTATTTTTGATGACTTGAGGGAAAATTTTCAAATGTTTCAACTTCATGACAATCTTTGAAAATTCTTGATGAGTTGAAAAATTGAAAAGTTTAAAAGCAAATTCTTGTTGATATATGAGTATACTTGAAAGATGATTTGCTTGAAATACTTATTGCTTTGATTCAAGAGTATGTGATTCTCCTAAATTTGAGTCTTCTTTATCATGGCATAAATTTAGGGGGAGTTAGGATTAACTCCCGTCATCAATTGATTGTCATCATCAAAAAGGGGGAGATTGTTGAATCTCAGATTTTGATGATGAGATCAATTGATGTGTGTTTATCTAACATGGGTGTTAGATAAAAATTATAGGTCTAACTATGACAAGATCAATAGAGTTACAATCAGATGATGGGCCAAGATCAAGCTTAGGCATCATGCTGGGCTCGTACGATGCAATGGGAGTTCGCTAGGAGATTCATCGAAGAGATCGGGAAGCTTGCTGGGAACACGCCGGGAGATCACTAAGGAGAAGACCAGAAGATTTGCTACAAGTATGCGGAAGGCTTCCGGATTGGTGGAAGTTAGGTCTTAATTTAGATTGTGGTCATTAAGAGTTGTAATCATTGAGTCGTAGTTAGAAGTGAGTCCAAATTGAGTTGGATTTGGAAGAAATCTAAATCAACTCAATAAGGTAATCGGGTCCACTATTGGGGTTTGATTGAGCTCAGGTTAAGCTCAATTGGTTGATGAAAGGGTTGGTCAACATCAGGTTCAAGCTGGAATTCGAAAAGTGGAGGGAACCACTTTTGTGAAAATTTCGATGGGTAAATCGTCGATGAGCGGCGGGTGTACCACTGCCGCCCAGGTTTTCGGGTGACTAACTGCGGCTAACCCACCCAAGCTAACGGGTAAACTGCCCTAGAATCTGGGTACTTCGGGCAATCGACCCGCCTAGGGCCGACGGGTAAACCGCCCGTACCCAGGTATTTCGGCGACTGACTCGCCCAGGGCCGACGGGTAAACAACTCGTACCTAGGTATTCGAGCGACTGACCTGCCCAGGTCGATAGGTAAACCGCCCGTGCCCAGTTTTTCTAGGTATGTTTGATTTTTGGCTTTAATTTTTGAAGTCACTTAGGGTCTATAAATGCTTGTTACAAATGTCACACAAGTCAATCATGTGAGTGATAACACGTGTGACACGCTATGTAATCTTTTTACTTATGATTAATGTTGGTTATAAGTGCCCTACAAGCCAATCATGTGAGTGATGGCACGTATGATATGCTGTGTGATCTTTTTGCTTATGATTAATATTGGTATATTCTCACATTATATTATATATAGCATATATACTGTGATGTCCTTGGTTCTGTGCAATGAGAATCGAATCGTGATGAGATCATGATAATGAGATCGATTCACCTTTGAATACATATCCTAAATAATCCCGGTCATAAGTTACTCGAGAGGGACATCGAGATAACCGGACAGACCGGTGTGCTATATACCCGTCCATATGATGGAGGCGGCTGGTCTCATAGTTACTTGTGTGGAGACACTAAGGATATAATACAGGTGCTCATTGGAGAATGAGTTCATTAATTGATCTACTTATGGAATGATGTATGGTTAATGATACCTAATGTTAGACAATAATTCCATAGTCTCAGTTGTGTATTTCGTCCTTAGACTTGAGACACCAAGGATGTCTTGTATGAGTACTCCTTTCTTTGACGCCAGACTTATAGGTTTGGAATATTCCAGATCTGGTACAACTGGTTATCGGGATTAGTAGCTGATACAAAGGTAATTGAATATCAATAGAGGATCATCCACTCTCGGTATCACAAGAGGAATATCTCATATGTGTTTGCTCAGACAAATCCATGGCAAGAGTCATTCGGATTGAGAGAGAAGGAGTTCTCCGATAGAATCTGATTAGAGCAAGACAAACTGATTCCGTATGTGACCTGACAGTACCATGTCCAATATATGGTCTCTGGGATATTAGTTGGATGAGGGATTATAGATACACGGTAACTGTGGACAGACAGGTCTGATGGATTCGATCCCCCTGTACCGTTTGGGGACTATGGCGTAGTGGCCTAGTACGTCCACAGTCGATGAGTCGAGTGAATTATTATGGGGATAATAATTCACTATATCAAAAGGAGTTCTGATGGGAGTGACTCACGGCTAGCTCGGTATCGGGCCTAGAGGGTCACACACATATGGTGGATACTTTAGCGAATAGAGGATTGGATGGAGATCCAATTAACCCCTATTCTCATTAGATTAGACCCTATGCTGATGGGCTCCTTGATTACGGCCCAATTAGAGGCCTAAGGAGATTATTGGATAGAGATCCAATAATACAAGGTTAGTGGGTAATTGGATGGAGATCAAATACCCACTAAAGAAGGAGCCCTAGGGTTTTTGGTGGCTCTCTATAAATAAGAAGGGAGACTCATAGTTGATAGGTTGCAGCTTTAGCCACCACCTCCTATTTACCTCTCTCCTTGTGTGCAAGAGTTACGAGATCAGACTAGAGGAGTTTCACCGCAGAGATCCATCGTGTGGATACCGCTAGAAAGGAGGACGCTTGATCTCCTTCATCTTCTCCATTCGGATCTGGAATACAGGGATATACGATCTTCCTAGATAAAATCAATCTCTCACACGTCATGATTTTATTGGTTTTTGTGTTTTTCTCGTGACCCCAATATTTTGCACGACGATTTGATCTACGTGGGAAACCAGTTTTTTATTTTGATTTCCGCTGCGCATGTGATGCACCCACTAAAGTTTCCCAACAATTAATATTAGCATATTCTCACATTATATTATCTGTAGCATATATACTATGATGTCTTTGGTTCTGTGCAATGAGAATCAGATCGTGATGAGATCACGATAATGAGATTGATTCACCTTTAAACATAGATCCTAAATAATCTCTATCATAGGTTACTCGAGAGGGACATCGAGATAGCTGGACAGACTGGTGTACTATATACCCATCCATATGATGGAGGCGGTTGGTCTTATAGCCACTTGTGTGGAGATACTAAGAATATAGTACAGGTGCTCATTGGAGAATGAGTTCACTGATTAATCTGCTTATGGAATGTTGTATGGTTAATGATACCTAATGTCAGACAGTGATTTCATAGTCCCAGTTGTGTATCTGGTCCTTAAACTTGAGACACCAAGGATGTCCTGTATAAGTACTTCTTTCTTTGACGTCGGACTTACAAGTTTGGGAAGTTTCAGATCTGGTACGGATAGTTATCAGGATTGGTAGCCAACTTTATGAAGATAATTGAGTATCAATAAAGGATCATCCACTCTCAGTATCACGAGATGAATATCCTATATGTGCTTGCTCAGACAAATCCTTGGCCAGGGTCATTCGAATTGAGAGAGAGAGTTCTCCGGGAGAATCCGATTAGAGCGAGACTATGACGGATTTCGTATGTTACCTGATAGTACCATGTCCAATATACGGTCTCTGGGATATTAATTGGATGACAGATTATAGATACATGGTAACTATGGACAAACAGGTCCGATGGATTTGATCCTCCTGTATCGTCTGGGGAGTTGATAAGACTCCAACAGGGTTGAGTCATAATCTCGCTAAGAAGTAGTCAATAAAACCATGCTAGATTGTAATAAAGTCACACCTATCTTATAAAGGAGTATGACTAGGGTTTAGATTAGCCCTTAGGGCTTAGTGGCCGCCACCTCCCTTACTAGGTTGGTCGGCCAGGGTTTTCCCCTGCTTAGGTCGGCTATAGAGCCAACCTAGCCGCCCCTATTCCTATTAAGGCAGGTCGACTATAAGAGGAGCAAAAGGATAATTTTACTTAGGCAATCATCACCTTAGGCTAGGGTTTTGGTCCCTATTTAAAGATATAGCCCCCCCCCCCCCCCCCCCCCCCCTTGAATCAAGCAATTATCAATTTTATTTCAGCCTTGTGTCGAGTCTAGGAGGGAGGAACCCCTACAGCGTTCCAAGGGTTGATCCCCCTCAAGGATCAAAATCTATATAGCTCCTTTTGGGATTTTATCATTTGGTTTTCGAGCAATGATCTTGTTGCCCCTGTAGCCATCATCCCAGCCTCCACCTTCCCAAGCAATTCCCATAATTACTTTTGACGTCGCCTCCATCATCGCCCACCAAGTCGCAGATGCATCAATCTGCTGCCTTCCTCTACATCAACATCAAAGATCTGGTAAAAACCCCAAAGCTCACACCTCTTTCTACTGCTATTCCTCTATCTTATAGATGGGAAAAGTTTTTCCAAAATTTCCTTGCTGTAAAATTTTACCATTGCAAACATTATCATCGTTGCGAAGGCAAAACGTTACAGAAATTTTCAACTGATTATTGCTTCTTGGAACTAAAATTTTAATCATCCTTTTTGGCTAAAATTTTTATACAATTTTGTAGATTGTCTTAGCTTTCATCTAAGGCTAATCTTATAAAAAAACTCCTTCTGGATCCAAACTTATAGCGCTATGATTCTTCATCGTGTAGTGCTAAAATTTTATGATGGAGAATCTACCTTCCGTCTATTGGCCTCTTGAAACCAAACTTTTGTTCATCCTTTTTTGCCATAATTTTTATACAATTCCATAGATCAACTTGGCTTTCATCTGGAATTAATTTCTTAAAAAAAATCCTTCTGGAACTTATTTTCTTGTGCAATATTTTACGATGAAGGATCTATCTTTCATCTTTTGCCCTATTTCCCTTACTGTTATGTTGCCAAAATTTCACCAAACATTTTACTAGTATTTCCAACATCTAAACCAAGGGTTTCTATATAATTTTCTTGAACTTTCCTCTCAAAATTACATCGAGAAGTCATCGTTTCTCCGACGTAAAATCTGTTCGGCAGGACTACGCATCGTCGTACTTTTTTTCGTCGAATTCTATCGGATTTGAGTGCTATTTTTTGTGGAATTTCAGACTCTCTTTTTCTCATCATCAAACCCTACCATCCTTACTAAAAACCCTTCAAAACTCTACCCTAAATTGAAACCAAACAGCCACCCAAATTAGCCTAACCGCAGCCTACTTCCTTATCGATCCACTTACCTTTTCAGCCAACTTTCCTTACGGATACACCTACCTTACTGCCATCTATCCCAGATCTAAAATCTATTTCCCTAACCTTCATCTACTGCTATCACAGCCTTAAAACCACCCCAATTCATAGCCTAAACTCTATAAAACCGCAACCCCAAATCGCACCCAAAATAGCCATAAATCGCACCCAAAAACCGAAGCCTTCGGTCCACCAATCTTTCAGCCTCCCTATCTCTCTTATCCCTTCAACTGTAGCATGCATCTTTCACTACACAATGGTTCCAATAGTGACCTCTTGTTGCCATCCTCCTTGATCGCAGCTAGCAGCGATCCTTGCGACAAAAAGCTACCAGCAGCGATCTTTCGCTGTAATTTGTTTACATCGTAGCCCGCAACAATCGTTCGCTGCCAACTATCTTAATCGTAGCTAGTAACAAATTAAACACAACAGTAGTCGTCTCTTGCTCCATACCGCTGCTACCCTCCTTGGTAATAGCCATGTAATCGCTGCCCCGTCTTCCTCCTATTGCAGTTGCAACCGACGTCACTTGCAGCCACGAAGTCACAGTGCAGTCACAACCAACATTGTTGTTGTCCTCTTCTTCCTCCATTGTTGCTGCTACCCTTAGCTGCCATCCTCCACTTGGACACTTCACCCCTGTCATCCTGATATTGCCACCATTCACTGCCTTCAACCTAAAAATTGTAGCTATACTCTTCAGTCAGTTTGTTTGATAGGTTGGAGATCCTTAAGTCATGACATCGCTGGGCTTATTTGAAGCCAAATTAGAGGCTTTTGAGATGCGTATGGATGCTAAATTATTCACTCTTCGATGAGTTTAGATTGGGCCGATCACTAAGCCCAAGAAGATCACAACATGAAGTTAATTTTGATTGCAAAAAGAACCCATCAAAGATAAGAAGCGAGGATAAGACATGGCAGCACTACACCTCGACGACATCGATCTCCTTTGTCCAACTTCAAAGAAGGGCACCTCAATCAAGATGCTCAGAGTATGAGAGCCACATCCCAACCAAAAGCATATAAACCTTCAGCACCAATCAATTATAAGAACCTTGACGAAGAACTAACAAAGATCCGTCAAACCTCTACCATCCAAGAGTATCAAATTAGGTTTAAAAGGTTAACTAATCAAACTCATGATTGGTCTGAAAAATAGATATTGAGGACTTCCATTGAGGGCTTGAAGCCGGAGATTCAAGAAGAAGTTAAAGCGCAACAACCGTACACACTTAAGGCAGCCATCTCCTTCGCACGACTACACGAAGACAAGCTGAACCAAGATGCTCGGAGGACCAAAGTCGTCGCATGACCAACAGCACAGAGACTCTCGGCCCCATCTACCACCAATTGGTCACCTCAGCCGAAAAAGTTAACAAGAGAATAGTTTCGTGACATATCGATAAAGGGCCTATGTTGGTATTGTAATAAACTGTGGAGCCGAGACCACCACTGTAAAAGAGAGACCTCTATTGGATGAGCCCACTGAAGAACCCAAACTCAAGATATGGCTCTTGAGTCCGAGGAGAAGGATATGAAGGAAAAATCACAATCAGTCGCCTGCACTCTTCATGCTCCACCACAGATATTGGACATTGATGGTTTCATCAAGCATCAGCTTATCACTATCCTTGCCGACACCAGGAGCTCCAACGACCTTATGAATGACAAAAGAAAATAGGTGACCTTATGTGGGAAATGAGAGAACGAAGAAAAGATGATCTCGACACAGTGCTTGGAGAAGCTCACTGAAATCTCCAGCATGTCCGCTGAACCGAGCCGTCCTCTTCCTACCGGACTGCATGACCCCCGTGTGTTGGTCTTACAAGGGGAACCAGCACATATTCGACCATATTGTTGTCCAAATTTTTAAAGGACCAAAGCTAAAAAGATCATCCAGGAGACGCGAGAGATACGGTTCATTCGACCACATCCTTCCCTTGCAATGACACTTTATCTCCAAAAACTTGGCCTCTTTGTCTGCAGGGATAAGTTCTTCCTAAACTGCTATATTCAATTGAACCAGCTATGGGTTCTGATTTGATGCTCCCTCATCTCGGGCTACTTTCATGACTTCACCGAAGAGCGGACTATAATGCTAAAAGTCTTCCCTGATGATACCTCGGATCCACGGCCCACGATCGCAAGAAGGAACAGGAGAAAGGCATACACATGACCCCCACAGCCATGATGCCATCTATATCGATGCTAGCATTACTTGAACGTGGTAATGTGTTCGTACTTGGAGCAGACACATCCAGAGTTAGGATCGGCATCACCCTTATACAAGATGGTCCATGGCACGAAAGAGGAGTAAGACCAAAAGAATTACAAATCCATGCTTACACCAGCTTATGCAAAGAAGACATGGCCTCCCGACAAACTTCAGAATGGATAAAAAATTGAAGATTGAGTTTTCTTACACCTCCAGACCGATCAACAAGAAACTCAAGCCTTAAGAAAGTGGTCTCCCTATTTCTTTGGGCCTTGCAAAACTGGGGACCACATTAGAGCCCTAACCTGGAGATCAGATCCGCGTGCCAGATCAAGATTACAGTTGATCCGCTAGGTATCCCATCTCAAATAGAAATTTAAAGAATATGACTCAGCCCAAATCCTTCCAACTAACACCCCAACTGATGAGGAGGCCAAAGTTCAATTGATAATAGCATGGGAATCATATGAGGAGCTGAAGACCTAGTTTCCCGAGTTCATGGAACCTCAACCTTGAGGAGAATGCTGATTTTAATAGGGCCGGTTTGATAGGTCTCCAGTAGAGTTGAGTCACAATCTCCCCAAGAAGTAGTCAATAAAATCTTGCTAAATTATAATAAAGTCACTCCTATCTTATAAAGGAGTATGGCTAGGGTTTAGATTAGCCCTTAGGGCTTAGTGGCCGCCACCTTCCTTACTGGGTTGGTCAGCCAGCATTTCCCCCTGCTTAGGTCGGCTATAGAGCCAACCTAGCCGCCTCTTATTCCTATTATGGTAGGTCGACTATAGGAGGGGCAAAGGGGTAATTTTACTTAGGTAAGCACCCCCTTAGGCTATGGTTTTGATCCCTATCTAAAGATGTAGCCGCCCCCCCCTCTTGAATCAAGCAATTATCAATTTTATTTCAGCCTTGTGCCGAGTCTAGGAGGGAGGAACCCCTATAGCATTCCAAGGGTTGATCCCCCTCAATGATCAAAATCTATAGAGCTCCTTTTGGGTTCTATCAGGACTATGGCGTAGTGGCCTAGTACTTTCATAATCGATGAGTCAAGTAAATTATTATGGGGATAAAAATTAACTATATTAGAAAGAGTTCTGATGGGGGTGACTCACGGCCAGCTCGGTATCGGGCCTAGAGGGCCACACACATATGGTGGATGCTTCAACGAATAGATAATTGGATGGAGATCCAATTAGCCCCTATTATCATTAGATGAGACCATATGCTGATGGGCTCCTTGATTAAGGCCCAATTAGAGGCCTAAGGAGATTATTGGATAAAGATCCAATAATTGGATAATTGGATGGAGATCCAATACCCACTAAGAAAGGAGCCCTAGGGTTTTTTAGTGGCTCTCTACAAATAGGAGGGAGACTCATGGTTGATAGGCTACAACTTTAGCTACCACCTCTTATGCTCCTCCCTCCCTCTGTGTAAGAGTTGCGAGATCAGATTGGAGGAGTTTCACTGTAGAGATCCATCATGTGAATACCGCTAGAGAGGAGGATACTTGATCTCCTTCATCTTCTCCATCTGGATCTAGAATACAGGGATATACGATCTCCCTAGGTAACCAATCTCTCACACATGATGTGGTTTTTTTATTTTACGTTTTTTTTTCTCGCGACCCTAATCTTTTGCATGACGATTTGATTTACGTAGGAAACTAATTTTTTATTTTGATTTTCGCTGCACATGTGATGCACCCGCTATGGTTTCTCAATAATAAATACCCCAAGTATTCTTGCATTCACAACAACTCTTTTTGAAAAATTAAATTCCATAAGAAAGAAATTATATGTGATTTGTAAGAAAAAGAAAACGGAAGGGAGAGAGCTTAGAGCTAGAAATTTTCTCAAATCTCCCTTGTAAGCAAGTGTAAGGGTTTAATCTTCACCCAAAAAAGATTGGCAATAGACACTGGTATGCCTCAAAAAGGAGGACTCGGGAGTGGATGTAGGCCTTTGGCATCGAACCACTATAAAAATTGTGAGTGGTTTTTTGCTTTCATTACTTACATATTTCTTGTATTGAAGCTTCTGATTTATCTCAACTCTTAGAAAGTAAAGTTTTTCATGATAAGTTTCTTCCTGCAAACGTTGCTTATCTTTCCGGTTTGATTATTTACTTAGCAACTTTTCTTTGTTCACTCAATCATTTCACTAAGAACGAAAAGCTTTGATTTCCCTATCTTGGTTTAATCGAAAAGATTTCATTTAGAAAGATAATATTACACTTGCACTAATTCACCCCCCCTCCACCTCCCCTTCCCCCTCCCTCTTAGTGCCAATTGATCCTAACACCTTCGACGTATCGTCCTTTCCTTCGACGTATCGCTCGATCTATCGACATGTTGACTTTTTGTAACATCCGATCTTTTGAGGCAATACCCCATCCTTCTAGTCTGATGCTCGAACTCCGTATAAATTCTATCCTACTGCATATTGACCAATCCTCCGGCTCAACGTCTAATCTCTGACATGATACTTCAATGGCCCAATGTATGATTCTCTTACTTCAATAATTTGCATGTGATGGTTCATATCCGTGATCGAAGTTTTTCCTGCATTACTTAAACGCTCATTAAATCATAACTTCATTAATTAATTTATCATCAAAATCTGAGATTCAACAATCTCCCTTTTTTGATGTTGACAACCAATTGATGTTGAAGTTTTAACTAAACTCCCCTTATCTATATGCCATCTCAAAATAAAGCAAGCTTGAATTCAAAAAGATTAATAACCTTTGAATTTAAATTGAAATAATGACTTTCACATCATAGCATGAATCATAAAATCATGAGTATTACATGCATAATTTTAAAACATCAAAGTACATCATACCATGCATAATTTAAATTTCAAATCATCATCATAACTTCTCCCCCTTTGTCATCAACAATAATGAGAGAAGTGCAACTAGCAAGTTTTTAAAACATGCAAGCTAGCAATTCTTGTTTCTCCTTTGAGATGTACAAGCTAGCAATTCTCACTTTTCTTTTGATATGTGAAAGTCAGCAATTTTGCTTCTCTTGATATGTGTAAGTTTGTAAGTTTTTACTTCTCTTGATATATGCAAGCTAGCAAATTTTGCTTTGTTTTTTATGTGCAAGTTTGTAAGTTTTTGCTACTCCTGATATGAACAAGATAACACTTCTTTCTCTCCCTCTTTGTCATTGTCAAAAAGAAGGGAAGGATACAATGGTGCAATTCTATTTTCCTTTACATCAATAATCAAATCATTATATGAAAGATATCATGAAAAATTAATTTGGTGATAGGGTACATATTTTATAAATACAAGGGAGTCATATGAAAATCATAACATGAAAGAATATGAAAATCATAACATGAAAGATATCAAAGATCATGAATGATCAAGTTGTGAATACCGATAGATCAAGACTCATTTTGATAAGTGTCCTCTTTAGTAAAATATGAGAACAAATAATAAGAGATCTTGATTCATCAAAAATATTTTAAGTAAATGACAAAAAGAAAAATCATGATTTATTTGGATAATTCTCCTCTTTAGTAAATGACAAAAAGTAACATAGGAGAACAAATAGTAAATCTTAAGTATCAATTGAAAGATCATGATTTGTGTTGATAAATATTCTCCTTAAAAAATTGTAAGAATCATAATGAGAATAAAAGTTCTTGATTTATGCATTTGAATAAATAATTTTTAATGAAGAGCAAGTTTGAATAGGTTTTGATGTATCTTAAATGATTAGCTCATCAGGATGTGTATCTACGTACAAACATTCTTTGGATGAAGATTCTATGAAAGTATATATATATCCAAGTTGCTTTAGAGAAAAAAAATTAAATTATAAAATTTAAAATCATCATCAAAATCATTTTCTTCGTTCAAGAGATTCAGAAATAGAATCATCAATGACTAAAGGTCTATTATTTTAAAACTTATATAAGCTTTAGGATAGAAAAATTTTCAAAAAAAAGTGCATTACCCTTTTTAATTTCAATTTATGTGATTGATTTCATATAAGCATGCTCTAGTCTTTTATATCAAATCCATGCATTATCATTTAAAATTAAAAAATAAGTTTTATCACAAAAATCATCCAGATGAATAGTATAATCATAAATCATCTTCAATCAAAAGATTTATTATAACCATAATAAAAATCATCAAGTTTAAATCATTTTAGTTCAAATGATATTTCTTTTATTATTGTTGTTTCGGCTAGTGAGCTTTGTGAAGTGTGTTGGATCTTCAATCATATGCCTTGAGCATCTACTATCAAGATATTATATTTTGCTCCTAGCTTCTGATTGTAGACACATCTATAAGAAAGGAGGTTTGCTTATAGGCACTCGTTTAGCTATAGATCTCTCATGAATAGATCTACCCATATTGACTCTTAGCATTAAGTTATATATTGTTCCTTTAGGAACCCAAACTAATTTATGTGAGCTATATTTTTTGTATGAACACTTATAAGCATAGTGACCACATCTACTACAAAAATTATATTTAATTTTAGAGGAAACATGCAATGTAGGTCATTTAACAAATATAGTCAACTTTTATTGAGTGTTACTACTCACAAAGTCAATTCTTTCCTTTTTTACGTACATGACTCTCATTGCTAAGAATCATATTTAATGATTCATTAACTATTTTAAAATTTTCTAATGTTTGTAGTAATAATATAATTTTCTTTTTTAAATGATTCTAATTCATCACATTTAATGTAAAGTGTTAACATGTAATTGTCATGCTCATTTTTTATTTTTTAAATTTACTAGAGAGAGAAATATGATATTTTTTCAATAATTTATATTTTCTACCAACTAATTTAAATTCATCAAACAAATTATGAAATGCATCAAACAATTTATTGTAAGGTAAAGGGGTTTTGGTTGAGTAACATACCTCGGCGTTGTGAGCCCTCGGTTCACCACTTCGTCTTCATTAGTTTGTTCTTCATCTTTTCATGCACACAATTCATCCCAAGTCGTCTTGAGTACTTTCTTCTTCTTTTGTGCCAGCATCCTCTTATTTAGTTGTGGATATTTTTTGAAGTGCCTCGATCTTTTGTATTCATAGGAAGTTATTGTGTCCTTTTTAAGTTTATTTTTATTCATAGATTCTTGTATCCAAAGAATAGGAAGTTTTGTGAGGAGTTCATGGTCATCATCGTCACTTAAGTTTTCGCTCGAGTGGTCTTCTTTTGTTTTCAGTGCAATATCCTTCATGTTCTTTGGAAGGTTATTCTCATATTCGTCGTGTGTCATACAAGTTATCTCATAGGTCATTAATTACCGAATAAATTATTCAAAGGAAAAATAGTTCAAATACTTAGCTTCTTGAATTGCAGTTACTTTTAGATCCAAACTTTCTAAAAGGGATCTTAGAATTTTATTAACAAGTTCAATATTAGTAAAAGATTTACCAAGAGCTTTTAAACTATTGACAACATCCGTAAAATGGGTGTACATGTCACCAATTGTTTTGCTTGGCTTCATTCGAAATAATTCAAAACTATGTAGCAAGATTAATCTTAGATTATTTAACTCTACTTGTGCTTTCATGTGTAACTTCAAGTGTATGTCAAATTTCATGTATAGTTTCACAAGTCAAAAATATGATTAAACTCATTTTTGTAAATTTAGCACTTGAGGAAAATGATTTCTTCTCAAAATTATTCTAATCATTTATTGGATTAGAAGATTTTTAAAACCATTTTCAATGATATTCCATAAATCAAAATCCAAAGAAATCAATAATATTTTCATTCGTATTTTTCAGTAAGTATAGTCTGTCCCACTGAACATATGAGAACAAATAATAGAGTGTCCCTCGTGAATGACAGAAAAGTCATTAAAACTCAGTTGGGTGTTAATCAAACTAATAGAACTTGGCTCTGATACCAACTGTTAGGATCGTAATGGCACTAAGTGGGGGGAGGATGAATTAGTGTATCGAAAAAAAAATCAATTTAAAATCATTCGAATAAGAGTACGAATCGGATATCCATTTAACTTGAAATTATGAGTAAAGTAGTGAGTAAGGTAGATCAGTAAGCAAATGACAAGTAAAATAAATAAGAAAATGTAAACTGGTTTATAGTGATTCGGTCATTCTGACCTATGTCCTCTCCCGATTCTTCTTCACTCGAGGCCACCGACTTTCACTATTAATCTTTTTTCTAATGAGTGAATATCAACTACCCTTATAACACTTCTCCTTTTACCAGGCTTAGGAGGACACATTTATAAACTCTTTCTTATAAGATATCAACCCTCCTTAGAATGATCACTAAACTTGAGGAAGAAGAGACTCAAACACTAAGAGTTTACGACACGTTTTCCTCGAGATTTCTTTCTCTTTTCACCTCTATTTGTCCTTTATCAAGTAAGAATGGGTGTGGTATTTATAGACCCCCAATGACTTCAAATTTGGAGTCAAAATTTTAAATCCTTGGGTTTTTCGGGGACTAGTGGTTAACCGCCTATACTGAGTGGTATTATTATCGAATAGAGCCTGAAATCCTAGGCTTTGGCAATGCTACTACAGGTGTTGGGAAACCTCAACGGGTGCATCACATACGTAGTAGAAATCAAAATAAAAACCAATTTTCCACGCAGATCAAATCATCATGCAAAAGATTGGGGTCACGAGAAAAATGTAAAAACTGATAAAATTGTAATGTGTGAGAGATTGATTTTACCTAGGGAGATCGTATATCCCTATATTCTATATCTGAATGGAGAAGATGAAGGAGATCAAGCATCCTCCTCTCTAGCGGTATCCACACGATCGATCTTTAAAGCGAAACTCCTCCAATCTGATCTCGTAACTCTTGAGCAGAGGGAGGGAGGAGAATAGGAGGTGGTGGCTAAAGTTGCAGCCTATCAACCATGAATCTCCCCTCCTATTTATAAAGATCCACCAAAAATCCTAGGGCTCCTGCCTTTGTGGGTATTTGATCTCCATCTAATTGCCCACTAACCTTGCATTATTGGATCTCTATCCAATAATCTTCTTAGGCCTCTAATTGGGCCTTAGTCAAGGAGCCCATCAGCATAGAGTCTCATTTAATGAGAATATGGGCTAATTGGATCTACATCCAATCTTCTATTCGCTAAAGCATCCACCATATTTGTGTGACCCTCTAGGCTCGATACCGAGCTGGCCATGAGTCACTCTCATCAGAACTCCTTCTGATATAGTGAATTATTATCCCCATAATAATTCACTTGACTTATCAACTATAAACGTACTAGGCCACTACGCCATAGTCCCCAGACGGTACAGGGGAGATCAAATCTATCGAACCTGTCTATCCACAGTTACCGTACATCTATAATCTCTCATCCAACTAATATCTCAAAGACCATATATTGGACATGGTACTGTCAGGCCACATAAAGAATCCATCATAGTCTCGCTCTAATCGGATTCTCTCGGAGAACTCTTTCTCTCTCAATCCGAATGACCCTGGCCAATGATTTATCTGAGCAAGCATATATGGGATATTCCTCTCA
This sequence comes from Ensete ventricosum, assembly GCA_029747655.1. NCBI lineage: Eukaryota > Viridiplantae > Streptophyta > Magnoliopsida > Zingiberales > Musaceae > Ensete > Ensete ventricosum. Next base: position 17,088,476 of record JAQQAF010000002.1, read on the forward strand.
TGATACCGAGAGTGGATGATCCTCTATTGACACTCAATTACCTTTGTAAGGTTGGCTACCAATCCCGATAACCAACCATACCAAATCTGAAACTTTTTAAACTTGTAAGTCTAGCATCAAAGAAAGGAGTACTTATACAAGGCATCCTTGGTGTCTCAAGTCTAAGGACCAGATATACAAATAGGACTATGGTATCACTGTCTGACATTAGGTATCATTAACCATACAGCATTCCATAAGTGGATCAATCAGTACCAGATCTGAAACTTTTTAAACTTGTAAGTCTAGCGTCAAAGAAAGGAGTACCCATACAAAACATCCTTGGTGTCTCAAGTCTAAGGACCAGATATACAACTAGGACTATGGAATCAATGTCTGACATTATGTATCATTAACCATACAGCATTCCATAAGTGGATCAATCAGTGAACTCATTCTCCAACGAGCACTTGTATTATATCCTTAGTGTCTCCACACAAGTGGTTATAAGACAAGTGGTATATAGTACATCGATCTATCTGGCTATCTCAATGTCCCTCTCGAGTAACCTATGACTAGAATTATTTAGGATCTGTGTTTAAAGATGAATTGATCTCATTATTATGATCTCATCATGATCCGATTCCCATTGCACAGAACCAAGGATATCACAATATATATGTAACAAATAATATAATATGAGAATATGCCAATACTAATCATAAGCAGAAAGATTACGTAGTGTGTCACGCGTGTCATCACTCACGTGATTGGGTTGTAGGGCACCTGTAACTAACAATCTCTCACTTGACCTAAAGCTAATCACCTATGTGTCTGATCCCCATCAAACCCCTGTGACGCTCAAATATAATCTGAGCTAGCGGCTTCGTCAGTGGATCTGCAAAGTTATCTTCGAATGGAACTCTTTCCATTACTATATCTTTTCTGGTCATGATCACTCTAATCAGATAGAACCTCCTCAGATCAATTCTGATGAGACCTAGATTCCCTTGTTAGAGTTATCACCCTATCGCTATCACAATACATGGGAGTCAGCTCCACACTGCTTGGTATGACTCCCAAATCCTTGATAAACTTCTCCATCCACATCCCTTCCTTTGCTGCTTCTGCTACAGCAATGTATTTCACCCCTATGATCGAGTCAACAGTAGTATCTTACTTGGAACTCTTTCAGCTTACTACTCCTCCATTTAGGGTGAAAATATACCATGAATTTGATTTGCTATCATCAATGTCAGACTGAAAACTCGAGTCTATGTAACCCTCAACCTGGAGGCTACCTCCTTCATATACCATTAAAAAATCCTTAGTCCTTCTCAAGTACTTAAGGATACACTTTACTGCCTTCTAGTATTCTAAACCTAGATATGTATGATACCTGCTCGTGACACTCAAAGCATGTGCTATATCAGGCCTGGTACATAACATCACATACATGATAGACCATATCGCTGAGGCATAAGGTATCTTATCAATGTCTGCCCTTTCTTAAGGAATCTTTGGGGACATACTCCTAGAAAGTGATATTTCATATCTCATCGGTATGAGACCTCTCTTGGAATTCTCCATGCCAAACCTTTTGACAATGGAGTCTATGTACCTAGACTGAGACAAGCCAAGCATCCTTTTGGATCCATCTCTATAGATCTGAATCCCCAAAATATATGATGCTTCCCCTAAGTCTTTCATGGAAAAATTTCTGAATAGCCAAGTCTTTACTGTGGAGAGCATTCCTACATCATTTCCAATGATTATGATGTCATCCACATATAGCACCAAGAAGGTGATAGCACTTTCACTTACATTCCTATACACACAAGGCTCATCTTTGTTCTTAACGAAGTCATAAGATCTGATTATCTCATCAAATCTTATGTTCCAACTTTGGGAAGCTTGTTTCAACCCATAAATGGATCTAAGCAACCTGCACACTTTCTCTGGACTCCCATAAATGGCTCTGACCACCCGCGGGCATGTAAATATATATATTTAATATATATCTACATCGCATGCAATGACGGCCATGCCCGCAGGCGGTCGCGCCTGCTGGCAGCAGCCCTGTTCCCATGAGGCCACCCTTGTGGGGCCCCTAGCCGTAGTTGACCGCCATTGCAGGGGCTCTGGCCATGGCCAACCACCCTTGCAAGTGGGATGGCCGTGGCTAGCCGCCCCTCCTCGCTGTGTTTACTGCATAAATGTAGCAAGCACGTGTAGAACGATTCTACGCGATTCAATCTCATCACATGCAGTTTAAAACCAATCTTTCACATAAAAACCTAGCTCTGATACTACTGATGGGAAACCTCAGCGGGTGCATCACATGCGTAGTGAAAATCAAAATAAAAATCGATTTTCCCCGTAAATCAAATTATAGTGCAATTGGGGTCATGAGAAAAATATAAAAATCGATAAAATCATGATGTGTGAGAGATTGATTTTACCTAGGGAGATCGTATATCCCTATATTCCAGATCCGGATAGAGAAGATGAAGGAGGTCAAGCATCCTCGTCTCTAGAGGTATCCACACGATGGATCTCTACAGTAAAACTCCTCCAATATGATCTCACAACTCTTGCATAGAGGGAGGATGAGAATAGGAGGTGGTGGCTAAAGCTAAAGACTATCAACCATGAGTCTCCCCTCCTATTTATAGAGAGCCACAAAAAACCCTAGGGCTCATGCCTTAGTGGGTATTGGATCTCCATCCAATTGCCCACTAACCTTGCTTTATTGGATCTCTATCCAATAATATCCTTAGGCCTCTAATTGGGCCTTAATCAAGGAGCCCATCAGCATAGAGTCTTATCTAATAAGAATATGGGCTAATTGAATCTTCATCCAATCCTTTATTCACTGAAGCATCCACCATATGTGTGTGACCCTCTAGGCCCGATACTGAGCTGGCCGTGAGTCACTCCCATCAGAACTCCTTCTGATATAGTGAATTATTACCCCCATAATAATTCAATCGACTCATCGACTATGGATGTACTAGGCCACTACGCCATAGTCCCCAAACGGTACAGGGTGGATCAAATCCATTGAACTTGTCTGTCCATAGTTACCGTGTATCTATAATCCCTTATCCAACTGATATCCCAGAGATCGTATATTGGACATGGTACTATCTGGCCACATACAGAATCCGTCATAGTCTCGCTCTAATCGGATTCTCTCGGAAAACTCTTTTTCTCTCAATCTGAATGACCTCGGCCAGGGATTTGTCTGAGCAAGCACATATGGAATATTCCTCTCGTTATACTGAGAGTGGATGATCCTCTATTGACACTCAATTGCTTTCGTAAGGTTAGTCACCAATCCCGATAACCAATTGTACCATATTTGAAACTTTTTAAACCTGTAAGTCTGACGTCAAGTAAATGAGTACTTATATAATGCATCCTTGGTGTCTCAAGTCTAAGGATCAGATACATAACTGAGACTATAGAATCGCTATCTGACTTTAGGTATCATTTACCATATAGCATTCCATAAGCGGATCAATCAGTGAATCATTCTCCAATGAGCACTTGTAACTATATCCTTAGCGTCTCCACACAAGTGGCTATGAGACCAGCTGCCTCCATCATATGGATGGGTATCTAGTACACTGATCTGTTCGGTTATCTCAATATCCCTCTCGAGTAACCTATGACCGGGATTATTTAGGATCTATGTTTAAAGGTGAATCGATCTCATTATCGTGATCTCATCACAATCGGATTCTCATTGCACAGAACCAAGGACATCACAATATATATGAAACAAATAATATAATGTGAGAATATGCCAATATTAATCATAAGCAGAAAGATTATATAGTGTGTCACATGTGACATCATTCACGTGATTGGCTTGCAGTGCACCTGTAACTAGCAGTCGGAATAGGACCATCATTTAGTGGTACTACTATCAAAATCTCCATAAAAGCATAGAACAATGCTTTTTGTAGCCTAAGCGGTACCACCACTTGGACCTGGTCGTACCACTACTCAGGTTATTTCCAAGATACTGATTTGGCTTTTCATCAGGCCCAACTCAACCATGGTTTAGGCCTAATGTACGTCGAATCAAGTTGACAAAATTTTGACCAAATACCAGCTTAATTCGACTCTAAACGACTGCGATCAAGACCAAACCTCTCAATCACATATCCAGCACAATCATGAAATAATCAGCACGTTGTTAGACATTTTAGCATGTCATCTAACCATCCGACACTTTATTCGAACCTTCGGTGTATCATCCTTTCCTTTGGTGTATCATCTGATCTATCAGCATTCCCGTAACATCCAATCTTTTAGCGTAATACCTAATCCTTCCAGCCTGATGCCCGAACTTTACTCAAAGTTTATCCTATCATAAGTTGACCAATTATTGGACTCAACGTCCAATATCTGACATGATACTCTGTTGGCCCAACGTTTGATTCTCTTGCTTCAACGATTTACATGTGATGGTTCGTGTCCGTGATCGAAGTATTTCCTGTGTCACTTAAATGCTCATGAGATCATAATTTCATAATCAAAATCTAAGATTCAACATCTGATACCAAGGTTTATTTTATAATAGGTTTCTTATCTATTTAGAAACTCAAATGTCAAAAAACATTATAAGGATCCATCATATTTTGGTAGAAATAAAAATATAAAATATAAAAAATAAATAATTCATATAGTGAATAACATATAAAAATATAAAAAATTCTCTAAAATGAAAATATATCATAAATATCCCTTTAGATACCATTCAAAAGTTTCATAAAAATTTTACAACATTTTGACTAATCCTTGTATCATATACATTATTTTATATTTTATTCCAAAAATAGTACATATGATATTAGGGCTTAGGTTCTTTAGACCAAAATTTTAAAAATTGTTCACCTATTTAGAAACTCAAATGTCAACAAAAATCATATTTTTGATGGAAATAAAAAATAGAGAAATGTTTAAAAATATAAACTATTTAAATAGTTAATAACCCCAAAAAGATAAAAATAAAATAAAATAGGAAGTATCATAAATGTCAATTAGGGTGCTAGTTAAAAGGTTTCATAAAAAATTTCACAGTATTTGACCAATCCTTGTATTAGATACTCTAATTTTTATTTCACCCCAAAAGCAATGTATCGAATACCAGTGCTTAGGTTTTGTGACCAAATTGTTTTCATTGGTTTTTTACCTATTTAGGAATTAAAATATTGAAATGTCACAAGGATCCATCACAGTTTGATGAAAATAAAAAAACTTAGATAAATCAAAAAGGGTAGATTATTCAAATGGTGAATAACATAGAAAAATATCAAAAAAATCTAAAATAAAAAAGTCATAAATGTCCCTTGGGTGCTAGCTAAAGGTTGCTTAAAATTTTACTACATTTTGACTAGTCTATGTATCATTTGTACTATTTTTTATATCACCTAAAAATAAATGTATCTAATACCAAGGCTTAACCTATTAAGAAGCTCAAATGTCAAGCAACATCATATTGATCTATCATATTTTGGTGAAATAAAAATATAGAGAAATCAGAAAAGGTGCATATTGTTCAAATGGTGAATAACCTATAAAAATATCAAAGAAACCCTAAAATATAAAATATATCACAAATATCCATCTGGGTGTCATTCAAAGGTTTCATAATAATTTCACAATATTTTGATTAGTCCTTATATTAGAGACACTATTTTCGATTTCACCTCAAAAATAGTTTAAATGATACTAGGACTTAGATTTTATGGATCAAACTTTACCATAAGTTTCTCACATACTTAGAAACTCAAATGTCAAAAAATATTGTATAGATCCTTCATATTTTGGTGGAAATAAAAAAATAAGAAAAGAATAAAGGCACACTATTCAAATGGTGAATAACCCCAAAAAAATGAAAATAAAATAAAAATGTCATAAATATCTATTTGGGTGGTTTCATAAGGATTTTACAATATTTTGACTAGTCTATATAAAAGATACACTATTTTCTATTTCAACCCAAAAATAGTGTACGTGACACCAAAGCTTAAGTTTTATTAAATAATTTTTACCATAAGGCTTTCACTTATTTAGAAACTCAAATGTCAAAAAACATCGTATGGAAATATATCAAAAACAAAAGATAAGTGTTGAGATGGTGAATAACCCATAAAAATATAAACAAATTAAAGTAGAAAAAATATCATAAATATCCTTCTAGGTGTCACTCAAAGATTTCATCAAAATTTGATAGCATTTTGATCGGTCCTTGTATTAGGTACACAATTTTTTTTATTTCACCTAAAAATAGTGTATATGATATAGTTTTTGTGAATCAAATTTTACCATAAATTTCTCACCTATTTAGAAGCTCAAATGTCACTTTTCTCACAAGGACCCATCATATTTTGATGAAATACAAAATAGAGAAATTTAAAAAAAGACACACTGTTCAGATGAATAACTTGAAAAATATTTTAAAAATTTTCAAAATAAAAAATATTATAAATGTCCATTGGGGTGCTAGTCAATAGTTTCATAAAATTTTCATAGTATTTTGACGAGTTTTTGTATAAAATATATATTTTTTATTGCAAGACTAAAATAGTGTATCTAATGCCAAGGCTTGGATTCTGTAGACCAAACTTTTATCATAGATTTATCAAAAATTCAAAAATACATTGCTTTTACTAGCTTTATTAACGAATTTATGATATGAAATGTATATGAAACTTGTGTTATGATCTTTTTGTATAAACATCAAGAAGTATTTGATAATCGTGCATTTTGAAAGTAGGTATTCCATTAAAAAACACTTATTAGTCTTAAATAAATAGTTTAATTGTGTTAACTTTTGTTGGCATATAAAATCCTTGATGCTTACTGAGCTTTGATCTACTTATATTTTATTTCCTAATTTTTCAGATTACTAACCAAGTTAATCCTATACATTCATATAGCTATATTTCCTTAAAATCATGATATCGGTAGCAGCTAGGATTTTCCAACTGAGACAATATCATGATTGCACTTTTATAATCATAAATAGGGGTTATATTTATTGATTGTACTTTTGTAATCATAATTTACTTTATAACAACGATATTAGAACCTCTCTCTCTCGCTTTAAGAGAGACTCACTCCTGCTGTCCAACGACAGCTTCCGCCCCCTTTCTTCTCCAGGCGGTAGCACCGACGCACTCTTCCATCTACAGAGTTGCATCTTATCTGAGCAGTCACAGTCATATCGAGAGAAGAAGGGGCGAAAGGCATGAACGACGCTTCCGCTGACAACACAGAGGCGGAGCAGCTCGATCTCGGAGAGTGCCTTCACCAGTACTCCTTTGCGGTTCTCGCAAGTGAATCTTGACGAGAACTGCAGACTCGATAGTCCTCTTTGCCACCTGCTCTTTGAGGACCTTCACCTTCTCTTCGAGTTGCACCCTCTTCCACAGCAGTCGGAGTCTCCCCTTCCCCTCACCAACCGAATCCTCCAATCACTCCGCCAGAGAGCGGTTCACAGCATCGCTTGCTGCCGCGGGGCGCCGGCACGCCGGTGGCATTCCAGGAGCGTGCGGTGAAGCTAGCCGTAACCCCCACCCCTGTTCCGTCGCCGTTGCCTGCTACTACCGCGCTCCTCCTCCGTGACTTCGGCCGTGTCACTTTGTCAGTATTTGCTCAGATTGGATGTCGACAGGTTATTACAGTACATCGACAGCTTAGTACAGTACAAACGCACGCAGAGGAGGCCTTCCCATCACATCTGTACTGGTGTCTATGATCATCTCAACAGAGACAGTGCAACAGGACCAACATAGGCAGCTTCTTTGTTGCTATAGGCAAATAACACTGCATAGGACCTCGGGCTCCTCCTCCACTGCCGGCTCCGGCAGAATTCACACAGCTCGACGACCTCTGCGCTGCCATCGGCGGCTCCGGCGCCATCCCAGCCCTAGTCGTCCTTCTCATCTTCGTCCTCTAACAATAGGTGCACCATCACTACCGCGCCACAAAGAGATCAGTCGTCGTTGCCTGATCTGTACCAAACGGCCATCTCTCCTCTTTCCTCTGTTGGACAGATGACCCAAATTCAGTTCATAATGGGCTTTAGTGAAGCCTACAGTTCAGAACCTCACTTATATTAACTTAAAATCTAGATTAGGTGACGAGGGTTGAGATTAAGAGAGCAGCGATGGCTGAAAACGTGGGTGAGAGAAATAAGACTGCAGATTGACAGTAGAAGCCAAAAAATAAGAGATCCATGAAAGGGAAGAAGACAAGGACATAAAAGACTATTCTCAATCATTCAAATCTTAGGTTAGATCAATTTGCAGTGGATTCTTACTGTGAACTCTTGGGAAGGTTTTAGATATTATGCTTAGGATTATAGTCATTGTATCCCTGTGATTCTCTTGTGGCTATTGCTTTAGGCTTGGGCAAGAAGCCTTGAGATATGTATATTCATTATTTTGATAGTGGATTTTCTCTGCCTTGTCACGTGGTTTTTACCCTTCGAGTTGAAGGGGTTTTCCACGTAAATCTTGGTGTTCATCTGATTGTGATTTCTGTTTGATTCCGCTGTGTGTGACGGTTTGCTAGTATTTGTTCGTATACAAAGTTTATTCCTATTTTATTCCCATCAACTGGTATCAGAGCAGGATTTTGGTGGCATTTAATATTTTGTATCTGAACATGGAGGCCGGTAATGTTTCTCGCATGATTAGTTTAAACGGAAACAATTGGATGATATGGAAACCAAGAATGGAAGATCTCTTGTATTGCAAAGATTTATATGGACCTTTGCAAGGGGACAAGCCCACATCTATGACATATGATGGGTGGAAGAGGTTAGATCGAAAAATAGTTGGCTTTATTCGAAAATGGCTAAATGATAGTGTCTTTCACCATGTTTCTACTGAATGTTTTGCTTACTCTCTTTGGAAAAAGTTAGAATGTCGTTATGAAAGAAAAACGGCTGGCAACAAAGCTTTTCTAATCAGAAAACTTGTGAACTTGAAATATAAAGAGAGTACTTCTATTCCTGAGCATTTGAATGAAATGCAGAGTATTACTAACCAGTTATCCTCTATGAAAATGTTTCTTGATGATTAGTTGCAGGTATTGTTACTTCTCAGTTCTTTGCTAGAAAGTTGGGAGGCACTGGTGGTTTCCCTTAGTAATTCGACACCATATGGTATTGTTACAATGAGTCAAGTAACAAGCAGTTTGTTGAATGAGGAGTTAAGGAGAAAGAATTCAGCAGCTTCTCAGATTGATTCAAAGCACTTGTATCAGAGAACAGAGAAAGGTCAAAGTCAAAGGATAGAAGTGGTTCACGTGTGGGTAGAAGCAAGTCAAGATCAAGAAAAGATATTGTTTACTACAATTGTGGTGAGAAATGACATTACAAGAATCAGTACAAGCAACCTAAGAAGAACAAGAAAAGGGGGAAAGAAGTGGATCATACAGAGTCAAAAGAGAATATCACAGCTATAGTACAAGGTAATGATTATTTGATTTTGTCTACTTCCGATGATATTTTTTCTTATGTGTGCCAGGATCTCAAGTGGATAATTGATACAGGTGGTTCTTATCATGCTACACCACGGAGGGAGTTCTTTGCTACTTACAGGTTTCAAAATTTTGGTGTTGTCAAGATGGGCAACTATGACACAGCAAACATCATTGGCATGGGAGATATCCATATGAAGATCAATCTTGATTGCAAGTTGGTGCTTAAGGATGTGAGGCATGTGATTGACTTAAGACTGAATTTAATTTCAGTTGGAAGGCTGGACGATGAAGACTTTGATGTCAAATTTCACAAAGGGCAGTGGAAGCTCAGTAAGGGTTCTCTTATTGTAGCTAATGGGAAGAAATGTCATACATTGTACAGATTGCAGGCTAAAGCTTGTGATGAGCAGTTGAATGCTACAGAGAAAGACTTCAGCATAGAGTTGTGGCATAGGCGACTGGGACACATGAGCGAGAAAGGGCTGCAAGAACTTTCTAAGAGAGAGGTATTATCATATCTCAGAGATACACGTTTGAATCCTTGTATTGATTGTTTGGCTGGTAAACAACATAGAGTTTCTTTTGTTAGTTCTGCCTTATCTAGAAAAATGCATGTCTTTGACCGTGTCTATACAGATGTGTGTGATCCTTTGAGGACAAAAACTCCTAGTGGATCTGTTAATATTCCTAGTATCAGTGGTGCACTTTATTTTGTTACTTTTATAAATGACTTTTCTAGGAAAGTTTGGGCCTATGCTTTGAAGACTAAAGATCAGGTTATTAATGTTTTCAAAGAGTTTCATGCTAGAGTTGAAAGGAAGATAGAAAGGCAATTGAAATGTATAAGATCAGATAATGGTGGTGAGTACATAAGATTGTTTAATGATTATTGCAGGTCACATGGCATCTAGCATGAGTTGACAGACCCTGGTACACCTCAGCATAATGCAATTACAGATAGGATGAACCGCACCATCATGGAAAAGATCAGATGTATGCTTTCACAGGCCAAGCTACCCAAAAGGTTTTGGGATGAGACTTTGAGGACTGCAGTTGATGTAATCTACTTATCACAATATACAGCTCTAGATGGTGATGTTGCAGAGCATGTATGGTCAGGGAAAGATGTCTCCTATGAGCATTTAAGAGTGTTTGGTTGTCGTGCATTTGCACATGTTCAAACAATGAGAAGTCCAAGTTGGATGGTAAGACAAAAGAGTGTATTTTTCTTGGTTACTCACATGATCAGTTTGGTTACAAGTTTTGGGATCCAGAAAAGCATAAGGTATTCAGAAGCAGAGATGTTGTCTTCTTTGAGGATCAAACCATTGAGGATTTGAAGAATGAGGCACCAGCTAAAACTTCTACAGAGGGATTTGTAGACTGTGACCTAGTTATTCCTTCAGTATATCAAGGTGATAGGGGAGATGTGCAGGAAGATGATGCAGAGCCAGATGTTGATCTATCTGTAAGACATGTTGAGCAAGAAGAAGAAAGAGAGCAAGTTCTCACAGAACCTCAGTTAAGAAGATCTTCTAGACCACGTCAACCTTCCAGAAGATACTCTACAGATGAGTATGTGATGCTTACTGATGCAAGAGACCCAGAGAGTTACTAGAAAGCAGTTAAAAGTGAGCAGAAAAAGAAGTGGTTTATTGCTATGTAGGAAGAGATGGATTCTCTGTAGAATAATCACACATATGATTTGGTGCAACTACCAGAGAGAAGTAAGGCCTTGAAGAACAAGTGAGTTTTCAGATTGAAGACTCAAGAATATTGTTCTCAACTAAAGTAAAAAGCTAGATTGGTTGTGAAAGGCTTTGGTCAAAAGAAAGGTATTGACTTTGAATAAATTTTTTCTCCTGTTGTTAAAATGTCTTCTATTCGTGTTACTCTTGGTATTGCTACTAACCTAGACTTGGAGATTGAACAGTTAGATGTGAAAACAACTTTCGTTCATGGTGATTTGGAGGAGTAAATTTATATGGAGCAACCAGAAGGCTTTAAAGTCAAAGGTAAAAAAATCTTGTTTACAAGTTGAAGAAGAGCTTGCATGGGCTGAAGCAAGCTCAAAGACAGTGGTATAAAAAGTTTGATTCATTTATGATTGAAAATGAATATAAAAGAACAACTTTCGATCATTGTGTGTACATTAAACAGTTTGGTGAGAATTTTATTATTCTCTTACTTTATGTTGATGACATGCTTATCCTCGGAAAAGATATATCTATGATTGACAGGTTGAAGAAGGACCTGAGTGAGTCTTTTGCAATGAAGGACATGGGACCAGCAAAATAAATACTGGGCATGCAGATTTCTCGTGACAGAAGAAAGAGAAAGATTTGGTTGTCACAGAGAAATACATTGAGAAGGTATTTGATAGGCTCAGTACAAGTAATGCAAAGCCAGTTGGTTCTCCTCTTGCAGGTCACTTCAAGTTGTGCTCAGATCGGAGTCCGTCAAGTGATGAGGAGAAGGAGAAAATGTAAAAGGTTCCTTATGCTTCAGTAATTGGAAGTTTAATATATGCAATGGTATGTACGAGGCCGGACATCGCATATGCAGTGGGTGTTACTAGTAGATTTCTTGCAAATCCAGGTAAAGAGCATTGGGCAGCAGTGAAGTAGATTTTTAGATATCTCAGAGGAAGTTCTAAAGTTTGTTTAAGCTTTGGAGGTGGACCACCTGTGTTGACAGGTTACACAGATGCAGATATGGCAAGAGATATTGACACAAGAAAGTCTACATCAAGTTTTATACTTACTTTTGCAAGGGGAGCTGTGTCATGGCAGACCAAATTGCAAAGGTGTATTGCTCTCTCCACCACAGAGGCAGAATATATTGTTGTACAGAGGTTTGCAAAGAAATGTTATGGATGAAAGGATTCTTACAAGAATTGGGGCTGAAACAGAAAAACTATGTGGTGTATTGTGACAGTCAGAGTGACATTCATTTATGCAAGAACCCAATATTTCATTCCAAGTCAAAACATATAGATGTCAAATATCACTGGATCATAAATGTGCTTGAAGAGAAGCAGTTACAGCTTTAAAAAATTCACACAGATGATAATGGGACAGACATGTTGACAAAGGCTTTACCGAAAGAGAGACAAGAGATGTGCCGACAGCTGGTTGGTATGACTTCACATTGAGGAGTCATGAGACAGTCTCCCTTATGGGCTAAAGGGGGAGGTTGTTGGGAAGATGACCCAGATTCAGCTCATAATGGGCTTTAGTGAAGCCCACAGCCCAGAACCTCACTTATATTAACCTAAAACCTAGATTAGGTGGTGAGATTGAGATTAAGAGAGCAATGACGGCTGAAAATATGGGTAAGAGAAATAAGACTGTAGATTGATAGTAGAAGCCAGAAAATAAGAGATCCAGGAAAGGGAAGAAGACAATGACAGAAAAGACTATTCTCAATCGTTCAAATCTCAGGTTAGATCAGTTTGTAGTGGATTCTTACTGTGATCTCTTGGGAAGGTTTTGGATATTGTGCTTATGATTATAGTCCTTGTATCTCTGTGATTCTCTTGTGGCTATTGCTTTGGGCTTGGGCAAGAAGCCTTGAGATCTGTATATTCATTATTTTGATAGTGGATTTTCTCTGGCTTGTCCCGTGGTTTTTACCCTTCGAGTTGAAGGGGTTTTCCACGTAAATCTTGGTGTTCATCTGATTGTGATTTCTGTTTGATTTTACAGTGTGTGACGGTATGCTAGTATTTGTTCGTATACAAAATTTATTCCTATTTTATTCCCATCACCCTCACCAGCTTCGTCGGTCCAAGACTGTTTATATGGCTGAGGACTAAAGGTCTTGCTGGGACTGCTCGCAAGGAGTTCTCCTGCAAGAGGAAGGCGTCGCTTCCGCTATGACGTCGTTCTCCTTCTCTAGCACGAGCGTTGGCAGGCGGAATTTGACTTCCCTTGGTGCAGGAGAGAAGCCTCTGTCGTATTGCTGATGATCTTTCCAGCAGCTCCTCTCTCTGTCGCAGAACGTCAGCACAGATCTGCAATATTCTTCCTTCCAAATCTGTAATTTCTCTCCTACGACTCGTCTCTGCCATTCCCCTCACTGCCATTGTGATAAGAACAGCCTTCTCGGACGCTGCCGCAAGCCGCCTCATCCTGCTGCATTGTCACAATCGCCTTGGGACTGTTCTCTCCTCTCTTCTCGCTATCCGACGATAGCAATCACTCCTCAACCTGCTGCCAGTAGCAATGTAGCTCTAGCAAAGGAGCGATTCCCCTTCCCACTGCAGACAGTGCTGCTTGGAACTCTTTGGATCCGTGACTGCCTTCACATTCTTTGGAAGTGTTGGCAGTCTAGCACCATTACCGAAGCCAAGAAGTGTGCCATCCTCAACCCGCTGCCAGTAGTAAGCAGCTCTGGCAAAGGAGCGGTTCCCCTTCTTACTGCAGTCCTTCACCCAACGGGCTACAACCTGACCTTTCTCTTTCCTGCGAACGACGTTACAGATGCTCGGTCTTCTCTTTAGTAATGATAAAATGCTCGTTCACACTCTCAATAGCATGAAAGACGAGTTCAAAGAGACAGTCTCAATTCAATCACATAATTCATCAATATCATTTGAAGAATTTTACAATAAATTAATTAATTATGAGACATATTTGAAGCATGAAAGAGGTTTCTAAGATCAATCAAAAATATAAAAAAAAATGACAATTAGTATAATAAGAAAGCCAACAAAGATTTGAACAGAATACCTCATGACTTTATGAGCACCAACCAAATCTCCCCTCCTTCATATTTCACTCCCAACATCAACAACTATCACAGGGGTACCTTCCAGCCATGGCGTCCTGTCCACACAAATCAACAGCGAGTCATCTATCAATTGTGTTATAAAGTCAGATACTCTCCAAAAGTCTGTTGGTCGCGACCCTAACTTTCAACTCCATCCAATTGGCCTCAGGTGTATTTTATGACTATCAGTTAACCTAATTTGATCATGAACTTTGAGGCTTCTCATCATATCATCTCTGATCTACAAAATTTGTCTATCCACAACAATTATGGTGAAAAATGAAGATATTATCATTGGTGATGGTAAAGAACTTCTTATTACTCATACTCGTTCCACGATGCTTAATTCATACACAACCACTTTTACATTCGACAATGTTATGTGTACACCAAAAATGATATAAAACCTCATTTTTGTTTCTCAATTCTACAAACAAAATAATACTTCAATTGAATTCTTTCTTGACTTCTTTTTCTTGTTAAGGATTTGAGCACGGGGGCATCATCATTGGTCGACGGTCAAAATAAAGACAACATTTACGAGTGATCGTCAGCTCCACAAATAACCCAGCCTACTATTCACTCTTCAGTTGCAGCTCTAATTGACATGTGACATCATCATCTTGGTCATCCCTCATCCTCTATTTAGCAGAAATTATTTTCTTGTTATTCTTTTTCTATTTTTAATTCTCGTAGCAACATAACTCACTGTGATGCTTGTCTTAGTTCTAAAAGTCATCGACTGTCCTTTGGAACCTCCTCTATCTCTTGTTCTCGACTTTTTAAAATTATTTATATAGATATTTAGGTCTTGCTTAAACCATTTTTTTTATAAATTATAGATTATTTCACTAAGTACACATGGTTATATCATCTTCGTCATAAATCTGAAGTTCCAACAATCTTTACTAACTTTCGTAAGTTGGTCGAAAACTTCTTTTAGTCTACAATTAAAATAGTTTACTTTTATGATAGTGGTGAATATCAAGCACTCACATCTTACTTGTCAGCTTGTGGTGTACAACAACTCAAGTCACCCCTATATACTCCTCAACTAGTTAGCTCTATCGAACGTAAATAACGATAAATCGTTGAAACTGATCTAATAATTCTCTATCAAGCCTCCATACCATCAATTTTTTAGTTAATAGTCTTTGAAACTACCGTCTAACTCATTAATCGTATGTCCACTCCAGTCATCCAATATAAGTCTCCATTTGAAGATATGATAGCATTTAATCATATTATGGTATGAATTAATTTGAATATTAAGTAAATTATGTTATGCATGAACCTTGTCATGAAATGGAACATACATAAACAACAGTAACCAGCCTAAATAAATACCCAATTGGAATTTTGCTTTAATGCCCCTTCCAATATTATTTAAGCTCACTCTTAAAGTATCCTCCAACGAACCGCAGTTGTGATTTGAAAAATAATAGAATGAGCACAAATGACCAATAAGGAGGAAGAACGAATCCAAAAGATAACAACAATAATATGCTATGCTAAGTAAATATACATAATTTATTAAATAGATTCACACGAATAATCATATATATAGTATATATGATCAGAACACGAGTAGTAAATAAATTTAAGAGTATCAATTTTAAAAAAAAGTGTAATAATAAAATAATATCATTTAATAATATAAAATCATGCTATCTATCATACATCGTCATCATCAATAGTGGCTAAGAAATGGACTTCGACTCTTTGAATAAGTCAACTTGCTCAAAAGCTGAAAGAGAGAAATCATTTCATACTTCAAATAGTTGATAGAGCAATTTTTATAACTAACCTTGGTGAAGGCATATCCCTCCTACAAAGTAGGATTTCATCTAGCTATCATCTTATTAATTGCTCAACGAGAATCGCTCTACCAATATTGGCTGATGAATTATGTAAACTCATTATTCAATATAACTTATCGATAATAGTGTGTTAAACAACAATATACATATCATCGAAAATGATAACTTATGCATCCACAACCTTAATAAGATTTCACAAATGAAACGGAAATGACAAGAATAAGGAATGAAATTTTAAGGAAGGACACAAATCCCTACCTCTTTCATTTTTCATATCCTTCTTCTTCCCTTCTTTTCCTTAATGATAATTATTTCCAACTTCAATGAATTTTTTATTAGGTTAGGGTGTTTTCATGAATTCCATAAATTGTCGTATGATAACATCTCCGCTATTTTTAGCTTGGTCTCATGGTACCCAAGATGAAAAAAAGGGAAAAAAAATGACCAAAAAAAAGAAAGAAAGAAATGATGTTTATGGTTAAGAATTACAAGCCTTTACATGGAACTTTCTTCATTTTTCAAAAATGAAAACCTATCAATCAAACATTTCATCAAAAAGAATATCATTCTCAAAATCAAATATGAAAATATTTTTTCAAAATAAAGCGAAAGTTTTAAAGAGTGATATGCTTTGATATACGAGGTATTATTGTATTCTTACTTATTTTGTAACATTTCCCTTTTATTTTTGTCCACTGGGGCTTATAAAGACAACATAATGGATCAACGAATTGAAATATATTTCTCACATTATGTGTAAGTGGCACGGGACTATATATATATTTTTTAATAATACGAGGCTATAATCTACATGCTAGACGTGTGGAGGTGTGAGATCTTCAACATGGGATTTACAGGTATTCTATTTTTTATATTTTTATTGTTTTTATATTTTTCTCTCTTTTTGTTTCCTCTATACACAAAAAAAAGAAAAAAACTTCCTCTACTTGTTGAGCGAGAGCTCAACAATTCAATGCTTCATCAACAATTCATTAGGAATCAATGCTTTAAAACTATGGAGGGTTGATGGAAATTATGATACTTATCATATTTATATTAAGTATGAAAAGAAGAAAGATCGATCTGAAACACTTGAATTGGTAACGAACTCAAGTTCAGGTGCAAACATATTAGGGATTCTATGTTTAGTTCCTGTATTAATTATGCTGAAGAAAAAAAAAATAGAGCAAATAAAAAAAGAGTAGAAAAATCACCTAGTTATAGAAATAGAAAACCTACAAATAATATATTTTCATATTTGATTTGGAGCATAAACTTTCTTTATTGATAAAATTTTTAATTGATAGATTTTCATCTTTTGTACTATGATGAAACTTTTTTATAGAGAGACTTATGATGTTCAACCATAGTCAATATGTGGGTTTTTTATTTGCTTTTGGTTATTTTCATCTTGACTAATCAGTCATTTCATGTGTTAACATACACTTTTTATGAATGTTGCTTAAGTAATTGAAACCTTCTTATTTTCTCAAGAAAAGAAAAATCTGTCGATGATGCCTTCATTTAAGAACACCATGACACACAAAATAAAATAAAATATTAACTATGTATTCTAGCATCCCTAGCAAATATATTTTCTTTAAACTCATCAAAGCTACCAAGTTGAACCTCCAGCATTCTGGTTAGTTTCATGCTAGCTTTTTTCTCAAATGTAGCCCAAATGCGTGGTTTCTTTTCCACAATACCAACGCTCTAATCTAGATAGGAATTGATTCATTCAATGAGGGGAGGAGAACTAATATACGTTATAATATTGTTATTTGTATTCGGATGGAATAGTCACATTTAGGACATCTGAGATGCTCCTTTTTTAGTTTGGTTTTATATAATAAATCATCCTTTCTATTCTGCATATGTTCATATAGTAGGTGAATATTTTGAGATTTTTGAAGTCACACGTTTTAACGATAAGAAATGTTAGTTAGTATCATAAAAAAATTTCTAAAGGAAAACAATTCTAAAAAAATCAGGGTTTAATTTTTTTATAAATATTTTATGTATTTTGAAGTCTTGGTAAGGGGAGAGTAAGATGTAAAAAAGAAACATACTTTGGGCATT
The DNA here is from genome assembly GCA_029747655.1 of Ensete ventricosum. NCBI lineage: Eukaryota > Viridiplantae > Streptophyta > Magnoliopsida > Zingiberales > Musaceae > Ensete > Ensete ventricosum. The sequence goes on from JAQQAF010000002.1 coordinate 17,106,637, forward strand.
TTTTTAATTTTCCTATAGGATGTTTAAATATGATGAGAGATAAGATATACATTTTTTTATATAAAAGGGTGTATAGGAAAAGTTGTTCTTAAATAAGAGTAACTCAGGGATCTTGAAATTGATCTAAATAATTTATGTTTAATAAATATAAATAAAAATAGTGAATCTTGGATCGTGGCCGGTGAGTCAACACGACTCGATTTTGCTCGTGTGTGCAAGTTTATCCATTTCGATTGGGAAGAAGCAGAAGCTTCGGGAAGTCGATTGGGTCTGTTGGGGAGTTCATATCGAGTTGGCAGCGTCCACACGAGAGTTCATCTCGGGTTCGCTGAAGGATCCTACAGGTCCCCTAAGGGTGGGGGTCCTCGAGATGACCCCTCAAATAATTAAGTTAATGCTTCGACTGAGGATGAATATGAATACAATATGTAAAGTTTGTTCTCTCTCTCCCCCCACCCCCCAGTTTGCGCTCAGGGGTGGCTTTTATATCTTTAGGTCGGGGGTTGTCTGTACCTTAGGTTTAAATGTCACCGACATCCTTTGCTAAGCTGACATATGGTCTTGCGTGGTTTCGAGGTCTTTGAGCGTTGAGTCTATATCATACCCTGCTATGCACCACACTCCATGGTCGTCATTGTCTGGATCGGCCTTACCTATGCCAGGTCAGCCTTCCCTATGCTTGGTCAGATTCTGTTGTGTCATGTTTGATTTTATGCCAGGTCGACTGCTGACGTGGTGCTTTGTCCGTAATGCATAGCGGGTGACTAAGCTGGCCCATTATTAGCCCTATCATTCCACACCCCCACCTTTTTCCCGGTGTCCCTAGAAGAGGGGCATGGGGAAGGATGTTACCTATTCGTGGCTTTTTCACTAGCGAGCGTCTATCGGAATGGCTTCCCTTCCTTATTCCTTATTACGTCTGAGCTTGGGGCAGGTCAGGCTACAGGCCTCAGGATCGAGCTGGATCACCGGAATCGGGTTGCTAACCTTGGACGAAGGCTTCGACAGAAATTGTTTGCATGATCGAGTTATTAGTCTCAGCAAAAAGTATTTGACTAGCCGAGTTGTTGATCTCGACAAAAACTGTTTGATTGGCCGAGTTACTAGTTTTAGTAGGGACTGACTGGCTGAGTTATTGGTCTCGGTCGAAACTGTTTGACTGGCTAAGTTATTGGATTTGACAAGGACTGCTTGATTGGCTAAGTTACTAGTCCTGGTGAAAATCATTTGATTGGTTGAGCGTTGCTGCTCGGGTTATGAGCTGATTGAGTATTGCTCCTTGATTGTAGACTAGTCAAGAACTGCTGCTCGGGTTATAGACTAGTCAAGCACTACTGCTGTGGTTATGAATCGATCGAGCACTGTTGCTCGTGTTGTAGACTGGTCGAGCACTACTGCTCGGGTTATAGTCTGGTTGAGCACTATTGATCGGGTTATGAATTGACAGAGCATTACTGCTTGGGTTGTAGACTGGCCGAGCACTGCTGCTCAAGTTATGAATTGACCAAGCACTACTGCTTGGGTTGTAGATTGGCCGAGCATTACTACTCGGGTTGTAAACTGATCGTCCCATCAGGTCGGGTGGGTGTCTTGATCGACTCACCTGAGATAGGCAGGTTGGATCGGGTTGACCATCTTGCAAAAGACGAGTGGGTCGGGAATAAACATGCCGACTTGCCCGAGATGCGCAAGTCGGGGACAGATTGGTTATTGGGCCGAGAGGGTCAGCTCGGGTACAAGTGGGCTGTGCCTAGTCGGGCATAGGTGGACTGGCATGGCCGAGAGGATCAACTCGGGCACATGTGACTAGCTTGGCCGAGAGGATCAACTCAAGTACAGGTGAGCTGAGCTTGGCCGAGAGGGTCAACTCGGGCATAGGTGGACTGGCCTGGCCGAGAGGATCAACTCGGGTACAGGTGGGCTGAGCCTGGTCGAGAGGGTCAACTTGGGCACAGGTGGGTTGAGCCTGGTTAAGAGGGCTAACTCGAGCACGGGTGGACTAGCCTGACCGAGAGGGCTAACTTGGGCATAGGTAACTGGCTTGGCTGAGAGGATCAACTTGGGCATAGGTGATTGGCTTGGCCGAGAGGATCAATTCGGGCATAGGTGGACTGGCCTGACCGATAGGGTCAACTCATGACCGACATGCAGTTAACACTCGTGCCCGCCAGTCGCCACACGTGGGAAAAGTAGTGAGTTTGTGACTAAGTGTGGGGTTGACCGTGCGTCTTGCCCATGTGGATCACTGAATCGGCATTTGACATTTAGGTTTATCGTGGCGTCCTGAAATTTCTTGTCACTCGCGTCTAAAGTGGTTCGCGGGTTCCCCAAGTGAAGTTATTGTGCCACCTCAGGGCGATGAACCGTCACTCAGTGGTCTTATAAGTTCTCTTTCCGGCTAGGGGGCTTTTTATATTAGGTCAATTCCCTTCGTTAGATTGGGGGGAACGAGTTCAAAAAACCCCAAGGTTAGTACCTCGTGGACATCATCGGGAGTTCCGTCTCCGGTGGATGCAAAGGCCCAGCAGGACCTGGAAGTCATGAAAGCATATCATGACTTCGATTCAACCGTGACCGAGGGTTACTTGCCGCAATCTGAGAGCACTATAGCATCTCAGAAGATTATGCACTACATGCTATGTTGCCCGGGCAATGAGCTTACAACCCAGATTCTCTCGAGCTGAGCATCTTGGTTGACGCCTTGGAAGCGGGGCTTCATTTTCCTATACACCCCATCATCGAGGAGTGCCTCGGGTGGTGGAGAATTTCACCGAGTCAAGTGGTGCCCAACTCATGGCGCTACCTAATCGCATTCCTCGGGGAATGCTGTGGGGCGGGCGTTATTCTGATCCGTAATTTGTTTATGGCATGTTTTCGCCTATGCAAGAGTCGGGCAGCTACTACTTAACCGCTTGAACTGGCTTTAGGGTTAATGAGGCCCCTTCCAGCAACAAGGGTTGGAAGACCCGTTACCATTTTGTTAGCGGACCGTCTGATCAACAACATTCTCCCATACCTATCCGAGGAGGAGTCTAGCCTAATCGGGGGACTGAAGGAGATCCTTTCCTCTTCTTGGGCTATTTGGGACATGATCCTGCTTTGGTTGGTCGAGGCGGGTCTCAACCCAACCCCTTGGGGTATGGCTTTCTTTTGATCATCTTTTACAGCTTTAATTATAGGGTTCTTGATGTTCTAACTTGCTGGTCGAAATGCAGATACGATGACTTTGGCTAGAATTCGTCGGATTTCGAAAGTGCCGATCGAGAAACTAGGACCGGCGGCCCGAGCTGCCACCTCGTCACCCGAGGTCCAAGAAATTTTGATGGAAACTGCTTTGAGGGTTGCCACTACTCCGACCCTAAAGAGGCCAACTGAGGGGTCAATGCCACACCATGAAGGCCCCACCCGCATGCACAAGCGGTTAAAGATGGTAGTAAGCAAACACAAGTCCCAGCATAGTGAGGGAAGCTCTTGGGCACACTCAAAAGGAAAAGAGTCGGCCATGTCGGGTGGGAAGCATGCACAAACTGCATACCGCCGCCCAAGTCGATGAAGGAGCTTTGCGAGACGATGGTGCACAAGGATGAAGAGGGATATTATGCTCTGAAGATGACTGACATACCTCCTCGGGACCCTGATTCCGAGATACGGGCCTCGTAAGAGGCCTTAAAGAATTCAACTCGGGTTTGGGATGACCCACAGGTGGCAACTGGGTTTGGAAGAGGAGTTCTACATCCCTAGCTGGTGAAGGAGCTCTGTTCGCTACTGTCTGAGGTGCTTCTTATGCGAGCGATGAAGCAGATAGTCTGGGTAAGTGCAACTCTCATCTCAATTCCTTGATTTCGGCCGCCTCTTATACACACAAAGCCTGACCATCTCAGCATCTTGATTTTGCCTACAAGGTCATCACTATCAGATGGCCTTACTTGACCGCATCCACGACGTGAGTCGATATTGGGAAACCTCAATAGGAGCATCAAATACGCAATGAAAATCAAAACAAAACATATTTCCACACAGATCAAATTATCGTGCAAAAAATTGGGTTACGAGAAAATCACAAAAACCCAAAAATTAATATAGACGTACTAGGCCACTACGCCATAGTCCCCAAATGGTACAGGGGATCAAATCCATCGGACATATCTGTCCATAGTTACCGTGTATCTATAATCCCTTATTCAATTAATATCTCATAGACCGTATATTAGACATGGTACTGTTAGGTCACATATAGAATCCGTTTGAGTCTCGCTCTAATCGGATTCTCTTATAGAACTTCTTCTCTCTCAATCTGAATGACCATGGCCAGCGATTTGTCTAAGCAAACACATATGGGATATTCCTCTCGCAATACCGAGAGTGGATGATCCTTTATTGACACTCAATTGCCTTCGTAAGGTTGGTTATCAATCCTAATAACCAATTGTACCAGATATGAAACTTTTCAAACCTATAACTCTAGCGTCAAAGAAATGAGTCCTTAAACAAGACATCCTTGGTATCTCAAGTCTAAGGACCAGATACACAACTGGGACTATAGAATCACTGTCTGACATTATGTATCATTAACCATATAGTATTTTATAAGCGGATCAATCAGTGAACTCATTCTCCAATGAGCACCTGTACTATATCCTTAGTGTCTCCACACAAGTGGCTATGAGACCAGTCGCCTCCATCATATGGACAGGTATATAGTACACCAGTTTGTCCAATTATCTCGATATCCCTCTCGAGTAACCTATGCCCGAGATTATTTAGGATCTATGTTTAAAGGTGAATCGATCTCATTATCATGATCTCAACATGATCTGATTCTCATTGCACAGAACCAAGGACATCATAATATATATAATATATAATATAATGTGAGAATATGCCAGTAATAATCATAAGCAAAAAGATCGACAACGTGTCACACGTGCCATCACTCACATGATTAGCTTGTAGGGCACCCGTAACCAGCAATCTCTCACTTGACCAAAAGTCAATCACCTATGTGTCTGAACCCCATAAACCCCTATGACGCTCAAATACAATCTGAGCCAACGATTTTATCAGTGGATCTGCAATGTTATCTTCGGATGGAACTTTTTTTATTGCTATATCTTTTTGGGCTATGATCTCTTTAATGAAGTGGAACCTCCTCAGAATAATTTAGATGAGACCTAGGATCCCTTACTAGAGCTATCGCCCTATCGCTGCCATAGTATATGGGAACCAGCTCCACGCTGCTTCGTATAACTCCCAAATCATGATGAACTTCTTCATCCACATCCCTTCTTTTACTGCTTTTGCTGCAGCAATGTATTCCAACTCTGTGGTCAAGTCAACAATAGTATCTTGCTTGAAACTCTTTCAGCTTACTGCTCCTCCATTCAGGGTGAAAACATACCCTAAGTTTGACTTGCTATCATCGATGTCAAACTAGAAACTCGAGTCCATGTAGCCCTCAACCTGGAGGCTACCTCCTCCATATACCAGTAAAAGATCCTTAGTCATTCTCAAGTACTTAAGGAGACACTTTACCGCCTTTCAGTGTTTTAAACCTAGATCTGTCTGATACCTGCTCATGACACTCAGAGCATGTGCTACATCAGGCCTAGTACATAGCATAGCCTACATGATAGACCATATCGCTGAGGCATAGGGTATCATATCCATGTCTGCCCTTTCTCCAGGAGTCTTTGGGGACATACTCCTAGAAGGTGATATTTCATGTCTCATTGGTATGAGTCCTCTCTTAGAATTTTTCATGTCAAACCTTTTGATAACGGAGTCTATGTACCTAGACTGGGACAAGCCAAATATCCTCTTGGATCTATATCTATAGATCTGGATCTCCAAAATATAGGATGCATTCCCTAAGTCTTTCATGGAGAAGTTTATAGATAGCCAAGCCTTTACTATGGAAAGTATTCCTACATCATTCTCAATTATTAGGATGTCATCCACATACAACACAAAGAAGGTGATAGAGCTCCCACTTATCTTCTTGTACACACAAGACTTATCTTCGTTCTTAACTAAGTCATAAGATCTGATCGCCTCATCAAATCTTACGTTCCAACTTCGGGAAGCTTGCTTCATTCTATAAATGTATCTAAACAACCTGGACACTTTATCCGGACTCTCTCTGGATATGAATCCTTTTGGTTGTATCATATAGACATCCTTCTCGAGATTGTCATTGAAGAATGTTGTTTTCACATCTATTTGTCAGATCTCATAGTCATAGTGTATTGCAGTGGCTAAAAGAATTTTGATGGATTTAAGCATAGCTACAAGTGAAAAGGTTTCGTCATAGTTAACCCCTTGCCTTTGACGATATCCTTTAGCTACTAGTCTTGCCTTATAGGTCTCCACATTTCCATCCACTCTGATCTTCTTCTTAAAGATCCAATTGCAGTTGATGGGTACAATACCCTCAGGTGCATCCACAAGGTTCTAAACCTTGTTAGATTACATGGAATCCATCTCAGAATTCATGGCTTCTTACCACTTTCCGGAGTCTATACTCATAATAGTCTCCTCGTAGGTCTGAGAATCAATATCCTGAGACTCCTCTCCACTGATATGTCCTACACACATCACAACACATGGCTCATGATCATCCATCCACATCATACATCACATGTATATCACATCACATATATGATTACTAGATATATAATAATTAATTAAACTATTTAATTAATTAGTTTTTTAGAAATCAGGATATGCTCAAAATTTCTAAAATTATTAAGGGCATTTTTGAGAATTCTGTACACGAGGACAATCCTCAAAATTTACCAAATTCAGAGAGGCAAAATAGTCTTTTTTTCCAAAAAAAACCATGACCCCTCTTGCCCCCTTCTAGTTGGTCGTCGCCGCCCCTGCGTAGCGGCAGTGTTGCGCGCCGCTGGTGGCCGTCCTGCCCATGGGCGGTTGCCCCTGCGGCAGGCGGTGCGGCCCTCGGTGGGTGGACGGGCGTCGTTGCCCTCAGGCGACAGCTCCTGCAGGCGTAGTGCCTGCAGGCGCCTCCCTTGCGGACGGGCCGCGGGCAAGTGCCGCCCCTTGCAAACTGGCGGTGGGCAGTTGCCCTTGCTGGTGGCCCTGGCAGCTTGTGGTCGACCCTATAGGGGCCTGGTCGTCGCTGGCCGCCCCTGTAGAGGGCTTGGCTATGGCCGACCGCCCCCTTTCCTCGTTGCCTTTACTGTAAAAACTCAACAAGAACGTATAAAACAGTTCTATGTGATTCAATCTCATCACATGCAGTTTAAAACCAATATTTCGCATGAACAACCTTGGCTCTGATACCACTGTTGGGAAACCTCAGAGGGAGCATCACCTATGCAGTGGAAGTCAAAATAAAACAAGTTTCACATGTAGATCAAATCATCGTGCAAAAGATTGGGTCATGAGAAAGTCACAAAAATTAAAAAAATGTATCATATGATAGATTGATTACCTAGGGAGATCATATATCCCTATTTTTTAGATCTGGATGGAGAGGATGAAGGAGGTCAAGTGTCTTCCTCTCTAGCGGTATCCACACGATTGATCTTTGCAGTGAAACTCCTCCAATCTGATCTCATAACTCTTGTGCAGAGGGAGGGAGGAGAATAGGAGGGGGTGACCAAAGTTGTAGCCTATCAACCATGAACCTCCCTCCTATTTATAGAAAGCCACTAAAAACCCTAAGGGTCCTGCCTTAATGGGTATTGGATATCCATCCAATTATCCACTAAGCTTTATTATTGGATCTGTATCCAATATTCTTCTTTGGCCTCTAATTAGGCCTCATGCAAGAAGCCTATCAGTGTAGGGTCTTATCTAATGAGAATATGGGCTAACTGGATCTATATCCAATTCTTTATTCGTTGAAGCATCCACCATATATGTGTGACCCTCTAGGCCCGATACCGAGCTGGCCGTGAGTCACTCCCATCAGAACTCCTTCTGATATAGTAGGTATGAATCATAGTTTTAATATTTCTTTTCTTAATCTATTCTATATTCTATATATATTTCGTGCTCCAGATACTAGAATAACTATCCGACCTGACGAAATAGAATCATCTTGATAGAGATAACAAGACCATTCTCTATATTATCAATAGGATCAATTATAACAAGTCACACACTCATATTCCAGAGATACCGAAACAAATAAATTCCACGGTCGAACTACCAGAATGGTCTAGAAATCCGAGTTTTAAGTAAAGTCATTTTTTTGATTGAAAACTAGGACTTCAAAGTTCTTATAAACTTAACTCGTTGTAATTCCATCCGGTAAAACGGAAGAATTATAAATTTCCAAAATAATAGATAGGAATACCGTAAATAGGGCCATTGCGACCCCCATTAGTGGTGTAGTCCCCTAGCCCGGAGCTACTTTACCATATTCCGAATTCAATGGTTTCAATAAACTCCCTACAGTAGTTTATCTTGGCCTAGATCTAGAACTATCCTCAACGGTTTGTGTAGCCATAAATCCTATTTAATCATTAGTTGAGATATGTTGACTTTGTATACCATTCTGTTGTAGTTGTAAATAAACAATCTTATCGTAGATCCATTGTGATCGTGAAATTGTCTAAAAATGGAAATAGCAACCCTAGTCGCCATCTTTATATCTGGTTTACTTGTAAGCTTTATTGGGTACGCCTTATATGCCGCTTTTGGGCAACCCTCACAACAACTAAGAGATCCATGCGAAGAACACGGGGACTAGTTTAAGTAATGAGCCTCCCATACGGGGAGACTCATTACTTCAATTGGGATAATGAAAAATTATTTCATTTTTTAGTTGGAACCTTAGGCGGTTCTCGAAAAAAGATAGCGAAAAAAATTATCCCTAAAGTCGAGACTAAAAGGAATGTATAAACCAATACTTCCATAGATTCGATCGTGGTTTACAATTATAGCTTCCATACCTATTCATTTGGCATCATTTACCATATAAAGAAAAGGAAAGAGTCAAAGAAAAGATGGTGATTCAAGTCAAGATTTCTACATCACCCTAACCCTATGTCAAATCAAGAAAAGGTGAAAGATACTAGAGCAATGTTCTATCAGACTACTTGTCTCTTTGTAGTTGGATCTCCAAGTTTTTGGAATGCTCCAAATTCCACTTGAGCATCCAAATCTGGATCAATGCCAGCAAAAACATCTCTGAACAAGGTTCTAGCGCCATGCCAAATGTGTCTGAAAAAGAAGAGCAAAGCAAACGTAGCATGCCAAAAGTGAACCAACCCCTTGGACTGCTACGAAAAACGCCATCAGATTTCAAAGTAGCCCGATCTAATTCAAAATTTTCACCTAATTGGGCACACCTAGCATATTTTTTTACAGTCGTAGGATCACTATAACTGACTCCATTGAGTTCGCCACCATAGAACTCAACAATTACACCTACTTGTGCAACACTATACTTTGATTATGCCCTTCTAAAAGGAACATCGGCTCTAACAATTCCATCTCCATCTATCAAAACTACCGGAAATGTTTCAAAAAAAGTAGGCATACGAGGTACAAAAAGTTCGCACCCTTCTTTATCTCTAGAGACGGGGTGTCCTAATCATCCAACAGCTATTTCATCCCCGTTGTCCATTGACCCTACTTTGAATAATCCCCCTTTTGCCGGATTATTACCAATGTAGTAATAAAAAGCTAATTTTTCGGGAATTTTAGACCAAGCTTCCGATAAACTCAAATTTTGGGCTAGTCCGGCCCTAACTCTTCGATATATTTCTTGCTGAAAGTATCCCTGATCCCACTAATAACAAGTGGGACCAAATAATTCGATTGGGGTAGTTGCTGAACCATACCACAGTTCCAGCAACAACGAAAGCTGCAAAAAAAATGGCAGCGATACTACTGGAAAGTATAGTTTCAATATTGCCCATACGTAATCCTTTGTATAGACATTGAGACGGACGAACACTAAGATGGAATAAGCCTATTAATATGCCCAATGTACCCACTGCAATATGATGAGAGGCTATTCCTCCGGGAACAAAAGGATCAAAGCCTTCCGCGCCCCACGCTGGACTTACAGGTTATACTTTTCCAGTTAGTCCATAAGGATCAGACACCCATATTCAAGGACCATACAAACCTGTTACATGAAATGCGCCAAAGCCAAAGCAAGCCAGCCCTGAGAGAAATAAATGAATTCCAGAGATCTTAGGCAAATCCAAAGATGTTTGCCCGTACGTTCATCATGGAATATTTCTAGGTCCCATTACACCCAATGCCAGATAGCTGCCAAGAAGCACAAGCCGGAAAACACAATATGTGCCCCTGCCACACCTTCATAACTCCAAATACCGGGATTCGTTACAGTTCCTCCTGAAATACTTCAACCCCCCCCACGAATTGGTCACATACGGAATCCGTCTGAGTCTCGCTCTAATCGGATTCTCCTAGAGAACTTCTCTCTCAATCCGAATGACCCTAGCCAAAGATTTATTTGAGCAAACATATATGAGATATTCCTCTTATGATACCGAGAGTGGATGATCATTTATTGACACTTAATTACCTTCGTAAGGTTGGCTACCAATCCCGATAACCGATTGTACCATATCTAAAACTTTTCAAACCTATATGTCCGACGTCAAAGAAAAGAGTACTCAAACAAGGCATTCTTGGTATCTCAAGTCTAAGGACCAGATACACAACTTAGACTATAGAATCGCTATCAAACATTAGGTATCATTAACCATACATCATTCCATAAGTAGATCAATCAGTGAACTCATTCTTCAATGAGCACATGTACTATATCCTTAGTGTCTCCATACAAGTGGTTATGAGACCAACCGGCTCCATCACATGCACGGGTATATAGTACACCAGTCTATCCGGTTATCTCGATGTCCCTCTCGAGTAACCTATGACCATGATTATTTGGGATCTGTGTTTAAATGTGAATCGATCTTATTATCATGATCTCATTACGATCTGATTCCCATTGCCCAGAACCAAAGACATCACAATAATATATATATATATATATATATATATATATATATATATATATATATATATATATATATATATGCAATAGATAATATGATGTGAGAATATGCCAGTAATAATCATAAGCAAAAAGATCGCACAACATGTCCAACGTGCCATCACTCACGTGATTGGCTTTCAGGGTACCTGTAACCAACAATCAACTCATAACTATTATGGACCACCGAGCGGCCAACTTCCAACAAGAGATCGAGGCGTTGAAGTCGGGAGGCGGTCCGGAGGAAGTGGTTGGGGCTGAACAGCTGGCGATTATGGCTGAGCAGCAGATGACCATGGCCGAGCAACGGGCGATCGATCTTCATAGTGAAAACCAGAAACTGCTGGCCGAGCTGGTTAAGGCGACTCAGTAATTGGAGATCTCAGACAAGGAGCTAAACGACACTCAGCCGACTTGTAAAACACCCAGAAGCAATTGAAGGAACAATGAGCTGGTCGTCAATAGGCGAATGACGACCTTCTAAATGCCATCATGGAGCTTGAAACCCAATGGACCAAACTACTAAGGAAAGTCATTGAAGATTACAAGGAGTCGACCGGTTTCAAGCTGGGTTGCAATGGAAGGGGCAAGTATCTAATGAATATGGATCGTGTCGCGCTGGCCCGATTTTGGGCTTGGCACTCAGACTATATGGTAGAAGAAGACCCTTTCACCCTTTAGCCCGAGGATGATAGTGCCGATGGAGACTGAACAACCTTTTGACGACTCGGTACCACCCGAGTCATGGTGAACCTTCATTTTCCCATTTTATGAGTCAGGCGACATTTCGTAGCTTGGCCGCCTGATCATTTTTGGTGTCTCGATTGGATGAGACTTACTATATTTTGTAACCGATCTGTTTTATATACAAATGCTTTGATCAATGAAATATCTTTCTTTGTGTTAATCATAAAGTTGTTTTATGTATAGAACTTTATGAGATTAGATATATGCCACATCCTTGACAACTGTTTGCCATCCAATGTCGCGAGGGTGCAAGTCCCTTCTCGAATGGCCTTAACAACTCAGTAGAGGCCTTCCCAATTTGGTGCTAATTTGCCTTGAGCTCGAGTTTGGCCGCTGATCTCGGCCTTCCATAGGACTAAGTCGCCCGACCCGACTTGTCGGGACCGCACTTTGCGTTGTAAAGCCTAGCGATGGCCCTTTTGTAAGCCAACATCCTAAACTGGGCCTCAGCCCGCCTTTCTTCCAGTAAAACAAGGTTCCCATGCAATTGCTTGTCCAAGGCTTTCTCCTCGTATAATTCAACTCAGAGGGTCGGGTATACCACCTCGGAAGGAGGATCGCTTTAGTGTCATAAGCAAGGGTAAAGGGCAACTCTCTAGTCGGGTCTTTAGGGTCATTCTTGATGCCCACAATATGCTCAGGAGCTCATCGACCAAGTTCCCTGCGCGTTAGTGACCCTCCTTTTTAACCCCTCTAGGATAGCTCGGTTGGTAACCTTGCCGAGTCCGTTAGCCTGGGGGTGTGCGACCGATATGAATTTCAACCAAATTTTATAACTCTGGCAAAACACCTTAAACTTGGGACTATTAAACTGTATCTCATTATCGGTAATGATAATCCTCGGATGTTAAACCGTGTGATAATGTTCTTCCAGACGAAGCTCTCAAATTGCCTTTCCGTGATGGACGCTAGTGGCTTAGCCTCGACCCACTTGGTGAAGTAGTTGACTTCGTCTATGACGAACTTGTGTTGTCTCGAGGCCAGGGGAAATGGGCTGAGGAGTGATATGACTCCAGCAGGGTTGAGTCCTAATCTCCCTAGAAGTAGTCAATAAAACCCTGCTAGATTGTAATAATGTCACTCTTATCTTATAAAGGAGTATGACTAGGGTTTAGATTAGCCCTTAGGGCTTAGAAGTTGTCACCCCCCTTACTGGGCAAGTCGGCCAGGGTTTCCCCCTGCTTAGGTCGGCTATAGAGCCAACCTAGCCGCCCCTTGTTCCTATTTAGGTAGGATGGCTATAGGAGGGGCAAAAGGGTAATTTTACCTAGATAAGTGCCCCCTTGGGCTAGAACTTTGATCCATATTTAAGATGTAGCCACACACCCCCCGTTCTACTGGTATTAACAACATCTGAACCAAGGGTTTCTGTATAATTTCCTTGAACTTTCCTCTGGAATTTACGTCGAGAAGTCATCGTTTCTCTGACGTAAAACTGGTTCTGTAGGACAGCACATCACAACACTTTTTTTTGCCGAATTCTATCAGATTTGAGTGCTATTTTTTGTGGGATTTCGGACTCACTTTTCCTCATCACCAAACCTTACCATTCTTACCAAAAACCCTTCAAAACCCTACCCTAAACCGAAACCAAACAGCGCCCTAAATCAGCCTACTTCTTTATCGATCCACTTACCTTTTTAGCTAACTTTCCTTACTGAGACACCTACCTTTGCTGTCATCTATCCCAGATCTAAAACCTATTTTCCTAACCTTCATCTACGACTATCACAGCCCTAAAACCATACCAGTTCGTAGCCTAAACTCCACAAAACTGCAACCCCAAATCTGCCCTAAGCGGTAGTCGGGGTTCCCGACTTGACTTTAGGAGAGTGGGACGATGCCTCAGGGTCGGTTCGAGGAAGAATCAGATCTTCCCGGATGCTAGTTGGGTTTGGCTACCACTATTGAGGGGCTAGTTGGGTGGCCGACTGAAGAGGGCTTCGACCATGATGACTAATGAGTTTCTAGTAATGCCTTTCAGACTTACAAATGCTCCTTCTACTTTCCAAAGCCTGATGAATGGCATCTTCCAGAGTTTTCTACGTAAGTTCGTATTAGTGTTATTTGATTATATCCTCATTTATAGCCCTACGCTTGATATACATTTTCAACACTTACGAACTGTTCTAACAATTCTCCGGGAGAATGCTCTTTATGTGAAATAGTCAAAGTGCACTATGAGTTTCTGGTAATGCCTTTATGTGGTCATTCCGCACGCATAATGACCACTATGAGTTTTTGGTAATGCCTTTCGGACTTACAAATGCTCCTTCTACTTTCCAAAGCCTGATGAATGACATCTTCCAGAGTTTTCTACGCAAGTTCGTATTAGTGTTCTTTGATTATATCTTTATTTATAGCCCTACGCTTGATATACATTTTCAACACTTACGAACTGTTCTAACAATTCTCCGGGAGAATGCTCTTTATGTGAAAGAGTCAAAGTGTAGTTTCTTACAGCGTAAAGTAGAGTATCTTGGGCATATTATATCAGAGGGTGGAGTGGTGGTAGACCCGACGAAGATTGAGGCAATGCAAGGATGGTCGAGACCTACAAACGTACAATCATTACGCGGTTTCCTTGGACTTACGGGCTACTACCAAAATTTTATGAAAGATTATGGTAAGATCAGTGCCTTGCTCACGTCCTTACTGAAGAAAGACTCCTTCTTGTGGTTGGATAAAGCCTCCAGAGCCTTCGAGCGACTCAAGGCAGCCATAACGATGACGTCGGTCCTATAACTGCCCGATTTCGGTCGCACTTTGGTCCTTGAGGCTGATGCGTCAGGAGTTAAAATTTGGGCTATTCTTATGCAAGATAATCGACTCCTAATTTACACTGAGGCTTCCCCTACACTTCATATGGGGTTTTTATAGGAGATACTAATTACTACCAAATTTAGAATATGGTTGGATACAGGTCCATGGCACGAAAGAGGAGTTAAACTAGAAGAATTACAATCCATACTCACGCCAGATTGGGCTCTCATCATCCTAAACTATACCAGAGGGCAGTCATCATTCCAGAAGAAAGATTGGCTATCACTAAAGACTAACCATGTGGCAACCTATGCAAGGAAAAAACTTTCACCTGACAAATGTTGAAGCAGAAGAAAATTTTCTGAGAAAGATCAAGTCCCCCTACATCTCCAACTCCACCAGCATGAAATTCAAGCATCAAGAAATTGGTCTCCCTATTTTTTTAGGCCTTGCAAAAAATTGGGGATCATATTGGGGCCCCAACCTGGAGATCAGATCCATGCACCAGATCAAAATTATAGTTGATCCTCCAAGTATCCCACCTCAAATTGAAATTTAAAGACGACGACTTAGCTCAAGTTCTTCCAACTGACACCCAAGCTGATGAGGAGCTGATGACCCGGTTCCCTGAGTTCAGGGAACTTCAGCCTTGAGGACAAGGCTGATTTTAAGAGGGTGGGTTTGATAGGACTCCAGTAGGGTTGAGTCCTAATCTCCCTAGAAGTAGTCAATAAAATCCTGCTAGATTGTAATAAAGTCACTCCTATCTTATAAAGGAGTATGGCTAGAGTTTAGATTAGTCTTTAGGGCTTAGAAGTCGCTGCCCCCCTTACTAAGCAAGTCGGCCAGGGTTTCCCCCTGCTTAGGTCGGCTATAGAGCCAACCTAGCCGCCCCTTGTTCCTATTAAGATAGGATGGCTATAGGAGGGGCAAAAAGGTAATTTTACCTAGATAAGTGCCCCCTTGGGTTGATCCTTATTTAAGAGGTAGCTGCCCCCTCTTTGAAAGCAAGCAATTATCATCTTCAATTCAGCCTTTATGTCGAGTCTAGGAAGGAGGAACCCCTATAGCGTTCCAAGGGTTGATCCCCCTCAAGGATCAAAATCTATAGGGCTCCTTCTGGGGTCTTATCAAGGAGATCCATCCCCCATTGAGCGAACGACCACGCATAGTCGAAGGTCGCCAGTGGCATCGTCAGCTGGTGTTGGATTCGAGCGTGCCATTAACATTGCTCGCATCTTTGGACATAGGCTTGGGCATCCCAACGCATGGTCGGCAAATAATATTCACTAGTGTTCGAGTGCACTAGTGTTCGAGTGCCAATGTGTTCTCCACATATTCTCTTATGCACCTCGGTCGAAGTTGTTTGTACCTTGGCAGGATACAGGCAGCGGAGTAGTGGTCAGTTGAATCCTCTTTGATAGAGGTGCCGGTTGACAATGCAATACCACGCCTTTGTCCTCTTGATCCGTCGTGTGGCGGCCTTGTCCTCAGGTAGGGTGTCATCTTTTTTGAAGTGGAGGAGCTTATTGACTCAACTATATCTGACCTCCATCATGGTCACCTTGGGTGAGCCAATAGTTGGTTTGGGAATGCTAGCATCCATGGTGGTTGCTCATCGGATCCGTGGTTCAGGGCTAGCTTGGCTAGCACATCCTCTTGTGAGTTCGTCTATCAAGGCCAATTCTAGATAAAGAGATATGTTTGTTTGTTATATTTATATTATAGAGATAACATTCTCATTTTTTACCCCCAAAAGAAGTCTTTGATTGAGGGTGACCAAGGCAAACTCCTTCTGGTGCCTTGCCGAACTCAAACTAGCGCTTGTTCACCTTTGTCTTAGGCATAGAAAGCATCCATCCTACTCTATTTTGGTGATAGAGAAGTGGCAAAAAGTATTGATCAAGCGCTGTGCCTCAGTCACATATTTGATCATTGACTCCTCTCGAGCTTCAAATTCACCATTGATTTGTCCAGTTATAAGCTGGGAGTCGGTAAAAGCTTTAATTTCCTCTATGTGAAGCTCGACGACTAGTTTCAACCCGAACAACAATGCTTCATATTCAGCTTCGTTATTTGTGGCCTTAAATTCTAGTCGAAGGGCATGCTCGTAGACTTGGTCGGGAGGGCCTTTGAGGATAAGGCTGGCATCTCCTCTCTCGACATTTGCTGACTTGTCAACATGCAACTTCCAAGTTGAGCTCAGGTATGCCAGATTCTCCAGGACTGTGAGCTCCACGATGAAGTCGGCTATTACTTGAGCCTTTATCGTTGTCCTTGGAACATACTCGAGGTTGAATTCCCTGAGCTCCACTGACCATTTGAGCATCCGACCTACAACGTCGAATTTCAAAAGGATTTGACGTAGGGCTTAGTCGGTGATTACCTTGATAGGGTGCTCTTGGAAGTATGGCCTTAGCTTCCTTACCGCTAGCACTAGAGCAAGGGCCAGCCTTTCAATTGGGGGGTAACGCTCCTTGGGGCCGTTTAAGATGTGGCTGGAGTAGGACACTGGCCTCTGCCCCTCTTTGCCGAGCTTGACCAGGATGAAACTGATCGTTGATTCTGACGTGAGGTATAGCTCGAGAGGCTCTCCTGGTGCGACTGATGTAAGCTGTGGTAGATGGGCGAGGTTTGCCTTCAACTGCCGGAAGGCTTCTTCGCACTGTGATGTCCAGTTGAAATCTTTTGACCATTTTAGTGCTCAGAAGAAGGGCAGGCTCTTGTCTCCTGCTCGGGAGATAAATCGACTCAATGCTGCCAACCTCCAAGTAAGTTGTTGAACCTCTTTAACTGTTTGGGGGGATTGCATTTGCAGGATGGCTTTCACCTTATCGGGGTTCGCATCAATTCTGCAGTGATGTATGATGAATCTGAGAAATTTTCTTGACGTGACACCGAAGACGCATTTGCTTGGGTTAAGCTACATCCCATATTTCCTTAAAGTCTGGAATGTTTCGACCAGGTCCGAGAGGTGGGTGTCGGCTCTTCGGTTTTTGACTATCATGTCATCGACATACACTTCCATATTTCTCCCGACTTTGTCCTTGAACAATCGGTTCACCTTCCGCTGATAGGTAGCTTCGGCATTCTTTAATCCAAATGACATGGCTTTGTAGCAATATGTGTCGTGATAAGTAATAAAGGATGTGCTTTCCCGATCTCTTGGTACCATTTAGATCTGGTTGTACTTTGAAATGCATCTATGAATGACAGCAGTTCATATCCTAAGGTAGTGTCTACCAGTTGGTCGATCCTTGGGAGGGGATAGCAATCCTTCGGGCAAACTTGATTGAGGTCGGTATGATCAACGCACATTCATCAATTTCCATTAGGTTTTTTAGTGAGTACAACATTGGACAACCA
This sequence comes from Ensete ventricosum, assembly GCA_029747655.1. NCBI lineage: Eukaryota > Viridiplantae > Streptophyta > Magnoliopsida > Zingiberales > Musaceae > Ensete > Ensete ventricosum. The sequence continues at coordinate 17,124,521 of JAQQAF010000002.1, forward strand.
AGTGGGTACTTGACCTCTTTAATGAATCCCGCATCCAGTAATCGAGCAACCTCTTCTTCGATAGCCTTCTGTCAGTCTGGAGCGAACTTCTGAGGTTATTGCTTTACTGGGCAAGCATCAAGTGAGATATTGAGATGGTGTTGAGCTATCTCCGGGTTAATGTCGGGCATATCCTTTGGAGACAATGTGAAGATGTCTGCATTTTTTGTGAGGAACTGCACCAGCTAGACTCGTCATTTCTCTAGGAGTGTTGAGCCGACCCTTATAACTTTGCTTAGATGTTCGGGGTCAAGGGGGTCTCCACCACCTTCTCTGTTTGTTCGAGATGCAGGGCGCCCTCGTCCGAACTCCTGGGGTCGTTGGTCAGCGCCATAGGTTTGAGTCTCTTTGGTAGGTTTGTTGCTGTCAGGTAGCATTGTCTAGACTCTCAAGGGTTGCTTCTTGCCTCACCGACACCCGCTCTGGACATAAATTTCATAACTTGGTAGTATGTCGAAACAGCGGCTCTCATTTTGTTGAGAGTTGGTCAGTGGATAATGACATTGTATGCCGACGGTAGTCCGACTACCATGAATGAGACCATCATCATTTTTGACCTCGGCTCGTCCGATTGTGACGGACAAGGTCATCGTGCTGAGGGGGGAGATGGAGTCACCAATAAACCCTATCAATGCATATGTTATAGGGACGAGATCTTTGTCGGTCAGATAAATTTTAAAAAAATCAAGGTATAAGATGTCGGTCGAACTCCCTATGTCGACCATGATCCTTTTGACTCGGGCATTTACGATTCATGCCGAGATCACTAAACCATCATCGTGATCTAGGCACTCCTCGTCCCCCACCTGAAAGTGATCTCGGGGTCACAATAGTGTCTCAGTCGCTTTTCTACCATAGCCCATGCATATGCTCTGTGCGCTGAGGAGCTGTTGCCTCCGGAAGCAGGTTCGCCGATAATAACATCAATCTGTTTCTCTATGAGCCCCTTTGGGTGGGATGAAAGATCAATGGGATGTCGGTTCTCAAGAGTCGATGGTCGATCGCAGACATAACGACCGAGATGTCCCTGGCGAATAAGGTCTTCAATCTAATTTCTAAGGTCATGACACTCCTCGGTGTCGTATCCGTGCTCCCGATGAAAGCGACAATATCTTCTCCTGTCTCGCCCCTTGGGGCACATCTTGATCGGATTGGGAGGCCTGAGGAGTCCCTTCTCTCGGATTTGGAGAAAAATCTTTGTCCGAGTAGAATTGAGGGGGATCAGTGGTGGCCTTGGTAGTAGTACTTCAAGTCTCTCCACCCTCCTCTTTGGGGGCTTCGAGGACTGCCCTAAGGCTTGCTCGGAGTGGGTGTGCTTCAGGTCGTCTCACTTTCCGGCCACTAGGGTCTCGGTAGCTATGTATTGGTTCGCCCATTGTAACATTTCGGGAACCATTGCCGGTGGACACTCAACCAACAACCAAAAAAATCGGGAGGGACGTAATCCCATTATGAATGCCTAGATCAGCAGGGTGGGATGTGCATTGGGCACTCCTCAAATTTCTGCTGCAAAGCACATGATGAATTGGGCGAAGGGTTCCTCGTTCCCTTGGCTCAGTCCAAGGAGGGAGGTGACAGTAAGTCTTGATCGAGCACTTGCTAGAAAGTTTATCTTGAATTCCTTTACGAGTTGATCAAATGAGGAGATCGAGGATGGCTTTAGATGGTTGTACCACATCTGGGTCGACTCTCTCAAAGTGGTCGGGAAACATCGACACATTAGTGCGTTAGAGGTGTCGTAGAGGGCCATCTGAGCCTGGAAAGTCGTAACATGTTTGGCAGGGTTCGAACTACCATCATAGGACTAGAGTGAGGGAAACCTGAAGTTGGTCGAGATGGGCATGTCTTGTATTTCAGGGGCAAATGGTGAGCCACCTTTGGAACTCTCCCTGAGCTCCTCCTTGGATTTGACGAATTCCCTCTAGACCTTGTCCAACTGATGGTTCACTTGGCGCAGTTGCGCCCTTAGTGAGTCTGTGGAGTTCGAGGATAGAGTGTCCGGCTCCTGGGGTGTATGGGTGGATCCTTGGGGCTGGCAGGCCGACCTTCCAACCGCGGTAGTCGGGGTTCCCGACTTGACTTTAGGAGGGTGGGACGATGCCTCAGGGTCGGTTCGAGGAAGAATCAGATCTTCCCGGATGCTAGTTGGGTTTGGCTAGCACTATTGAGGGGCTAGTTTGGTGGCCGACTGAAGAGGTTTTCGACCATGATGACTAAGGGTCCGGGGTTCACGATCGGGGGAGAGAGCCTCAGATCATTAAATGGTTGCCAGTAGCTATTTGGGGTAAGCATTGGCAATCTAGCTTCCCCGGGTAGAGTGTAAAAGGTTGACCCACTAACATTGAGGGTCAGTGGGGCTGTGGAAGCCTCCTCACCCGGGTGTTCTCCATTCATGTTATACTATGGGCACTTTTACAACATTGGGCCCTCCTTCTATTGTCAAAATGTTGGTGAATCTTGGACCATGGCTAGTGAGTCAGCACAACTCAGTTTCGCCCGTGTGTGCAAGTTCATCCATGTCGGTTGTGAAGCGACAGAAGCTCCAGGGAAGTCGACTAGGGAGTTCATCTCGGGTTGGCGATGTCCGCACGAGAGTTCGTCTCGGTTGGCTGAAGGATCCTGCACAAAGGTCTCCTCGGGGTGGAGGTCCCCGAGATGGCCCCTCCGATAATTAAGTCAGTGCCTCGATTGAGGATTAATCTGAATACAATATGTAAAGCATGTTCTCTTTTTTCACCCCACCTTGACTTGCGCCAGGGGTGGCTTTTATACCTTTAGGCCGGGGGTTGTTTGTACCTCGACTTTAAATGTTGCTAGCGTCCTTTGCTGAGCTGGCTTACGATCTTGCGTGGTTTCGAGGTCTTTGAGCATTGAGTCTACATCAGACCCTACCGTGCACCTCACTTCATGATCGTCCTTATCTGGTCGATCTTACCTATGCCAGGTCGACCTTACATGCACCAGGTCGGATTATGCTGTACCAGGTTGGATTCTATGTTAGGTCGACTGCTAACATGATGCTTTATCTCTAATGCATAGTGAGTGACTGGACCGACCCATTATTAGCCTATCAGAACTTGAATTGGATGCAAACCCAAATAGCTTTAACAAAGTAGATAAGAACAATGAACAAGCATACCAAACAACGGAATGTGTGACCGATCACTGTTAGTTTAAGCTAAATCCACCACATAGGATGCCTCCTAGTAATAGTGTCGAGAGAGTCACAGTTGTATATATGTTCTCTCCTCTCGTAGATATCTCTACTTGGTGTGCCGGAGATGCTTATCAACGGGAACGGCATCCATGAAGATATTGGGAAGACAACCAAGCGATAGCCTCAATAGATCGAAACGAATGAGATCAAAGTCATCCCTGGGAACTCTGGTACTAAATGGCTGCCGTCCAATTAGGTCTGCCTACGACATGGTCCGTGTTCGACGAATGCGTGAGCTACAACAATTTTGGTCCGGTTCGATGGGTCGAGACTTCCGATTTAGGTCCGGTTCAGTTAAGAAACCTGGAAAGAAGCGAGCGGTCCGAACCGCCACCACGCGAAGACGCCAAGCGATGTCCGAAATGCGAACTCCCGTACAAGAAGCGCCATCCCAATCACGGCGCGCGCGCCTTCGAAATCATCCGAAAAATTTCGAATCCCTTGACGGCCACGAGAAGAAAAGAAAGATGGTTCTAATCCTCTTCTTTGCCCACCCACACTCACGCACTCTCTCCTTCGATGGATGGATTCAAAGAAACTCTCCCTCGCTCCCTCTCCAAATCTCCTCTCTCCCTGACCCCTTCACCGGGTCTCCTTTGATGCTCGCTGGCAAGTCTCGGTAGTCCCGCTGGCCTTCTGAAAGATCCAAGATTGATTCAGGTATGTGGGACGAAACCAAAAACTTGAAGTTTTATCTGTCGACTTGAGGATAATTGGGGTAAGGATCTGGGGGAAACCGCCGATCTGATGATTGATCGCGCCTTCATGTCGATTTCTTTGTGATTATCTCGAATCCTAGGCTGAAACCTGCGTCGTGTCAGCCAAATTTGTGCTGCATTCATTATTTTTAGTTGCTGACTCCGAAATTGCCGATTTTTTTGCTTGATAGGTCAGATATCGGGGAGTGATTGCTAGGATCAGGTGATTATATTCCAAAATTCCCAGCAATATCAGTGATTCCCGGTCTCCAGAATCCATATTAAGAGCCATGGTGAGGGAGCTCCGAGTCGAATCCTTCTACGCTCGCCTTCGTGATGCTGCCTTGGCCTCCTCCTCTTCCCCGCTTCTGGTATTCCCTTCCGCGTCCGACGCCGACTCCCTCTGTGCCCTCAAGATTGTAACCCATGTCCTCTCGTCCGATTCGGTTCGCTACTCGGTGTACCCTGTCTCCTCATTCAGTGACGTCGACAAGTTTGTCGGCCTCAATCTCCGGTCGTCGAATCAGCCGCTCACTTTGCTCTTCATAAACTGGGGCTGCCACCGCGACCTGCGCCGGTTCTTGAGTCTTGGGCCTGCGGTTCATGTCTTCATCATTGATAGCCACCGCCCGGTCCACCTCCACAACCTCAGCGAGCAAAACGAACAGGTTGTCGTTCTTTACACTCAGGAGGATGAGCACCAGGCCGATCTGGCTTATGATTTCGATGTCTCCGCATTGGCCAATGCGTCTGATCTGAACAGTGATGACGAGATTGATGCGAACTCTGATGATGAGGACAGCGATGACCACAACGACCAAGAGGTCGAGGGAGGAAACAGAAAGCGTCGAAGGGTCTCTAAGGATTCAGAATCTGACCCGATTAAGCTCTTTGGAAAACTCAAGTCGGAGTACTATAAGTTGGGCACTTTCCATGGAAAGCCATCTGGTTGTTTGTTGTTCGAGTTAGCACATTCCCTGAGAAAGAACACAAATGAACTGCTATGGTTGGCCTGTGTCTCGCTCACCGATCAATTTGTGCATGAAAGGCTAACCAATGAGAGGTATCAAGCTGGGGTCATGGAGCTTGAACAGCATATAAACAGCTCAGGTAATCTGGATGCTGTCAGTTCGGTTACACTCAAGGATGGTACAAAGATACAGGCACCAGAGAATTCTCGAATTGCATACGAAGATGAGCCCAGGCTGATGCTATTGAGGGAGTGGAATCTGTTCGATTCGATGCTGTGCTCTTCCTATATAGCAACCAAGCTGAAAACTTGGAGCGACAATGGCCTGAAAAAGCTCAAGCTTTTGCTAGCCAGAATGGGGTTCCCGCTAGTTGATTGCCAGAAGAAATTTCAATACATGAGCATGGAAGTGAAGCAAAAGATGAAGGATGAGTTCGAGAGATTCTTGCCAGAGTTTGGCTTAACTGAGTTCTATTATCGTAGCTTCTTGAGAATACATGGGTATTGCACAAAAGTTTCAGCTGCCGATGTAGTGTATGGTGTCACAGCATTGCTTGAGTCATTTGCAGCAGAAAAAGATTCATCAGCTGCTGAGCAATTTTGGGTTGCTTACTCTGCCTTGTCATTGAACAATATTGATCAACTCAGAAAGGGCATGCAAAGTGCAATTGAGATTCAGAGAGCTATTCTCAGGCAAGGAAGTTCTGCAATTACTAAAACTGGTTTCATCAGAAGTTACAGGAAGTTTCGCTGGGTGAGGCTTGAAGATCCTGTTGACACCCAGCAGTTGGGTCATCCCCAGGCACTTACCAAGTTCTGCTATTTCTTGATGGATGCACTAAAGGAAAGAGGGGCGAAAATGAAGCCACTAGTCTGTGCTTGCTTGGGTAAACAACCTGACAAAGTTCTCATTGTTGGTGTGTGTGTGAAACCCCGTCTTGGGGCCATCCAAGGTAACTCATTCGGATTTGCTTTTGGAACAGCAGCTGAAGAAATTGGAGCTGAATTTTCTCATGAGCTGTTTGAATCTTCTTGGATAATTTTGGATACGGTAGTTTTAAGTTCTTTTATGGTCAGATTAACCGAAAAACTCTGATGTCTTTTTAATGCAATCTGTAACAATTCACTGATAAATGTCAAATTGGATATCCACTTTTTCTTTCTGATGCTGGACCTGAACTATTCATTTTCTTTGGATCAAGTACACAACATCTTTTGTGAATTCCAGCTCTTGGACTTTGTCCATGTCAAATAGTGACTAGAGAATAGAAAACAGAGTTGTAATAAGACATTGTCAATCTATATGTGTATTATCATTTGATTGTTGTTAAAAGCACTCCCACAATGATATCTCCTTTTGTTGTGACTGAAATTTATTAACGAAAGTGGTGTTTCACATTGGATTAGTTGTCTTTTTTCTAAAATAAGAGGCAACTCCCACCATTGTTAAACCTCTGTGTCGTCATTTAGTCAGGATGGAATTCAATTTTAACAATGGCATTTATCTTATGGGTAGGCCACTGAATGACCTGCTGGATAGTTCATTCATGTACTTCAGTATCATCATGAACATTTGCTTGAAACAGTTCACTCCTTTGTTCACGTTTCAGGACCGTATAGAGGACATTTTACATAAAGTTATGAGATAGTGTTTACATATAGAGACCATTATTTACCTTCAGTCCATCTTTCTCTTTTTGCAAAATCAATTTAATTATGAATGCAAGTTTTTTTTCGCTGATTAAATTCTTGTGAAGTAATTGGAAAATAGAAGTCTTTTAGTTGGACTGTCCTTGCCTATTCAACTTGGTTTGTGATTTTTGTTGTTTTCCAAGATATCTGGCAGCATGGAGTTTTACTCAAGTGATTTATATACAGAAAACCACATCAAAATTGATGTGTCAATTACTTAGCAATATTGGCTTCATTCGGAAGATCCATGAGACTGTCAATTGTATCCATAGTATTACTGATTTTCGGCCACTTTATTAGTCAAAATGGAAAGTGAAGGTATGATTTTTTTTCTTCTGACTCTCCTGTTTGTATCATTAACATATTTTATGTGTAATGACGTCAAGGTGAGGATGCTGTTTGTCCAATCTTGAGTTTAGCTTATTTATGGAACTCTTCATACTGCAGTGATATTGTTCAACAACCAACACTTATGGTCTCTTTAACCAATTTTGCAGGAATTCCATCTCAGAAAAATTCCACATTTGTAAGATCCAGCCACATGTTTACGTTCTATAATGCCAATAATCTGCAGAAATTATTTTATTTTGAAACCAATGAACCGGCAATCATCTTATATTGGTCAGGAAGTAAGGCAAATATGTTTCTTTCAGTTTGTTCTTTTCTGTATACCATCTCATGAACTTTCTGAATGACAAGGGATATCAATGGAAGTGATGAACCTGAAGATTTAACAAACTTCATAGTTTATATTCCATAAAGCTTTCATGTTTGACCATCGGAAAGCGTCATATGTTTCATGCCACAAACCTTCAACATTCACTGAATATGATTCATTCTTCTAATAGTTTCTTAGACATCTATGCTTTCTTCATTAAAATCCCTTCGACAGTGCTTAAATGTTATCTTGCAAACTGCCAACATATGCAATCTTCTCAAAATCATTCCTCAAGTTGGACATCAATTTGCTCATTCTCTTTTGTGCTACAAATTTCTTGGAACTTAGTTCTCAGCTATATTACAATTGTCTTCCACTGGGATACAAATTACGGACATAATGTACATATTGCATTTGTGGTATTTGAGATACTGATGTTGAACATATTAATTAACAAAATGCAGAAACTATTGCAATATTAACTAGAGAAAGGCATGTGTCTGATTGAAGTATACATGTCCATTTCACAGTTACAACTCTTAGTATAGCTTCCTTGCCCATTGTTGCTGCCAGGTCTTCACTTTCAAGGTCATGTTCATCTGTGTGGATTACAGGAAGGCAGCTACTTTGGTAGAAATTATTTTTGTCTTTGTGATTGGTACAAATGCTCATATCTGTTTGAGATAGGATTTAACTGAAACGAGATCTTCTCGTTCAGTTATAGAAGCAAAGCTGTTCAGCTAACAATATCTAAAGCTGTGATTCATTCTCCCACAACATATAATCTGACTCAACATGATTTCCGTTAAAAAGAAGCAGTAAACAAGCTGGAATGCTAAATAGGATTCATTCAATCAAACAATGCGACAGTTCTATGCAAGTAGTTGTCTTGAGATCCCAGTAAGAGGAGGGGTTGAAAGGTCAAATTTAAGCCTTGTGAGAACTTGGTCTTCTATTAGTCTGTTCTACTTAAAGGATCCTCGTAATGATGATTTTCCACTGACTTAAAGGAAACTGCTATGATGTGCAAAGAATTCTCATCATATGTTTTTCTTGGCCAAGTGCCTTAATGAAAAATAAAAATTTGTGTCATGAGATTGCTATGATTCAAGCTGGTAGGCCTTCTTTTTCATATTATGTTACATGCATGGTTTATGTCAGCTTGTTAGAAAGCCGTCAATCGCCAATAAAGAGAATGTGTCGGAACATTTATAGGAAAACATGATATTTATCCTATAGTTATCAAAAACGAAGAATAAATCTAGTCAACGATAATAGACTTGGAGAGAAAAAATTGTTCTTGGTGTCACTTTCACATTTTTGAAATTTCATGCTCTTATGGAAATGACAACTATTGGATATAAAAACTGCAATTTATATCGAAGGATTACTTTTTAGTTGAAACCTACGAGAAAACCTAAAAGAAAAAAAAATATTTCTCACAAGAAATAAATAATACTAGCTTTGACACAATGATGATTATCTTATACTATCTCCTAGATATCTTATTCAAACAAGGATGATTATGCAAATCATTAGAATATAACCAATGATCTTGTAAAGATAAAATATTATTGTTCCAAGAAAGTCATGTGATTAATATTTTTTTTTGATTATATATGTACACAACTGTAATCGCTTCCCCTTGTGAGGCCTTCGTTCACTATTCCTAGTCGTTCTTTGAGATGTCATAGATTTCTCTCACTCGACAGACATGATAAACCTCTCTTGGGTGTATGCTATTTTTAGTAGGCTATCCCTTTTTCATTTGGTTTGCTTCTCTTATCCTCTATCTTTGAATGTATTAGATCGATGTTAGAGGATCATGTTATCTTTAGGAGGAGAAGCTTTAGAAATGGCATAAACTATAGACTTTCAATCTTATTAGCAAATCTTTCTAGAGACCTTCCTTTGTAGGTAATAGGGCTATTAGTAGTTGCATTTACACTTGGGTTCCCTCCTTGGTGATAGACATGGCCAAGGGTTATTTCTTATCTTGTTTCTCCTTAGAGGATGAAACCCTTTGTATATTAATCAAGGGGCTATGTTCCATCTGAGGTGACTTGATTCCATAGTATCCAAATTTTTAGTCCTTCCATCTCCACACCATAAGTTTAGTTTCTTTGTCTACTCTCATGGGTATGGGACCAAGGAGATTAGTAACCATATTGTGTCTATCATTTTATGTCTTCTCAAAATTGACAATAGAGCTTCATCCTTTTAAAAGGGTCAAGTCATTAAAGTCTATATTGAGATTGACCTAACTACTAGCCCATAACATAAGGTGTTTGGGCCTTTGCATGATCTGTTTGAGGGAAGGATGTTGTGATTTTGATCTTTCCTCCTGTGGATTTCATACTTTGTTAAGGCTCAATAAAGGTGTTTAAAAGAAGAAAGAACAAAAAGAATACAATTAAAATATCTTCTTAAAAAATTATACTAAAACATGGAATTAAGAATGAATTTCATGAGTGATAAAACTGAGACTTCTCACAGACAAGTGTTGACTTCTTAAGGTTGTAGCTACTCACTTCTCTAAGCTGCAACTCTTGCTGGTTGAGGGTTGTCACCTACTATTGTGATGGTTTTTCTCTCTAGGGTTAATTGAAGGCTTTCTCTCCTTGTAGAGTTGATTGTAGTTACTGGTTTCTCATGATCTTTGGTTATCACACCCCTCAATTTTTTTTATTATGGAGGAAAAAGTTTTTAACTAGATTTTGATAATTCCTAGACTCCTAGTTAAACGTGGATGACTCTAAAACTTCTAATTAGACTTGGATGACTCCTAGACTCCTACTAGAGTATGCCCTCTCAGTTGAAGTCCAACTTTTCTTCTAATTTGAGTTCAATTCAGCTTGAGCTAGGCTAAGTTTTTGAGCTGGTCAAATCTGAGCTTTGAACCTAGTTTTGAGTTAGCAAGATTCAATCCGAATTAGACTATGACACTAAGATTGAGCTAAATTAGAATATGATTCAAATTAGGTTTGAGATTAATCAGAGTATGATTCTAATGGGGTTTGATCATCCCTAATCATTGAATATGTGTTCAACATAGATGCCCTATTTAGTGAAAGGTCAATGTAGTGATTGGGCAACCAACTCCGGAGAAAATGATGACACACACTTGCTTGAATGATTCAAATGTATTGCACGACCTCTACTATGTTAGTGGGGTGGATGATAAATGGTCACTTCTACTATTGGAGCTTCATGAGTATCCTTCTGGCTTAGAATTCTTTGGTCATCTAATTTTAGTTGATTTTGGGCCATAAGCAACACATTTATGTAGTTTTATAATCAAGAGATTCTTTTCTTGGACTTCTTTCTAGTATTTATGCTAGTATTTGTGTTACCCATAGGATTCTTCTTTTCTTGCTTCTTTGGATTTTAATGATATTCTGTGGGTCTAAATTAAAGATTTTAATTGTATTCTTGAGTTCTCTAACAAGCATGATAGCTTTGTTTTTCAACTTTGTCATTAGGGCTTTTTAGGAATTTGGTCTCTTACACTGGTTTGTATGAATGATCCTGGTAGCGGTCCAGTTAAGTTCACATCAGCCTGACCCATGTTTTTGTTAGGCTTAATTATGTCTTAGCTAATCCTTCTTGGTTATACTACTTTGATAACTCTGTTATTTCTGCTCTCCACCATTCTTACCAAACCCTCTCATTTTTAAGATCATTGATAGTTATAAAAGAAATCATAATTTTCTTTTCACTTTCAATCTTTATAGACTGAGTAGAGTATGAAGCAGTTTTTCAGCTTATAAAGGGTAAATGGTTCCCATATTCTAATTTGAACATTCCTGTAAGTTCATTTAACTTGGAAAACCTTTCATCTAGATGGAATTGGAATAGTCTAGGTAAACTGGTAGATAATAACTCTCAAATTCATGATAAAATCCTTATTACTTCTTAAGTCCAAAGATTTTGAGCTAGGGCTATTTGAGGAGGAAGGCATTATTACTTCTACCTGCCCACTTGTAAGCCATTATAAGGCAAACTAACACTAAATGGTCTTGTAAGGTCAAAACCAAATAACTAAATGATGATAATAGAAATACTAAATTGTATCATAGCTTGATCACATGGCATCTGTTGGTAAAATTTTATTCAAGATTACGACAACATGAATGGGTTATGCTTGAGTTTGTTAACTTTTATGGAACCATTGGATAGAGGAGATTGTCTTTATCTTATCATAATCTTTTTGGCCTTAATTTAATGACATTGACACTCTTTACGGTTCTAACCTACTAAATCCTTTTCTTTTAAGGAAATTTGGTCTTATATTACTTCTCTTGGGAAGGGAAAGAGCTTGGGCCAAATGACTTCACTTTTATAAAAATATTGAAAAATCATAAAAGATTCTTTGATGCAATCCTTTCATCAGCTTCATGAATTTGCTTATATTCAATATGATTGGACCATAATATTTCTCATTATTATTCTCGAATTCAAGAACTCTTTTGACTATTAGTATGTCTTTTTATAATGTTAACTATCATATTCTTGCTAAGATTGATTCTAATAGGATCAATTTTTTCTTAATAAAATTATTTTTGTCAGCTTTATTAAGGGATTTATGATTCATGATAATGTCTTGGCTATTTAAAAGTTGGTGCATTCCCTATATGACTCTAGAGGTAAGAATCTATTTATCTTGATCAATCTTGATTTTTTTCTTGAATTTGGGAATCTGAATGTCCTTTGCTTGTTATACCAATCTACTTATATTTTAAAGGTTAAAGAGATATTAGGTGGGGGGACCCCTTCCCTACACCTTTATATTTTTGTGGCCCAATTGCTCTCTCATATGCTTAAACATACTTCTAATTTGAGTAGCCTTAGCCTTTTTCACTTTCACAAAAAAGGTCAAGGTCACCTAGTTAATGTATGATGATAGCAATCTGCTTTTGTTTTAGGGCAAATATAAAATCCTACTCTACCAATCAATAGATTTCAGCACTATGAATTTTTTATTAATGAAAAGATTAATATTAATAAATGTAAGATGTATTTATCCATGCACACTCCTATTGAAGAGACTTGAGCTATATTTCTTTTATAATTTCAAAGAGGGTATGTTTCCTTTTCGTATTTGGGCACCATGATTTCACCTAGTAGAATGCCTCTTAATGCCTTTGCTAATTTTAATAAATTAACTATAAAATGAGTTAATTGGATGAACAGAGTTATCATAAGTGGATAGGTGATCTTAATTAATTTTGTATTAATTGCTTCTCCTATGTACTCAACATTCTTAGCTTGCTTAACATTATCCTTAGTAATATTTAACATATTAAGGACTTCAAAAACTAGTTCTTCTAGGGAATGCCCCTTGTTTCTTGAAAGGTCATCACTAGGTTCAGGTCTATGGGGGATTGATTATGCATCCATGATTTGGATATCACTAAGAATGATTTGCAAAATGCAAAGATTAGGATTGTATTTAAATAAGATCCTTGGAGAGTGAACCAATGTGGTGGTACTCACTAAATATGAGAAACATTTTCTAGTTGGTGCATAAAACTATTCACCAAGGCCATGAGCCCCTCCAGATCTGATTTTTATCCTATTTGTGGGAATGAGACTATTAATATGCTTAATCACAACTAGCTATCCTATGTGCCTATTAATTGAGTTATTTATAGATAGATCTACATTTATCAAATCTTTTATTAACTTGGATGACTACAAATTGCCTTGCTAATGGAATAGGGAGCTACTGACTGAGTTATTTGGTCAATGAAATGTGGACTTGATATTTGGACTGAGCATATCTCCTCTCCATAATGATGATTGCTAGTTTTGTAAGACTTATCCCAAAGAGAAACTATAAGCTAGGTTGGCATACAATCCTCCTCTATTTCCCATCTTAATGACTCTATCATTAGATGACCGACCCTCTAGAAAATTCTTACTTTTCTTTGTACCCTAATGTTCTACTAGAAATTGATGCATCATAGTTGTTATCTATGTTGACGTGGCCCCAATAGCCACTTCTGTTTTGGTGTCCTTTTTTCCTCGGGAGTCTGAGATTTACTTTTAGGTCTTTTCTTCTTGGGATTGTGGGAGCTTGTTTAGAGAGGAGATTTATTTTAAGTCTAATACTGGTACCAAATTGAGAACCCTTATCATCTGTAACCTATGGATGATTTGGATGACCAATAATATAGTGCTTAGAAATGCTAGGATTAGCTTATCCAGCATCGCATATAAAAGTTGTTTCTTACTTTCATGACAATTATTTTCTCTAACAATTTGAAGGGGTTAATAAGGAGATATGCTCTGTTCAAATTAATTAAACTCAAACTGAATAGAACTGAACAAAACAATTTTGAAAGAACAATTTGATCAAGAACGATCTCAATGATACCTCAACTAAAGCCTCAATTGAGCCTCAAAAGTATGTTTGAGTAAGCAAAACCCATGTGATAGTAGTCCACTTAGCTCAAGTTCAATTTTATTAGGACTAGGTTTAGAGCAACCTTCAATCCAAATAGGATAATCACTGGCAAGGGTGGTGCCACTCCTACTTGAAGTAGGGAAAGGCAGTGCATTAGCCTTAAAAGGAGAGTCTTAAACCTCCAGGCATCTTGCTTGCCTTACCTCAAGCTATAAAAATGGAGGAGACCCTCATCTAATCAATCAAGAATCAATCATCCCAACTAGCCCTAGCTTTCTAGCTTTTGCTGAGAGCAAGAGAAGAGAGCTAAAGAGAGAGGTGGTGTCCATAATGCACTACCAATTTCTCTAACTGCAACCCTTTTTTTCTCTAGTTCCAATAACAGAAGCCCATCAATGCTTCATTCAACTATTGTAGGAATACACTAAAGCCTTTTTGTTCACTATCGAAACCTCAGGGGGGAGGTTCTAGAAGCAAGAAAGGAAGAGACCAAAATCGATAGTAAGTCCTTTTCTACAAAGATAATTTGTGTTTTAATACTTCTGTTTAAAACACAAAATAACTTGTGTTTTAATACTTTTGTTTAAGTCTTTTATTATTCTTTATTCTGTTTTTTATCATTTATAAATGATACTTTACTTCACTAGGAACAAGCATAAAATCAAAACAAAAATAATCTCTATTACTCGTAAAGTAATAGAGAGGTGATAAAGATTGATGGATCGTCGATACCAAACCCATATAGATCACATTTGATGCAATATCCAGACTAGGGATGTTGGTTTTATTCTATGATCCAGGGTTGATGTATGTTTATTTGCTCAATACAAATTCATACAGGATGACAACTGTTATGTATAACAGTGAATTTCTGACCTTCAAGAAGATCTTTGATTGAATCCAATCCAATCAATTGATGATGGGTGGATTATTAAGGTTCTCTATCCCTTGGTTCCTCCTAAACTATGTTCTAGAAATTTTTTGCATCCCTCATTTTGGTTACTTAGAAGTTGATTAATATTTTTAGACAGAGCAATCAATATATCCATTGGCTTACTTCGTTTGCCAAAAGGTCCAAAGTTAACTAGTTTATTTTATACTATGATGATAATGTGTTAGGAAGGGACAAAATTAAAATTTTTACCATGTAAGATAATTACAAAATCCTTGAGACTCGAGCACAATCACCTTATATTCTCTCACATAAATCGGAAGAATTTATATATTTCTTTCATTCTCTCTAGAAACTCATTGAGAGCATTTCTCTAGACATCATATCATAGAGAAAAATCCATGAGCACCAAAAGCATTCTTCTTATCTTGCTTTCCCCTTCCACCAAAACATATAGAAGAACCAAATCCTACTTTTTAGAGTTTTCTTTCTTCATGAGGACTCGTACTATGATTCATAATTGTAAATATTTGTAAATCTCAATAATTGCTTCCTTGGTGAGTATTACATCCACTTTTATTTCTTATGAATAGAAAATAATTTTGCTTTAGACTCCTTTCAAATCTTTCTCAATTATCTTTATTGAATCTTTGATTATCTTTTGAGCTATAATATCACTTATTAGGTAAGGAAAAATGAATTTCACAACCTAAAGAATACCCAGAGATTAATAATCAAGAATATACTATAAAATCGATGATAGATTTAATGTGATTTGGTAACTCTCTATGGAGAAAATAAAAATTTTCATCATGTAAGGTCAATTACATAGCCCTTAAAATCAAATTCAAGCATAATTCTCTTTTACACTCTCTCACATAAATCTCAAAAAAAAGTTCTCTTTCTCACCAAAATCTAGAGATACATGAGATATTTATGGAAGAATAAAACTCTAATTATCAGGGTTTCCTTCATTCCCAATACTTCTTATACTAAGAATCCTAATCCTTCTATAAAACTGACTCCAGAAACCTCAAAATACTTATCAATCCTAACACAACAGTGTAATCTATATTTGAGGCAATATGTTTGTTTCCATTTTGAAAAAAAAAAAAAAAAGTTTGGCACACTAACATTTTTCTTTGGATTTGGTATGAAATATAACTTTTGGACATTGTCTTGCAAAATGTAAGTTGCCTAATTAGCAAATATGACACCCTCTATAATTTCGTGGACATCTTACTGCATCACCTGAATTTACAGCCCACCTATGTGGTGTTAAAAATGTGTTAATACTGAATTTGTACCAATAAGAGGAGTTTGTGCCAATAGATTATTTAGAAATTGCCATGTACTGGGTCAAACTTGAGCCTCATGACCCAACAACATTCATTAAGAAATTGCCAGGAAAATTTTAACCAGTTTGTCTCAGTACTTTTTGGACCCAACACAGTCATTATCATAGTAAATAGCTTTACGGGGGTTAATTTGAGCCAAAAATTGATGTTTATGCCAAAGCCCCTATAAATGATGCCTAACTTTGACCATAATTTTTATGGAAGGTCTTCCCATCAAGAAAGTTTTGAAGGATTGTTTTGTCTAAAAAAATTTAATGTATTTACATTATTTTACTAAAACTTTAAATCTTAACTTTATTATATGAAACTTCAAGCTCACGATACATAGTAGTCATCAAGAAATTATTATGAAAGTTTCAACTAATTTGATCTAATATATTTTGGTTATATCGGGGAGTAGAGGAGAATCAAATACTAAAAGAAATCCCATAGATCAATAATAAAAAAAGCAAAAAATTGAGGCAAGATAAACATGTTTTGACAACTTGCCTTACATTCATATATTGATCCATATTGGGTTCAATGATCCATGGACTCAACACCACCTTTTGGATCAACATTTTGGCAAAGGGGAGAACTATCGCTGAAAGACCAAAGCACAAAACTGAAAGAAAATAATATTTATTACTTGTAAATCTAAAAGTGCTAACTGCTATACGTAAAACAACATAATTATAGGTGAAATCGAGACTAATATGCACGTAGGATGTAGGTTATCTTTAGACAAGGTGGTCTTGGTAGTTTATGGAATATTATCGATGTTAGTCTCCTCTCTTGCTGCTAGAACCTTTTATTTAAGTTCGGCAGACAACACTAAGTCGATTATGGAATGTTATAATTCATATATCAAAAAGAATTATAAGAGAACAAATAATAAAATATCTTAATTCATATAAAATAAATCTCAAGTTAAATATTTAGAGTTCAAGAACACGATTTATTTGAATAAATCTTTTTCTTAATAAATACCATAAGGAGTCAAAGGAGCATAATTAGTAAAAGGTCATGATTAATACAAGATAGATCTTAAGTCAGGAATATCAATAAGTCAAGTGAAAGATCATGATTCTTTTCAGAAAATCTAATCAAACTCAAAATCATCATCAAAATCATTTTTCTTACTTTTAAAAAAATTATTAAAAATAATATGGGTAGAAAATAACTAAACTTCTTTAGTTTTAATTTGTGAGATTAATTTCATACTTGTATGTCTTAATTTCTTATGCCAAAGCCATACATCATCGTTAAAAGTCAAAAAGTAAGTTTCATTATCTAAATAATCAAGATCAATAGTATAAACATTATTGCTTCTTAAGTCAATCATAGATTCATTATAATGTTGTATGTCATTAGACTTAAATTTAATATTATATCTTTTATCATACAATTGACTAATGCTTAATGAGTTATGTTTCAAATATCTACTAAAGGATCATCTTTAATCATAAGATTCAATTTGTTACCAATTTTAATTTTTTCTAAAGTATGTTGTAATAACATATTTTTCTCTTTTTTATGGTGAATCTAACTCTTCACATTTAGTGCAAGATATTAACATATAATTTTTATACTTATTTTGTTGAATCTCAAATTTTGATGATGAAATCAATTTATGAATTTATGATCTAACTTTTGTATTGGAGATAAGTAATGTAGGATTAAATACAACTAGGAAAAGGTAAAATAATTAAGAAAGAATATGTTGTTGGGCCGGAGTCAAGATCAGGCATCGGGCCCGGGTTCGGACGATATGACGAGAGCTCATCAGGAATTCATCGGAGGTTGTCGAGGGTTTGCCAATAGGTGGTCAGGAGCTCACAGGAAATTCGTCGGAGGTTGCCGAGTGTTCATCGAGAGTTCGCCGATAGGTGGTCAGGAACTCCTAGGGAGTTCTCGGAGGTTTGCCGGGAGTTCGCCAATAGGAGATCGAGAGCTCGTTGGGGTTTGTCGGAAGGATGCCGGGAGTTCATCGAAAGATCGATTGACGTGTCGGATAATGAAGATTGCGTGTTGTAATTATTTGTCTTTAAAATGTCATAGTTAACATCTTGACTAGAATTTACTTTACTAACTCAATTAGGGGCAAACCAAGTCCACTTTGGGTTTGATTTGAGCTCATTTCGTTGACCAGGAAGGAGGTCAAAATGAGGTATGACTCAGGTACAAAACTATTGGGAAACCTCAGCGGGTGCATCACATGCGCAGCGAAAATCAAAACAAAAACTAGTTTCCCACGTAGATCAAATCGTCGTGCAAAAGATTGGGGTCGCGAGAAAAATCATAAAAACTGAAAAAATCACGATGTGAGAGAGATTGATTTTACCTAGGGAGAATCGTATATACATGTATTCCAGACCCGGATGGAGAAGATGAAGGAGGTTAAGCGTCCTCCTCTATAGCGGTATCCACACGATAGATCTCTACAGCAAAACTCCTCCAATCTGATCTTGCAACTCTTGCTCAGAGGGAGGGAGGAGAATAGGAGGTGGTGGCTAAAACTGTAGTTTATCAACCATGAGTCTCCCTTCCTATTTATAGAGAGCCACAAAACCCTAGGTCTCCTTCCTTAGTGGGTATTGGATCTCCATCCAATAACCCACTAACATTACAATATTGGATCTCTATCCAATAATCTCCTTAGGCCTATAATTGGGCCTTAATCAAGGAGACCATCAATATAGGGTCTCATCTAATGAGAATAGGGTCTAATTGGATCTTCATCCAATCCTCTATTCGCTGAAGCATCCACCATATGTGTGTGACCCTCTAGGTCCGATACCGAGCTGGTCGTGAGTCACTCCCATCAGAACTCCTTATGATATAGTGAATTATTATCCCCATAATAATTCACTCGACTCATTGACTATGGACGTACTAGGCCACTACGCCATAGTCCCCAGACGGTACAAGGGGGGATTAAATCTATCGGACCTGTCTGTCCACAGTTACCATGTATCTATAATCCCTCATCCAAATAATATCCCAGAAATTATATATTGGACATGGTACTGTCAGGTCACATACGGAATCTGTTTGTCTTACTATATTCGGATTCTATCGGAGAAATCCTCTCTCAATCCGAATGACCCTGGCCAGAGATTTGTCTGAGTAAGCATATATGAGATATTCCTCTTATGATATCGAGAGTGGATGATCCTCTATTGACACTCAATTACCTTTGTAAGGTTGACTACCAATCCCGATAACCAATTGTACCAGATCTGGAACTTTCCAAACCTGTAAGTCTAGCGTCAAAGAAAGGAGTACTCATACAAGACATCCTTGGTGTCTCAAGTCTAAGGACCAGATACACAACTGGGACTATAGAATCGCTATCTGACATTAGGTATCATTAACCATACAACATTCCATAAACAAATTAATCAGTGAACTCATTCTCTAATGAGCACCTATACTATGTCCTTAGAGTCTCCACACAAGTGGCTACGAGACTAGCCGTCTCCATTATATGGACGGGTATATAATACATCGATCTATCCAGTTATCTCAATGTTCCTCTTGAGTAACCTATGACCGGGATTATTTAGGATATGTGTTTAAAGGTGAATCAATCTCATTATCGTGATCTCATCACGATCCGATTCCCATTGCACAAAACCAAGGATATCACAATATATATGTAACAAATAATATAATATAAGAATATGCCCATATTAATCACAAGCAAAAAGATCACACAGCGTATCACATGTGCCATCACTCACGTAATTGGCTTACAGGGCACCTGTAACCCGTAATCTCCCACTTGACCAAAAGCCAATCACCTATGTGTCTGATCCCCATCAGACCCTTGTGACGCTCAAATATAATCTGAGCTAGTGGCTTCGTTAGTGGATCTACAATGTTATCTTCGGATGGAACTATTTCTATCGTTATATCTTTTCGGGTCATGATCACTCTAATCAGATGGAACCTCATCAGAATAATTCTGTTGAGACCTGAGTTCCTTTGTTAGAGTTATCGCCCGGTCGCTGTCACAATATATGGGAGTCAGCACTACGTTACTTGGTATGACTCCCAAATCTTTGATGAACTTCTTCATCCACACCCCTTCGTCTTGCTGCTTCTACTACACCAATGTATTCCGCATATGTGGTCGAGTCAGCAGTAGTATCTTGCTTGAAACTCTTCCAGCATACTACTCCTCTATTCAGGGTGAAAACATACCCTGCATTTGACTTGTTATCATCAATGTTGGACTGAAAACTCAAGTCCGTGTAGCCCTCAACCTGGAGGCTACCTCCTCCATATACAAGTAAAAGATTCTTAGTCATTCTCAAGTACTTAAGGATACACTTTACTGCCTTCCAGTGTTCTAAACCTAGATCTGCTTGATACATGCTCGTGACACTCAAAGCATGTACTATATCTGACCTAGTACATAACATCGCATACATGATATACCCTATCGCTGAGGCATAATGTATTTTATTCATGTATGCCCTTTCTTCAGGAGTCTTCGGGGATATACTCCTAAAAAGTGATATTCTATGTCTCATCGGTATAAGACATCTCTTGGAATTTTTCATGCCAAACCTTTTGACAATGGAGCCTATGTACCTAGACTGGGACAAGCCAAACATCTTTTTGGATCTATCTCTATAGATCTGGATCCCCAAAATATAGGATGCTTCCCCTAAGTCATTCATGGAGAAGTTTCTCAATAGCCAAGCCTTTATTGTGGAGAGCATTCCTACATCATTCTCAATGATTGAGATATCATCCACATATAGCACCAAGAAGGTGATAGCGCTTTCACTTACCTTCCTGTACACACAAGGCTCATCTTCGTTCTTAACGAAGTCATAAGATCTGATCACCTCATCAAATCTTATGTTCCAACTTTGGAAAACTTGCTTCAATCCATAAATAGATCTAACCAACCTGTACACTTTATTTGGACTCTCTTTAGATACGAATCCCTCTAGTTGTATTATATATACCTCTTCCTCAAGGTTGCCATTGAGGAATGTCGTTTTGACATCCATCTGCTAGATCTCATAGCCATAGTGTGCCGCAATAGCCAAAATAATTCTAATGGACTTAAGCATGATTACAGATAAAAAGATTTTATCATAGTCAACTCCTTATCTTTGACGATATCCTTTAGCTACTAGCCTTGCCTTATAGGTTCTTTCCATCCACTCCGATCTTCTTCTTGAAGATCCATTTGCAGCCGATGGGTATAATACCCTTAGGTGCATCCATAAGGTTCCAAATCTTTTTAGAGTACATGAAATCCATCTCAGAATTCATGGCTTCTTGTCACTTCCCGGAGTCTATACTCATAATAGCCTCCTTGTAGGTCTGAGGATCAACATCCTGAGAGTTATCTCCACTGATATGTCCCACATATCTTTAAGGAGGGTAAGATACTCTATTAGACCTATGTAAAGTTGAAACTTGTGTGTCAGGTACCTGAACAGTCTCAGGCTCTGGAATGGTACTTGAGCTAGGTTCTCCAACCTCACTCAATTCTATCTCACTCTCACTGTTTCCACTAAGAATGTGTTCCTTCTCAAGGAATACAGCTCTCTTGGCAACAAGATCTTTCGGTCCTCAGGATGATAGAAATAATACCCACAAGTTTCCTTTGGATATCCCACGAATGTGCACCATTCTGTTCTTAATTCCAACTTATCAGGGTTGTGTCTTTTAACGTGGGCAGGACAATCCCAAATCTTAACAATATTAAGATCGGGCTTCTTTCCTTTTAATCTCATATGGTGTAGACACTACGACTTTGATGGAACTCTGTTCAGAAGGTAAGCTGCAGTCTCTAGGGCGTACCCCCAGAATAAAATGGGTAGGTCAGTGAAACTCATCATGGACCGCACCATGTATAACAACGTGCGATTCCTCCTTTCTGATACACCATTGAGCTGAGGTGTATAAGGAGGTGTCCACTAGGATAGAATCCCATTATCCATGAGGAAATGAGTGAACTCCGTACTCAAGTACTCTCATCCTCGATCTAATCAAAGAGTCTTAATACTATTTCTAATTTGGTTCTCTAACTCATTCTTATGTTTCCTGAATTTCTCAATGGCCTCAGATTTGTACTTCATTAAGTACACGTGTCCATACCTAGAGAAATCATCAGTGAATGTAATGAAGTATGAGTAACCACCTATAGCTTGGGTCGACATGAGACCACATGCATTACTATGTATGAGTTTTAATAAGTCAGTGGCTCTCTCTCCAGTTCTACTAAAAGGAGAGTTGGTTATTTTCCCACGAAGGTAAGGTTCACAAGTTGCATATGACTCATAGTCAAATGGATCAAGTATCCATCTTTCAGCAACTTTTGAATCATTCCCTCATATATATGACCTAACCTATAATGTCATAGGTATGCATTATTCATCTCTTCTCTTTTTTTCTTAGACATATTTATATTCGTGATATGTGGAGAAGTGTCTAACACTTATAAGCCATTTATAAGGGTCCCTCTAGTGATGATCTCATCTTCTATAATTATTGAACAACTATTATTCTCAAAAACTAATTTATATCCACTAATTATCAAGTAAGATATAGAAATAATATTTTTGATAATAGAGGGAACAAAATGGCATGCATCTAATGTAATACTAGCTCCACCAGGCAGATGTAGGGTGACCTCTCCAACAACAACTACAACAACTCTTACTCCATTGCTCATCTTGAGGTCCATCTCACCTCTAGCCAATCTCATATGTCTTGCCAGAACCTGCAACGAATTTCAGATATGATAAACACTCCCAATATCCAATACTCATGTGTTATCATGAAAATCTGACAAGTAGAGACTGATCATAAATACACCTGAAACTTCTCTAAGCTTCAGTCTCGCCTTCTCTGCAAGATAGTCCTTGTAGTTCCTCTTCCAATGTCCATCTTGGCCATAGTGGAAGCATTATCTTTTATCCTTTCCCGGGTATTTCTTGGCAACCTTTGCCTTACCTGGTCTTTCTTTGCCCTTGCCCTTCTTAAGGGTCTTGCTGGCCTTCCTTTTCTTTTTGGTCTCACCAATATAGAAAACTGGCTTCTCCTACTTGATGGCACTCTCAGCTTCCCTCAACATATTGAGGAGCTCAGGGAGAGTCACCTCAAACTTGCTCATGTTAAAATTCATTATGAAGTGAAAAAAAGAATCTGGTAGGGACTGAAGTATAAGTTCAACGCAAAGGTTATCCTATAGGACTATTCCTAGACCTGTGAGTTTCTCGATCCACTCTATCATCTTTAGGACATGGTTCTTAACCGATGTCCCTTTTGTCATCCTGGCTTAGAAGAGTTTCTTAGATATCTCATATCTTTGAGTTCTTCCCTATTTCTCAAACAACTGGCGGAGATGAAGAAGGATAGAATCTACATCCATGCTCTCATGTTGCCTTTGTAACTCAGGAGCCATAGAGGCCAACATGTAACATTTTGCCAACGTGGAATCATCTATATACTTCATATAGCGAGCGATCTCATTCTCGCTTGCCCTTTTTTCCGACGTGGGTAGAATTGTATCAAAGACATATATGATTTTCTTTATCGTGAGAACAATTCTTAAATTACGGAGCCAATATGTATAGTTTGAACAAGTGAGGCGGTTGGCATCAAGTATGTCACATAGGGGGTTGGTGAGTGACATATTTCTGACAAAACAAGATATAGCAAAAATAAACATGCAGATTTTACAGAAAATACTAATTAAGATATGAATTTCTATCTTAATGTACTCTCACTATTTTCTTAGCGAATCACGTGACACCCTCAACATGTGAGACGGAAGTCTCCGGTAGACTCCTAGTGGGGATCGGGATCCAATTGACATCTTAGTGCAACCTCGAGGGACTCGACCAATTATACTAAGCCCAAAAGGTAGGCAATTCTTGTCAATCATAACTCCTTGTGATTCCCATCACGTTCGGCCTCCGAATCATCATAGTCTTGAGGGACTTGACCAACCATGATATTTAGTTAAGTCATCACCATCGTTACAAGATGAGTCTGATTTGATGATATGCCCTCGAGGTACTCGACCAACCATACCATGTCCTCAGGTCACCAGTGACATCTCTATGTCGTAGGCAAGAACTCGATCATGTAGATAGGTGATCCTCGAGGGACTCGACCAACTCAACCTATGTCGTGATTCAATTTCTTCATATAACGATGGAAGGCCACGTGGGTCAATCTTATTGCCTTATGCTTACCTATTAATATTATCGTCGGAGGGATTTTTGTTTCGTATCAGTCTTCTAATATGTCGTGTCACACATAGACATATTTAATATATATCTACGTTGCATGCAAATATATATACATATATCTAGTAGATATATAACACATTATATATGCAAGCCACACCAGATGATTATGAACCGTCACCTAATATGATTAAGCCTGAGCTAATGGGCCTAATCACTCATAATATAATCTATGTGTGCATTGGCGCATCTCCATGCCCTGTGACTGTTGATCTCATCATCATTGGTTCCGTCGGATCGTTGCATCACCATGCGTCGTGATCTCCCGCCACGGAATCGTGGGTCCCGCTGTAACCTCCACGCTCTCACTGCGCCTCTCAATGTAATTACAAATAATCACAGACACGCATGCCCAATAATAAATGAGAAAAACACAAGCTCGCAAGCCCTAATAATAATAATCATAATTACACACATCATAACACATGGCTGATGATCATCCATCCACATCATACATCACATGTACATCACATCATATGTAGGATTACAAGATATATATAATAATTAATTAAACTATTTAATTAATTATTTTTTTAGAAATCAAGATATGTTCAGAATTTTCAAAAATGTCAAGGGTATTTTTATAATTCTGGATAAGAGGACAGTCCTAAGAATTTTCAGAATTATCAAGGGTATTTTTGAAATTCTATATATGAGGACAGTCCTCAGAATTTTTAGAATTATTGAGGGTGTTTTCGGTATTCTAGATGAGAGGATAGTCCTCGAAATTTTCAAAAATATTGAGGGCATTTAAGGAATTATTTATAAAGGAGACAGAGCTGAAATTTCTTAAATTATGAGGGGCATAACTATCTTTTTCTCAAAAAGATGCCCTAGCCCTCCTTCACCCTCACTGCGCCGCCGCCGCTGCTGCTCCTGCGCAGGCGACGGTTCCCTTTGCGGCCGGCAGCCCCTGCAGGGGGCCTGGCCGTGGCCAGCCACCTCTGCATGCAGACAGCATGCATGTGATCGCCCCGCAGGCAGCGCCTCCTTTCACTGCCAATCACTGTAATACCCCGCAGGCAGCGCCTACATTCAATCTCATCACACGCAGTTTAAAACCATTTTTTCGCACAAAAACCTTGAATGTGATATCACTGTTGGGAAACCTCAGCGGGTGCATCATATGCCAGCGTAAATTAAAATAAAAACTGATTTCCCACGCAAAACAAATCATCGTGCAAAAGATTGGGGTCACGAGAAAAACCACAAAAATAAAAAAAATCATAATGTGTGAGAGATTGATTTTTCTTAGGGAGATCATATATCCTTGTATTCCAGATCCAGATTGTCATGGGCTTAGCTGATTTTGCCAAAGCCGTGCGGCACCTATGCGTGTCTGTCCGCAAAGGTCAGCCTTCCCCGAGATCTCTTAGGGTCCCTTAGACTTACCAAAGAGAAAACAGGCCAGAAGAAGCAATTCCATCGGGATCCACAAGCAACTGCTCAAGCAAACACTTTATAAAGCCAGATACAAATTACACCCATGGACAATACAAAATCAGAAAGGTTACACACGAAGAATAATGGTCCATTACAGACCGAAGCCCCCACAAGTGCTTATAAGACACACTCATATTTATAAGCCAAGATCGTCACAAAGTAAACCAAACTAGGGCTGCTAAGCCTACTGTAAGCCCGCTACTTGCTGTACAAGGTATATACACAAACCGAAGTACACGGATAAACATGAGTATTTCATCGAACACCTTGTTTACATTGTTGTCCGTGATATTCTCCCTCACTTATTCCTTCGACATCCTCGTCGAAGCCACTGTAGACGCTGCATCTCCTTGCATTTTGCTAAATCTTTAATCTTCTGCTTTGGCTGCAACACACCCCTTTGGTTCCTAGCCGCTCTCTGCCACTGTTGCTGAGTAGTCAAACGCTGATCTTCAACTCACCAATGACTGAATCTGGTGTGGGGTTGGCTGAGTCGTGCTGATCCTTGTTGGTTCTCGCGGATCCTTCTGATGAAGGAAAAGACCTACCTTATTATGCGTCAGTATCGTAGTATACTCATATTGCTTGAACTGGGTGGATGCCTGTTGGAACTTTGATGAGCATCGCCTCGCAGACTTTAAGGTTTTTGAGGTCCTTCCTCTATAATGTTTGCCCATTGATCATTCTTTCACGTTTAGTTGTCACTTCCAAGTAAGTTCGCATCACTCCCGCTTTTGATTGGCATTCAATTGGGAAATGAAGCGGACAATCTACTCTCAGTAGTACTGATCACCAATGGTGAGGATTTGATAACTATTGTCTTCCATAAGCTTTCTTTGAAGGGTCACTGAACTTATGCAGAGCTCCTCTGCTGGATAAGTAAGAGAACTGGGATACTCGACTTCACCCATTCTCTTAGTAGTTGGGATGACATGGTTACTTGGCTTCGCTCACCTCCTTGAGTTAAGTGAATTAGGGTACTCGGTTTCGCCCATTCTCATGAGTTGAGAAGGCAAATGTTACTTGATTTCGCCTGTCTCCTCGAGTTTATGCTTCATGCATTGAGCTGATTACTAACATTCGCCCGCTCTTTGCTCACACTTCTGAAGCACTTAAAGTGTTTGCACTCCTTGCATTGAGTTTACTACTGTGATCCGCCTTCCCACTGCCATTGAACTTTTGGAATGCAAGAAGTTTTGCCCGAAAAGAGCAAAAAGTTTACCCCAACTCGGAGTCCCCCAACTTCGAGTAAGTCTTTGATACGTCTGGTCGCCTTTGGGATTGTACCGTCTTCTCCATCACCTTTGCCGCCTACTCCTCTGAGTAGAAAAGGTACAGTACCGTGTATTGCCTACTTTGTTCCTTGGTCGAATTGTATAAACCCAAAGTCCCTCACTTTCGGCTATCTTGATGAGAAGCCCATTGTCACCGGTCTTATGAAGTTTTTTGGCCTTTGCCCTTCCGTCTTGTCTTGGTACTTGGAGTTTGCCTTTGCATTCTCCACCTCCTCGACCCCTTTTACGACCAATGCTCTCCCTCCATGAGAGCAAGGGATCTATGACTCCAGGGAAGTCTCACATCTATGGTACCATGGTGCTACCAAGCACGTGGCCCTACCATCCGTTGCCTTGTATCTGCATCCCTTCCTTCGCGATCAGTAGATCTGCCTTTGTGGCACTGTGGTGCTCCTCCGAGTCCACATCCTTTCTAACCGACGCTTTGCTTTTGGGTAGCTGAGCCCCTCCAGACTCATCGTCACTTCCTCGCCCCTTTCGATCACCTGCTTCAACACCATTGTGTCTTCCTAGCAGTTCTCCCTGATCGATGGAAAGATAGACTGTAACTTCTCATGCATGGCCTCCGTCATCTTGTTGCAGGGCTCATGCCGATTCTGTTCTCCTTAGCTTCCTTGGTAGCAACGTTCGCTTATTCGGCCTTATCCTTTGACTTGCCGGGCTCTCTTAAGTGAATGTGAGCACTAAAGTAGTCCAACTCTCCAGCCGCTCCGATCATACTTTTGTATAATCAAGTCCCCTCCATGGGACTCACTGGTACTTACAATCTGACATTTCTCTTGGTGGTATACACCCCTCATATGCTGATAACCAAGGCTTTCATCTGATGCAAGCTTCGATGCACACACACGGAAGACCCGCCTCTAGTGTACCATAGCATTCACACCTTGAATCCATAACCCTTCTTGCGGTTGCATTGTTCACTGAAGTGGAGCTCCCAGTAGCTCCTGATCATTCACATGATCACGCCCTCATCCATGGGACTCCTTGGTACTTGCACTTGGATTTCTTCCTCGGTGGTATACAACCCTCATATGCTGATGACTAAGGTTTTCATCCAATGCAAGCTCCGATGCACACACGAAGACCCGCCTCTGCGGTACCATGGCATTCACTCCTTGAATCCATATCCCTTCTTCTTGTTGTGTCGTACACCAAAGTGGAGCTCTTAGTAACTCCCGATCATACCTCCACATGATCTTATCCCTCACGGGACATGATTGTTTGTATTGCATTGCCACAAACTATTCCACCACGATCCACTGCACCATGTCGCCTCCTGGTGACATCTTCATTGCATACAGATTCTCATGTGATGAACTCGGACTACGACTTCTCCATGTATAGCCTCTGCCAATACCTCGTAGGGCCTTCGCCATCTCTGATTTTTTTTTGTTCGCTCCCTTGGCAATTCGCCTTCGCCCACCCCCCCCCCCCCCCCCCCCCCCACTCTTGGGTTACACTCGAATGAAGCATAGCTCTAGGATAGTCCATCGCCTAGTAGCTCCTGAAGTCCCCTGACTTCACTAGAATTGGAGCACCATTGTCTGGATCCTGGGCCTCTAACCCCTACCAGCATAATCTCCACTATGCATCACTTGTTCATGACAACTCGAATGACAACACTGTGGCATATTCTTCAAGAGTATCTGCCTCCGCGTCCTCTTGCCCCGTGCTAAGGTCTCCTAATCCCAACTTGGGCTCCGCAAGTTGAATCACCTTAGTTACTCCGTCAAATGCATCTTTGAAATAACTTGCATGTGCCTCGAAGCTCTCTTTGTATTTGGGACAATGCAAGATAAGTCCACCCCATCAGAATGAAGAACCCATGGAACGACATGATCCCACTCTTGCCTCTACAAGAGTTCGTGCCCTTGACCTCTGTCCAAGGAAAGCTTCGTGCCTCCGCTCCATGTTCCATCTTCTACGTCGACTCTCTTCATGTGGCTTAGATACTTCACCAAGTTCCACCCAAGTTGCTCCGCTCCTCGATTTGCATTGAGTTGATAGTGGCCCTCGCATCCACCATTCCACGAGTCAACCATCCATTGAGTTCGATTTCTATATCGACTCTAAGTGTGCCTTCATATGATGTTGCCTTGGATTGCTCCCCCACTTGATCTCGAAATGAATCCACTAATGCATTACCTCATTCGAGATCATGCGATGATTCCACGTCACTCGTTCGGTCCATTGAACTTTGTGAAAATATAGCCTTGAGGAACTCTTCCTCAATATGTGCGGTTCGTTGCACATGATTCTCCCTCTAAAGAACTAGGACTTATCCCTCCTGGATATCTGTCCTGCTGGAGCAACTTTCCTCTTTACATACTTCCCACTAGAAGTTTCGGAGACCATCATCCCCTTTGGACTACTCCGTCTTGCTGAACAACTTGTGCCTTGTTCTGCCCCTGCAAATGCACTTGCTAGATCGTGACCCTTTGCCAATACAGTCCCCACTGCACCCTTTATGGTCTAGCAACATGCTGAACTTGTTGCACATTTTAGTCGCTTATAGACGTATCCTTTCCAGGTCAAAGAGAAAGTTCTGATGCACCATGGCACTGAGTTCTGATCGCACCTTAGGATGGACATGAACACTTCGTTGTTCGTGTACACACCCTTGCATGAGTACCGAATCCTTCGAGTTAATAATTCCCCTCACCTCTATGAGCTTTGTACAACTCTTTCGGTCGTTATGCAACACCTCCCACTTTGCACAGTCTCATCTTTCACCAAGCGCCCCGCTTTGCCTTGAGCACCGTCAAGTTTGGTTGCTAACGTCGAACTATAGCTCGAACTCAACCATCCCAATCTTTGTGTACTACGCATTCATTTTCGCTTGCTTATCCTTGTGGTGCCTCTCGCGTAAAGGGGTTGGCCATTCCTCTGAATGCCAAATCTGGATGCTCGCTTCTCTGAGCGACTCATTTCCCTACATCTCAGTGTCCGTTTCCCCCCCCCCCCCCCCCAAACGGTTGCACGTGCTGGCTATCCTCCATACAGCTTAGCTAGGTCCCCCACGTTTGTATGATAAGTGTTTCTGTATGTGCTTGTCCCGCTCTGATACCACAATGTCCTGGGCTTAGCTGATTTTGCCTAAACCGTGCGGCACCTATGCGTGTCCGTCCGCAAAGGTCAGCATTCCCCGAGATCTCTTAGGGTCCCTTAGACTTACAAAAGAGAAAACGGGCCAGAAGAAGCAATTCCATCAGGATCTACAAGCAACTGCTCAAGCAAACACTTTATAAAGATAGATACAAATTACACCCATGGACAATACAAAATCAGAAAGGTTGCACACAAAGAATAATAGTCCATTACAGACCGAAGCCCCCACAAGTGCTTACAAGACATACTCATAGTTACAAGCTAGGATCAGCTACAAAGCAAACCAAACTAGGGCTACTAAGCTTACTACAAGCCCGCTACTTGCTATACAAGGTATATACATAAACTGAAGTACACAGACAAACATGAGCATTTCATCGAACATCTTGTTTACATTATTGTCCGTGATAGGATGGAGAAGATGAAGGAGGTTAAGCGTCCTCCTCTCTAGCGGTATCCACATGATGGATCTCTGTAGCGAAACTCCTCTAATATGATCTTGCAACTCTTGCAGCCTATCAACCATGAGTCTCCCCTCCTATTTATAGAGAGCCACCAAAACCCTAGGGCTCCTTCCTTAGTGGGTATTGGATCTCTATCTAATAATTCACTAACCTTACATTATTGGATCTCTATCCAATAATCTCCTTAGGCCTATAATTAAGGAGCCAATCAACATAGGGTCTCATCTAATGAAAATAGGGGCTAATTGGATCTTCATCCAATCCTCTATTCGCTGAAGCATCCACCATATGTGTGTGACCCTCTAGGCCCGATACCGAGCTGACCGTGAGTCACTCCTATCAGAACTCCTTCTGATATAGTGAATTATTATCCCCATAATAATTCACTCGACTCATCGACTACGGACGTACTAGGCAACTACGTCGTAGTCCCCAGATGGTATGAGGGGATCAAATCTATCGGATCTGTCTGTCCACAGTTACCATGTATCTATAATCCCTTATCCAAATAATATCTCAGAGACCGTATATTGGACATGGTACTATCAAGTCACATACGTAATATGTTTGTCTTGCTCTATTCAGATTATACCGAAGAACTCCTGTCTCAATCCGAATGACCCTGGCCAGAAATTTGTCTGAGCAAGCATATATGAGATATTCCTCTCATGATACCGAGTGTGGATGATCCTCTATTGATACTCAATTGCCTTTGTAAGGTTGGCTACCAATCTCGATAACCAACTGTACTAGATCTGGAACTTTCCAAACCTGTAAGTCTAGCATCAAAGAAAGGAGTACTTATACAAGACATCCTTGGTGTCTCAAGTCTAAGGACCAGATACACAACTGAGACTATGGAATCACTGTCTGACATTAGGTATCATTAACCATACAATATTCCATAAGCGGATCAATCAATGAACTCATTCTCTAATGAGCACCTGTACTATATCCTTAGTATCTCCACACAAGTGGCTATGAGACCAGCCGCTTCCATCATATGGACTGGTTATAGTACACCGATCTATCCGGTTATCTCAATGTTCCTCTTGAGTAACCTATACCGGGATTATTTAGGATCTATGTATAAAGGTGAATCGATCTTATTATCGTGATCTCATCACGATCCGATTCCCATTGCACATAACTAAGGACATCACAATATATATGTAATAAATAATATAATGTGAGAATATACCATATTAATCATAAGTAAAAAGATCACACAGCGTGTCACACGTGCCATCACTCACGTATTGGCTTGTAGGGCACTTGTAACTAGTAAAAACAATACTTAAAAGTACTATTTTTGAGTTTCCCGATGGTACCATCGTCGCCTAGAATCTCTAGGCACTTTCGGTGGTGGTACTGTTGGTGCCGGCAGTGGTATCGCTCATACCCCAAAAATTTGGGGTATTTGATTTTTTGGCTCCAATTTTTGTAGCCCACTAGGGTCTGTAAATACCCCAAGTATTCTTGCTTGGGATAGAAGAAAGTGGCAAAAATACTTAGGTAAATTTAGTGAAAATTTATTGAGAGCTTCCCTTTGTCTTTAAGTGAAAAGTGAGTTTAAGGGAAGGGTTGATTGAGTTGTAAAGGTTAATCTCCTAACCTAAGAAAAGAGAGAGTAAAATTATTCTCCTAAGCCTGTGAAAAGGAGAAAGGTGTGTAAAGGGGTGTTTGATCTTTACCCGTGAAAGAAGATTGATAGTAGATATTGATTGGCCTTGAGTGAAGAGGGATCAGAAGTCGACGTAGGTCAAAATTTTGAATGAACCACTACAAAATACTGTGAGCATCGCTTCCTTGTCCTTCTTTCTATTTGCTCTTGATTTTAGTAGCTTATAACTAGTTCTAAGAATAGCTCGAGCTTCTCTATTAAGTCTTAAATAGTTTTCTAATTTGCTCTTAATGAGTTCCAACCAAAAGCACTTTCAATTTATGTTTTACTTTAAGTAAATTTTTTTGAATTGAGTTTTTCTTTTAACACTTGCACTAATTCAACACCCCCTTTTAGTGCCAACTCGATCCTAACAGTTGGTATCAGAGCAAGACTCACTCAATTGGATTAACACCCAAGTGAGTTGAATGACTTTTTCTAGTATTAACGAGGGACACTCTATCACACGTCCTTCTATGTTCAATGGGACGAACTATACCTACTAGAAAACTAGACTGAGGATTTTTCTAATTTCTATGAATTTTGAATTATGGAATGTAGTTAAAAATGACTTTCAGAAGTCTTCCAATCTTATTAATGATTGGAATAATTATGAAAAATAGATATTTTCTTTAAATGATAAATGAATGCTTTGTTTTGTGCTTTGGACAAAAACAAATTTAATTAGGTTTTTGCTTGTGATTCTGCTTTTGATATATGACATATATTAGAAGTCACACATGAAAATACAAGTACAACAAATGAATATCTTAGTACATAATTATGAAAATACTTACAAATATAAACATGAGAACAACCTTCAAACGAATAGGAAGGATTTGTCACTAAGAACAAAAGAACATCTTCCAAAGAACAGGAAGGATATTGAACTGAAAACAAAAGAAGAACACCTTTCAAAGAACAAGAAGGACATTGGACTGAGAAAAAAGAAAACTCCTCGAGTGGAA
Organism: Ensete ventricosum; assembly: GCA_029747655.1. Classification (NCBI taxonomy): domain Eukaryota; kingdom Viridiplantae; phylum Streptophyta; class Magnoliopsida; order Zingiberales; family Musaceae; genus Ensete; species Ensete ventricosum. The sequence continues at coordinate 17,157,665 of JAQQAF010000002.1, forward strand.
CCTCGAGTGATGAGGACTATGACATCACAAAAGAACCTAAAAAAATTTATGAAAAATAATAAAACAAAACAAGATATTAAGAACAAAAATGAAATCAAAGAAGACACAACCTCTTGCTATTAATGTAAGAAGCCGGGGCACTCCAAAGATCAAGAGGACAACTAAGAAGAACTCATGAACTACACACTCATGGCCATCCATGATGAGATAAGTAACTCACCTGAAGCCTCTTTTTGCATTTAATGAGATCCTTAATGCCGTTTATGAATTTTTTGATGAGTGGAAAAAGATTAGTAAAGCTTATAAAACACTCAAATAAATCATGTATTACTTGCTAGTAAACTTGAAACCATACAAGAAGCATCAGCACCATGTATTTTTTGCCCTAAACGTGAGACGCTAGATGCAACCAAAAAGAAAAATGTCATATTACGATAAACCTTTGAAAAGTTTAAAATAGACAATACATCTCTAAACATGATCCTTGTTAATAAGGGTCATGATTATAAGAAGGAAGGCATTGACTTTGTGAGTAACGCTCAACAAAAGCCAACTATCTTCATTAAAAGACCCACATTACACTCTTCACTCGAAAATAAATATAATTTTTATGGAAGGCTTAAATATTTTACCTATAGATGCTCATTTAGAAGGTATAGTCCACATAAGTTAGTTTCAGTTCTTAAAGGAACCATAAACAACTCAAAGTAATTAGTAAAAATGGGTAAAACTTTTTATGAGGGACCCAAAGACAAATGAATACCTAAACTAGGACACCATTCATTTAATTTTGTCTCCGAACAAAGGCTAGGAGCATAAAATGATATCTTAATAATGGATGCTCAAGACACATGACTTGAGATCTAACACACTTTTCAAGCTTACTACCCAAAGCAACGAAAATAAGAAAAAAATATTTGAATTAAGATAATTAAAACTTAATGATCTTTGTTTCGATTATAACAAGTCTTTTTATTAAAAATGGTTCATGATTATACAACTAATCTTGATTTTTTTTTATGAAGCATAACTAGAGCATACTAGTATAAAAAAATTAAGAACCATAGCTATTTTTAATGGAAAACTATCTATATTGCCTTCATTGAAATTTCACTAAAAGTTATTTTGGATGTGTTTTCAAATGATTTTTCTTTAAATAAATGATTGACTTATTAATGTGTAAGGACAAAAAAAAATTGTTGACGTGCTCATCTCAAAATAGAAGTGAAGTTTGTACCTTCATTATAAGTGTTGACTTTAAATAGGATTGATAGTTTGAATGTTAACTTAAAAATTATTGACTTGTATAATGAATGATTAATTTGAATGTTATGTTAATTGAAATGATAGATGGGTTGAATATTGACTTTAGATAGGATTGATAGCTTGAATGTCAAGTTGAAAATTATTGGCTTGTATGTTGAATGATTGATTTAAATGGTTGAATGTTAGACAAGTTGTATGTTAACTTAAAATCAGTTGTATGTTGTATGATTGAATGCTACATTGTTCTTGAATTGAGGCTCAAAATAAGGTAAAATAAATAAAAAAGATAAAATGAGCATGTACATGGTAACTCATTGTACTAAGTCTAAAGAGTTAGACTCACTTAAGAAAGAAAAATCACTAGAATTAAAATAAATTAATTTTTTTGTTTGAAAATATTTTATTATATTAATTATCTTGATGATTTCTTATGAAATAATACTTATTTTTTGGTTTTAAATGATAATACATGGATTTGGCACAAAAGATAAAGACATTCTTGTATGAAATAAATTACATAATTTGAAATACAAAAATTGAATGCATTTTTCTTAAAGATATCTCTATCCTATCAAGTGATAAATCTATATATACCATTATTTTTGAATCTCATGAACTACAAAAGTGATTTTGATGATTTAAAGTTTGAATGAGATTTTCTTCCATCTGAAATCATGAACTTTCCCTTGATTTCTTGATTCCAGGTATCTCTTATGGGAATAAAATTTTCAACCTCTATGATTTCTTCCTTTTACCATTTATCAAGAAGGAGATCTATGATCTTGACAAGTATAACTTGTGGATTTTATATAAATCAAGATCGTTCACTATGATTCTTATGTTTAATTTAAAAAAAGAATTATCTAAATGAATCATATTTTTTTTTAGACCTATCTATGAATCAAGATTATTTACTATTTGATCTCATAAAACTCATTTTTGTTATTTACTAAGGGGAGATTTGTAAAGATAAATTATGTCTTTAGTATTGTGAATTGATCTTTTATATTGTATCTTTAATGATATAATTTTTATCACTTATGATTGTAATTAGAACATTGATTTAAAGAAAAAATTTTGTACCCTTCTTTTTGAAAATAACAAAGGGAGAGAAATTACTATCTTACAATAAAATAATTAAATAAGGAATAATTTGATTAGAAGAAAATTAGGAATGTTAAATCTTCCGAATGCATGAGTTTTATAGATTTCTCATTTTTGCAAAATGAGCTTCTTATTAAAATTTACATGAGATGATTTTAAATCTTCCAAATGCATGAGTTGCTATTACATTTTTCAAATTTCTTATTTTTACAAAATGAGATTCGTCTTGAAATTTACTTGTGATATTTTTAAATCTTCCAAAGGCATGAGTTGCTGCTATATTTTTTAGATTTCCCATTCTTGTAAAATGAGTTTCTTCTTGAAAGTTACTTGAATCTTACGAATGCACGAGATGATTCTTTCCTCTTGAAACTTATAAGTAGAAATGTGATATTTGATTTTTCAAGATAATTTTACATCATTCTTTCCTCTTGAAATTTACATAAGAAAAAATGTGATTCAAAATTTTTTTGTGATGCTTGATATGTGATTCATGAGCTCTCTTTTGAATCCGCCTTCTCAATATTTGATTCTTGGATTTTGGATTCATGAACTTTCTTTTAAATCCTCACTCTTAATATTCGATTCTTGAATTCATGAATCTTTGATGCAATATTTTCGAATGAATCACCCCTCTTGATTTTTAATACTTAATTTTTTGATATACTTGACTCCTCCCTTGTGATTTGATTCGTGGACTCTTTTACTTTTATATTTTTACGAAGGAGGAGAAATAAATTTGATGTGATACTTGTGAATTGATTCTTTTTGTGATGAATAAATTTTCTCTTTTTCTTCTTCTTATTTTACAAAGGAGGAAAGATGGTATGATGACATATAACAAATATTTGTGATAAATGTTCAAATATGAGTTAAAAATTTCTCTTTTTTGTTGATGACAAAGGGGGAGAAATGGTAGATTGCTAATGCTTGAAATGTTTATCATGCGAAACATATTTTGTTTGAAATTTTTATTATGTGATACCAAAAAGATGAATGTTTGTTCTTGAAAAATTTAACATGTAAGGTATCATGGTGATGAATGGTTAAATTGTTAAAATTTTAATATTTAGTCAATATAATCAAAATGCTACCTTGAATTCAAAGATGATTGGTTCTTTTGAATTCATGTTTTTCCTATTTCAAATATAGCATATAGATAGAGAGAGTTAAAGTTAATTCCATCATCAATTGGTTGTCATCATCAAAATGTGGGAGATTGTTGAATTTCAAATTTTGATGATGAAATCAATTGAAGGATTTATGATCTAACCTATGTTGGAGATAAGTGATGTAGAATTAACTATAACTAGGAAAAGGTAAAATAATTAAGGAAGAATCTATCGTTGGGTTAGAGTCAAGATCAGGCATCGGGCTGGGGTTCGGACGATGCAACGGGAGCTCACTGGGAATTTGTCAGAGGTTTTCTGGTGTTCGTCAGGAGTTCTCCAATAGGTGGTCAGGAGCTTGTTGGGAGTTTGTCGGAGGTTTACCAAGAGTTCACCGGGAGTTTGCCGATAAGAGATTGGGAGCTCGTTGGTGGTTCATTAGATGGATGTTGAGAGTTTGTTGAAAGATCGATTGATATGTCAGACAACAAAGATTGCGTATTGTAATTGATCATCTTAATTAGTGTTAGTTTTAATAACTCAATTAGGGGCCAACTTGGTCCATTTTGAGTTTGATTTGAGCTCATGATAGAGCTCATTTTGTTGACATGGAAGAAGGTCAAAATAAGGTATGACTCGGGTATGAAATAGTATTGAAAAATACTATTTCTGAGTTTCTCAATGGTAGTACCACTAGTGGGTGGTGGTAGTATCGCCCAGGTGGAGTACCACCCAAGCAACGGAATCTCTGGGCACTTTCGACGGTGGTACCGCTCGTACTCTGAAAATTCAAGGTGTTTGATTTTTTTGCTCCAATTTCTAAAGCCAATTGGGGTCTATAAATACTTCAAGTATTCTGACTTGGAATAGCAAGAAAGTGTAAAAAAAATACTTTAGTAAATTATATGAAAATTGATTGAGAGCTTCCCTTTGTCTTTCAAGTGGAAAGTGAGTTTAAGGGAATGGTTGATATCGATTGGCCTCCAGTGAAGAGGGATCGAGAGTGGATATAGGTCAAAGTTTTTATTTACTCTTGATTTGTAGCTTATAACTAGTTCAAATAAAAGCTCGAGCTTCTCCATTCAATTTTAAATAGTTCTCTAATTTGCTCTTAGTGAATTCCAACCAAAAGCACTTTCAGTTTTCATTTTACTTCAAGTGAAATTTTTTTAACCAAGTTTTTCTTTTAACACTTACACTAATTCAACCCCCTCCCCCCCCCCCCCCCCCCCCCCCTCTTAGTGCTAACTCGATCCTAACATATTTTTCAATTCATCAAATTTATTAGAGAGAGATCTATGGCCCCTTATAGATGCTCATTTATAAGGTATAGTCCCCATAAGTTGGTTTGGGTTCCTAAAGAAACCATGAACAACTCAAAGCCATTAGTAAAAATGGGCAAAACTTTTCATGAGGGACCCAAAGTCAAATGTGTACCTAAACCAAAACCTCATTCATTATAATTTTATCTTCGAATAAAGGCTAGGAGCACAAAATGATAGTGGATGGATGCTCAAGGCACATGACTTAAGATTTAACACACTTTTCAAGCTCACTACCTAAAGCAACAAAAATAAGAAAAACATATTTGATTCAAGACGATTGAAACTTAATGATCTTTATTTCGATTATAACAAATCTTTTTATTAAAAATTATTCATGGTTATACAACTAATCTTGATTATTTTTTGATAATGCATAACTAGAGCATGGTAGTACAAAAATGAATTAGAGAACCTTAGCTATTTTTAACAAAAAACTATCTACGTTGCTTTCATTGAAATTTTCCAAAAGTGATTTTAATGATGATTTTGGATATGTTTTCAAAGGATGTTTTTAAAGAAATGATTGACTTATTAATGTATAAGGACAAAAAAAATTGTTGACTTGCTCATCTCAAAAGAGAAGTGAAGTTTGCACTTTCATTAAAAGTGTTGATTTTAGATAGGATTGATAGTTTAAATATTAAGTTAAAAATTATTGACTTGTATATTGAATGATTGATTTGAATGTTATATTGATTGAAATGATAGATATGTTATATGTTGACTTTAGATAGGATTGATAGCTTTAATGTCAGGTTGAAAATTATTAGCTTGTATATTGAATGATTGATTTGAATGGTTGAATGTTAGATGGGTTGTATGTTGACTTGAAAACGGTTGTATGTTGTATAATTCAATGCTAGAATGTTCTTAAATTGGGGTTCAAAATAAGGTAAAATAAATAAATAAATAATGAAACGAGCATGACAATTGCATGGTAACTCATTGTACTAAGTCTAAAGAGTTAGACTCACTTAAGAAGGAAAAATCATTGAAATAAAAATAAATTGAAACTTTTGTTTCAACATGTTTTATTGTTTTAATGTGTTATATTAATTATCTTGATGATTTCTTATGAAATGATACTTGGTTTTCGGTTTTAAATGACAATACATGGCATAAGTGATAAGGACATTCTTGTCTGAAATAAATAACATAAATTAAAAAACAAAAGTGGAATTTATTTTTCTTTAAAATGTGTCTATCCTATCAAGTATTCAATAAGAGATAAAGTGATAAATCTATATATACCATTATTTTTTAATCTCTTGAACTACAAAAGTGATTTTGATGATTTGAAATTTGAATGAGATTTCTTCCAACCGAATCATGAACTTTCCCTTGACTTCTTGACTTGAGGTATCTCTTATGGGAATAATTTTTTTAACCTCTATGATTTCTTCCTTTTATAATTTTCCAAAAAGGAGATTTATGATCTTGACATGTATAACTTAAGATTTTTATATAAATTAATATCATTCACGGTGATTCTTATGTTAAATTAAAAAATATTATCTAAATGATTTTTTTTGAGATCTCTCGTGTATGAATCAAGAATATTTACTATTTGATTTCCTAAGACTCATTTTTGTTATTTCTTAAAAAGGGAAGATTTGTTAAGGTAAATCATGTTTTTTGGTATTGCGAGTGGATATTTCATATTATATCTTTAATGACATAATTTTCATCATATAATCCCTTTATATTTATGATTGTAATTAGAATATTGATTTAAATAAAAGATTTTGTATCTTTTTTTGACAATAACAAAGGGAGATAAAATTGCTAGTTTGTAACAAAATTATTAAATAAGGAACAATTTGATTAGAAGAAAATTAGAAATTTTAAATCTTTCGAATGCATGAGTTGCTCTCATATTTTTCAGATTTCTCGGTTTTACAAAATGAGCTTCTTCTTAAAATTTACATGAAATAATTTTAAATCTTTCAAATGCATGAGTTGCTATCATATTTTTCAGATTTCTCGTTTTTGCAAAATGATCTTCTTCTTGAAATTTACTTATGATGTTTTTAAATATTTCAAATGCATGAGTTGCTGTCATATTTTTTCAGATTTTCCATTCTTGCAGAATGAGTTTCTTCTTGAAATTTGTATGAATCTTACGAATGCATGAGATTATTCTTTCCTCTTAAAACTTACAAGTAGAAATGTGATCTTTGATCTTTAAAGATGATTTTACATTATTCTTTCCTCTTGAAATTTACATAAGAAAAAATGTGATTCAAGAATTTTTTGTGATGCTTGATATGTGATTCAAGAGCTCTATTTCTAATCCTCTCTTAATATTTGATTATGAGATTCTTGGATTCATGAACTCTCTTTTGAATCATCACTCTTAATATTTGATTCTTGGATTCAGAATCTTTGCCGCAATATTTTCGAATGAATCCCCCCTCTTGATTTTTAATACTTGATTCTTTGATATACTTGACTCCTCCCTTATGATTTGATTCTTGGACTCTTCTACTTTTATATTTTTACTAAGGAGGAGAAATAAAATTGATATGATACTTGTGAAATTGATTCTTTTATGGATTGAATAAATTCTCTCTTTTTATTCACTTATTTTACATGGGGGAAAGATGGTATGATTACATATAATGAATGTTTGTGATAAATGTTCAAATATGTATTGAATATTTCTCCTTTTTGTTGACAACAAAGGAGGAGAAATAGTATGATTGATGACATATACTAAGTGTTTTCTTTGAAATTTTCATCATTTGATGAACATTTATTTTGAACATTTGTTTAGAAATGGTATGTTGAGTATTTCTCCTTTTTGTTGATAAGAATGGGGAAGAAATATTATATTGATGATAAATAATGAATATTTGTGATAAATATCCAAATATAAGTTGAATATTTTTGCTTTCTGTTGATGACAAAGGGGGAGAAATGGTATATTGATGATGCTTGAAATGTTTATCATGTGAAACATATTTTGTTTGAAATTTTTATCATGTGATACTAAAAAGATGAATGTTATTAAAAATTTTATCATGTATGGTATCATGGTGATGAATGGTTAAATTGTTAAAATTTCAATATTTAGTCAATATGGTTAAAATTCTAATCAGGTTTTTGCTTGTGATTTTGCTTTTGATATATGACATACATTAGAAGTCATGCACGAAAGTATAAGTAAAGTAAATGAATCTCTTAGTACATAATTATGAAAAGACTTGCAAAGGTGAACATGAGAGCAAAGAATATGAAAGATTTGACACTAAGAATAAAATAATTATACCTTCCAAAAAATAAGAAGGATATTGAACTGAGAACAAGAAGAACACCTTTCAAAGAACAGAAAGCACATTAAACTGAGAATAAAAAAAGAATCCTCGACTGAAAACTTGAGTTGTGATGACTATGACATTGAACTTATGACAAAAGACCCTAAAATATTCATGAAAAGTAATAAAATAAAATAAGATATTAAGAACAAAAATGAAATCAAAGAAAACACAACCTCTTGTTATGAATGCAAGAAGCCGGAGTACTCCGAAGATTAAGAGGACAACCAAAAAGAACTGACAAACCACACACTCATGGCCATCCATGATGAGGTAAGTAACTCACCCGAAGCCTCTTTTACATTTAATGAGTTGCTTAATGCCTTTATGATTATTCGATGAGTGTAAAAAGATTGATAAAGCTTATAAATCACTCAAATTGATCATGTATTACTGGTTAGTAAACTTGAAACCATACATGAAGTATCAACACTATGTATTTCTTGCCTAAATGTGAGACACTAGATATAACTAAAAAGAAAAATGTCATATTACGATAAACCTTTGAAAAGTTTAAAATAGACAATACATCTCTAAACATGATCCTTGTCAATAAGGGTCATGATCATAAGAACGAAGATTTAAAAACATTCTAAGTAAATTTAAAAACATCTCTAAACATGATCCTTGTTAATAAGGGTCATGATCATAAGTAAGATTTAATAACATCCCAATATTGTTGGCATAAAAACTATAATCATGCAAACTATTATGCGGAAAACTGTTATGCCATGATTGAAATCAAATAATACTAGATCTGTTTACGATACATACCTTTAGATGTCATCTGATTGAGATCGAATTAGATCTTCAAGAGCACTGCCCATCGGATTTGAATAACACATAATATCGATCTGCAAGGAGAACTAGAATGGATCTAAACCCCTTCTCCTCTCTTCCTATCCTTTCATAGGACCACCTTAATTGATGGTTTTAGGAGATCAAGAGAATAACCGTAATCTCTTTCTCTATTCATCGCTTTGCTATTCTGTGTTGTGCAGTATATTGGGTTTATAGTAGGTCCTGTCTATTTATAGGCGAGAGCAGAGGGTCTAGGGTAAGTTATTAGGAGAGTTACCTCCATCAAGGGTATCCCCTAAAATATCCCAATATAATATGGACTTTATTTAATATTGGCTAATATCTTTTATCAGAATCTAAATAATCCATAATATATCTTATTCAATTAATAAAGGGCCACATAATCTTACATTCTCCCACTTGGCCCATTAATTATAAGATATAAAAGATATCCAAAATCAAAATAAATAAAACAAAATTTATTTGAAATTAATTTTATATAATTGGATTCTGAAAATTTTGAAAAGTATTTTATACATGGCCATGATTTTAGAAAGAATCCAATAAGTCTAATAAGCATAATAATACTATATTCAGTCCAACTATCAATATGAGTCATAGTGGTTGTATGTCATCAATGCCACACTTCCTTCTATGTACTACAACACTGTTAATCTTTTCTTATATAGTCTATAATGACCTCTGTAATTTGTCTTGTCAAGATAATCATGTTTCTTGTATTCAACCATAATATGCATAAACATAAATACAAACAGGATAGCAGAAACAAGTAACTTTAATTATACAAAAGAAATGTCAATAATAACATCTACTTAAACATGCATCACCATATCCTTTATGGCTTGCTCATAAGCCCTATTCTAAGAACATGTTCTTTACATATTTTACACTGCAAAGCTTTAGTAAATGGATCAGCAATCATCATAGTGGCGCTCAAATTTTTAATTGACACTTGTTATTTCTAGACTCTTTCTCTAACCACTAAGTACTTTATCTTAATATGCTTGGAACCACTAGAGTACTTGTCATTCTTAGAGAAGAAAACTGCTGTAGTATTCTCACAAAATATCTTCAGCGACTTGGTAATTGAGTCGACTACACCAAGTCCTGAGATAAAAATTTCGCAGCCATAAAGCTTGATTTATGGCCTCAAAGCATGCCACAAATTCAGCTTGCATCGTAGATGATGTAGTAAGTGATTATTTTACACTTTTCCAAGAAATTGCCCCACCAGCCAGCATGAACACAAATCCTGAAGTGGATTTCCTGCTATCGAGGTAATTTACAAAATCAACATCTAAATATCCCGTTACTTCAAGCTGATCTGATTTCCTATATGTGAGCATATAACTTTTTGTTCATTGTAGATATCTCATTACTTTCTTTGCAGCTTTTCAGTATTCCATTCCTGGGTTACTCCGGTATCTACCCAGCATTATCGCTGTAAAACTGATATCTAGCCTTCTATAGGTTTGAGAATATAATAGACTTCCAATTGCGCACCCATAAGGAATATTCTTCATTTGATCCCTTTCTATGTCATTTTTCGGGCACTGATTTTGGCTAAATTTTTCACATCTAGTAATAGGTGTATCATTGGCTTTACAAAGCTGCATATTAAACCTTTCTAAAATATGATTAATATAACATTTATGAGACAATCCTAACAAACCTTGAGATCTGTCCCTGAATATCTCAATGCCAATAACATAGGATGCCTCATTCATATCAACCATTTTAAAGTTCTTGTTGAGAAATATCTTGGTTTCGTGTAACAAACCAAGATCACTACTGGCAAGCAATATATCATCCACATATAAGAGCAATGTAATAAACTTACTCCCACTAACCTTCAAATATATATACTGATCAACAGTATTTTCCTTAAATCTGAAGAAAGTAATGGTATCATGAAACTTTATATACCATTGTCTGGAAGCTTGTTTAAGGCTATATCTCATATGTGCCTACTCAAACAAATCCCTAGATAGGGTCATTTGGATTGAGAGAGAATGAGTTCTCCGGTAGAATCCGATTAGAGCAAGATAAACTGATTTCGTATGTGACCTGACAATACCATGTCCAATATACGATCTCTGGAATATTATTTGGATGAGAAATTATAGATACATGGTAACTATGGACAGACAGGTCCGACGGATTCGATCCCCCTGTACCGTTTGGGGACTATGGCGTAGTGGCATAGTACGTCCATAGTCGATGAGTCGAGTGAATTATTATGGGGATAATAATTCACTATATCAAAAGGAGTTATGATTGAAGTGACTCACGGCCAGCTCGGTATCAGGCCTAGAGGGTCACACACATATGGTGGATGCTTCAGCGAATAAAGGATTGGATGAAGATCCAATTAGCCCCTATTCTCATTAGATGAGAACCTATGCTAATGGGCTCCTTACTTAAGGCACAATTAGAGGCCTAAGAAGATTATTAGATAAAGATTCAATAATACAAGGTTAGTGGATAATTGGATGGAGATCTAATACCCATTAAGGAACGAGCCCTAGGTTTTTTTTTGTGGCTCTCTATAAATAGGAGGGGAGACTCATGGTTGATAGGCTGTAGTGTTAGCCACCACCTCCTATTCTCCTACCTCTCTCTGTGCAAGAGTTGCGAGATCAGATTGGAGGAGTTTCGTCGCAGAGATCTATCGTGTGGATACCGCTAGAGAGGAGAACGCTTGACCTCCTTTATTTTCTCCATCTAGATCTGGAATACAGGGATATACGATCTCCTTAGGTAAAATCAATCTCTCACACATCACGATTTTATCGATTTTATCATTTTTCTCACGACCCCAATATTTTGCATGACGATTTGATCTACGTGGAAAATCAATTTTTGTTTTGATTTTCGCTGTGCATGTGATGCACCCTTTGAGATTTCCCAATAATGTTATCAGAGCCAAGGTTTTCGTGTGAAAGATTGGTTCTAAACTGCGTGTGATGAGGTTAAATCATGTAGAACTATTCTACGCGCTTGTTGCAGCAATTGGCAACGAAAGTAGGCACTGCCTATGGGGGAGGGGTGGCCACATGCATGTTGTTTGCATGCAGGGGTGGCCACATGTATATATATTTGCATGCGATGTAGATATACATTAAATATGTATGTGTGTGACATGACATAATAGGAGATTGATACAAAAACCCCTCCTAATATAATATTATGTCGATAAGCATGAGGTAATAAGATTGACCCACGTGGCCTTCCATCATTATAGTAAGAAATTGAATCATGACATAGGTTGAGTTGGTCGAGTCCCTCGAGGCTCACCTATCTACATGATCGAGATCTTGCCTACGACATAGAGATGTCACTGGTGACCTGAGGACATAGTATGCTTGGTCGAGTCTAGTATGCTTGGTCGAGTCCCTCGAGGGCATATCATCGAATCAGACTCATCTTGTAACAATGGTGATGACTTAACTGAACGTCATGGTTGGTCGAGTCTCTCGAGACTACGATGATTCAGAGGCCGAACATAACAAGAATCACAAGGAGTTATGATTGGCAAGAGTTGCCTACCTTTTGGGCTTAGTGTAATTGGTCGAGTCCCTCGAGGTTGCACTAAGACGCCAATTGGATCCCGATTCCCACTAGGGGTCTGCCGGAGACTTTCGTCTCACGTGTCAAGGGTGTCACGTGATTCGCTAGGAAAATAGTGGGAGTACATTAAGATAGAAGTCCATATCTTAATTAGTATTTTCTGTAAAATCTGCATGTTATTTATTTTTGTTATATCTTGTTTGTCGCTTGCAAAACCTCTATGTGGCATACTTGATGTCAACTGCCTCATTAGTCTAAATGCTTCATAATTTGAGAATTGTTCTCACGAAAGGGAAAATCGTATATGTCCTTAATACGATTGTGCCCACGCTAGAGGAAAGGACAAGCGACGAAGAGATCACTCACTTTGTGAAGCATAAAGATAGTCCTAAAGGATAACCTTATGTTGATCTTATACTTCAGTCCCTACTAGACTCCTTTTATTATTAACTTTAATATGAACAGGTTTGACGTGACTCTATTTGAGCCCCTCAATATGTTGAGGAAAGCTAAGAATACCATCAAGAAAGAGAAGTCAGTTCTCTATATTAGTGAGACCAATAAGAAAAGGAAGGTTAGTAAGACTCTTAAGAAGGGCAAGGGCAAAGAAAGATCGGATAAGGCAAAGGTTACCTAGAAAGACCCGACAAATGACAAAGGACAGTGCTTCCACTATGACCAAAACGGGCATTGGAAGAAGAATTGTAAGGACTACCTTGCAGAAAAGGCGAAACAAAAGCTTAAAGAAGCTTCAGGTATATTCATGATCAGTCTTCACTTGTCAGATTTTCATGATAACACATGAGTATTAAATATCGGGAGTGTTTATCATATCTATAATTTATTATATTTTCTAGCAAGACCTAAAAGATTGACTAGAGGTGAGATGAACCTCAAGATGGGCAATGAAGCAAGAGTTGTTGCAGTTGCTATTGGGGAGGTCATCCTATATCTGCCTAGTGGAGTTATTATTACATTGGATGTATGTTATTTTGTTCCCTCTATTATTAAAAATATTATTTCCATCTTTTGTTTGACAATTAGTGGATATAAATTAGTTTTTGAGAATAATAGTTGTTCAATAATTATGGATGATGAGATCATTAGAGGGACCCTTATAAATGGCTTATAAGTGTCAGACACTTCTCCACATATCATGAATATAAATATATCTAAGAAGAAAAGAGATAAGATGAATAATGCATACCTATGACATTATAGGCTAGGTCATATATATGAGGGAAGGATTCAAAAGTTGCTGAAAGATGAATACTTAGATCCATTTGACTATGAGTCATATGCAACTTACGAACCTTGTCTTCATGGGAAAATGACCAACTCTCCTTTTAGTGGAACTGGAGAGAGAGCCACTGACTTATTGAAACTCATATATAGTGATTTATGTGGTCCCATGTCGACTCAAGCTATAGGTGGTTACTCATACTTCATTACATTCACTGGTGATTTCTCTAGGTATGGACACGTGTACTTAATGAAGTATAAATCTGAGGCCTTTGAGAAATTCAGAAAATATAAGAATGAGGTAGAGAACTAAATTGGAAAGAGTATTATGACTCTTCGATTAGATTGAGGAGGAGAGTACTTGAGTATGGAGTTCACCCATTTCCTCAGGGACAATGAGATTCTATCCCAGTGGACACCTCCTTATACACCTCAGTTCAATGGTATATCAGAAAGGAGGAATCGCACGCTGTCAGATATGGTACGATCCATGATGAGTTTCGCTGACCTACCCGTCTCTTTCTGGGGGTACGCCCTAGAGACTGTAGCTTACCTTCTGAACAGAGTTCCATCAAAGTCGGTAGTGTCTACACCATATGAGATATGGAAAGGAAAGAAGCCCGACTGTCCTGCCCACGTTTGAAGACACAACCCCGATAAGTTGGAATCAAGGACAGAATGGTGCACATTCGTGGGATACCCAACGGAAACTTATGGATATTATTTCTATCACCCCGAGGGCCGAAATGTGTTTGTTGCCAAGAGAGTCGCGTTCCTTGAGAAAGAACATATTCTTGGTGGAAACAATGGGAGCAAGATAGAATTGAGCAAGGTTGGATAATCTAGCTCAAGCACCATTCCAGAGCCCGAGTTTGTTCAGGTACATAACACACAAGTTCCAACTTTACGTAGGTCTAGTAGAGTATCTCACCTCCCTGACTCTCAGGATGTTGATCCACAGACCTAGGAGGAGGCTATTATGAGTACAGACTCCAGGAAGTGGCAAAAAGCCATGAATTCTGAGATGGATTCCATGTACTCTAACAAGATTTGGAACCTTGTGGATGCACCTAAGGGTATTGTACCCATCGGCTACAAATGGATCTTCAAGAAGAAGATCGGAGTGGATAGAAAGGTAGAGACCTATAAAGCAAGGCTGGTAGCTAAAGGATATCGTCAAAGACAAGGAGTTGACTATAACGAAACTTTTGCACCTATAGCCATGCTTAAGTCCTTTAGAATTATTTTGGCCATTGCAACACACTATGACTATGAGATATGACAGATGGATATCAAAACGGTATTCCTCAATGGCAACCTCAAGGAAGAGGTGTATATGATACGACCAGAGGGATTCGTATCGAAAGAGAGTCCAGATAAAGTGTGCAGGTTGCTTAGATCCATTTATGGATTGAAGTAAGCTTCCCGAAGTTGGAACATAATATTTGATAAGGTGATCAGATCTTATGACTTCGTTAAGATCAAAGATGAGTCTTGTATATACATGAAGATAAGTGGAAGAGCTATCTATCACCTTCTTGGTGCTATATTTGGATGACATCCTAATCATTGGGAATGATGTAGGAATGATCTCCACAGTAAAGGCTTGGCTATATAGAAACTTCTCCATGAAAGGCTTAGGGGAAGCATCATATATTTTGGGGATCCGGATATATAGAGATAGATCTAAAAGGATTCTTGGCTTCTCCTAGTCTAGGTACATAGACTCTATTGTCAAAAGGTTTGGCATGAAAAATTCCAAGAGAAGTCTCATACCGATGAGACATGAAATATCACTTTCTAGGAGTATGTCCCCAAAGACTCCTGAAGAAAGGGCAGACATGGATAAGATATCTTATGCCTCAGCGATAGGATCTATCATGTATGCGATGCTATGTACTAGACCTGATATAACACATGCTTTGAGTATCACGAGCAGGTATCAAATAGATCCGGGTTTAGAACATTGGAATGCAGTAAAGTGTATCCTTAAATACTTGAGAATGACTAAGGATCTTTTACTGGTATATGGAGGAGGTAGCCTCCAGGTTGAGGGCTACACGGACTCAAGTTTTCAGTCTAACATTGATGATAGCAAGTCAAATTCAGGGTATGTTTTCACTATGAATGGAGGAGCAGTAAGTTGGAAGAGTTTCAAGCAAGATATTACTGCTGACTCGACCACAAAGGCGGAATACATTGCTGTAGCAGAAGCAGCAAAGGAAGAGATGTGGATAAAGAAGTTCATTAAGGATTTGAGAGTCATACCAAACAGCAAGGAGCTGATTCCAATATATCTTATGACAGCGACAGAGCGATAACTCTAGCAAGGGACCCAGGTCTCATCAGAATTGTTCTGAGGAGGTTCCATCTGATTGAGCGATCATGACTCGAAAAGATATAGCAATGGAAAGAGTTCCATCCGAAGATAACATTATAGATCCATTGACGAAGCCACTAGCTCAGATTGTATTTGAGCGTCATAGGGGTATGATGGGGATCAGACACATAAGTGATTGGCTTTAGGTCAAGTGGGAGATTGCTAGTTACAAGTGCCCTGCAAGCCAATCACATGAGTGATGGCACGTGTGATATGTTGCATAATCTTTTTGCTTATGATTAATATTGGTATATTCTCATATTATACTATTTGTTACATATATATTGTGATGTCATTGGTTCTATACAATGGGAATCGAATCGTGATGAGATCACGATAATGAGATCGATTCACCTTTAAACACAGATCCTAAATAATCTCGGTCATATGTTACTCGAGAGAGACATTGAGATAACCGGACATATCAATGTAATATATACCCGTCCAAATGATGGAGGCGGCTAGTCTCATAGCCACTTGTGTGGAGAAACTAAGGATATAGTACAGGTGCTCATTGGAGAATGAGTTCACTGATTGATCCGCTTATGGAATGCTGTATGGTTAATGATACCTAATGTCAGAGAGCGATTCCATAGTCCTAGTTGTGTATCTGGTCTTTAGACTTGAGATACCAAGGATGCATTGTATGAGTACTCCTTTCTTTGATGCCAACTTTCAGGTTTGGAAAGTTCCAAATCTGGTACAGTTGGTTATCGGGATTGGTAACCAACCTTACGAAGGCAATTGAGTGTCAATAGAGGATCATCCACTCTCGGTGTCATGAGAGAAATATCTCATATGTGCTTGCTCAGATAAATCCCTGGCTATGGTCATTCGGATTGAGAGAGAAGGAGTTCCGGTAGAATCTGATTAGAGCACGATAAATTGATTCTTTATGTGACTTGATAATACCATGTCTAATATACGATCTCTAGGATATTAGTTGGATGAGGGATTATTAATACACGATAACTATGGATAGACAGGTCCGACGGATTCGATCCCCCTGTACCGTTTGGGGACTATGGCATAGTGGCCTAGTACGTCCATCGTTGATGAGTCGAGTGAATTATTATGGGGATAATAATTCACTATATCAGAAGGAGTTTTGATGAGAGTGACTCACGGCCAGCTCGGTATCGGGCCTAGAGGGTCACACACATATGGTGGATGCTTCAGCGAATAGAGGATTGGATGAAGATCCAATTAGGCTCTATTCTCATTAGATGAGAACCTATGCTGATGGACTCCTTACTTAAGGCTCAATTAGAGGCCTAAGGAGATTATTGGATAGAGATCCATGCAAGGTTAATGTGTAATTGGATGAAGATCCAATACCCATTAAGTAAGGAGTCATAGGTTTTTTTTTTTATGGCTCTCTATAAATAGGAGTGGAGAATCATGGTTGATAGGCTGTAGATTTAGCCACCACCTCCTATTCTCCTCCCCCCCTCTGCGCAAGAGTTACGAGATCAGATTGGAGAAGTTTCACTATAGAAATCTATCGTGTGGATACCGCTAGAGAGGAAGACGCTTGACCTCCTTTATCTTCTCCATCCAGATCTGAAATACAGGGATATACGATCTCCCTAGGTAAAATCAATCTCTCACACATCACGATTTTATTGGTTTTGCCATTTTTCTCACGACCCCAATATTTTGCACGACGATTTGATATGCGTGGGAAACAAAAATTTATATATTTTTAAACATATATTTTTTTTCTTTTTTTGTAAAAGTAAGTGATAAAAATAAGATTTGAGATCAAGATGCTACAGTGATTATCAAATTTTTATCAACTAAACTAGTAAATATATTTAAAATATATATATATATATATATATTGAATAAGAATTATTTATAAAAAATCTCAAATTTTTAAGTATTCTCAGTTTGCATCCCTTATTTCGAAATTGTTATATAGTATCCCGTATTTATATTGCGGATAAAAACATTCATATTCGAAGTTGTCTCACCTCTTCTTTGAGATGATCATAAACGTCAATCCTATTATTCGCATTATTTATAATCTCTGCTTCCCCGTCACAATCTACCAAAAGAAACCCACCTCACCCTTTTCAGTAAACAGATCTCTCTCTCTCGCTCGCTCTCTCTGCCTTCTTATATTCCTTTTTCTCTCACTGGCTGTCATCATATCCCTCAGGAACCTTTTGCAACCCCCACTAAATCTTTCTCCTCTAAAGTTCGCTCCTTTCTCTTTCTCACCTCCTTTCCACTCCTTGCATCCACCCACTAAATCTTTCTCCTCTAAAGTTTCTGCCATGGCTACCGGAGAAGAACCTTCAGAATCCCTCACATTCAAGGTACTAATATACTGTCCATCCCTCTATAATTCGCCTTCTAAAAGCTTTTGGAATGCAAATTAACCATGATGTTTTGCCTGCACACTTGGTGCTCAAATGAAATATCTTATGGCTTCAGACCTGGGTGTTGAGAGTATCCATCCATTGTGAAGGATGCAAGAAGAAGGTTTATAGAATCCTCAAAAGCATTCGAGGCAACTCCCAAAACTCCTCCAAATCCTTCCAGAATGTTTTGCTCTTCTGCATTCTTTTGCCATTTAGCTTCACTCTGTTGGGCTAATCATCCTGTTTCTTCTTCTTCGTCGTCGTCGTCGCAGGTGTTTATGACACGGAGATCGATGCGGGGCAGCACAAAGTCACTGTTAAGTCTATTGTGGACGCTGAAACGCTCATTAGGAAGCTAGAGAAGTCCGGGAAACACGCCGAGCTATGGCCGCAGAAGAAACCCAGCAACCGGAACCCCATCAATGTAAATACCGGCAATAAGGAGAGCGGAGAATCCTCTAAACCCGAAGAACCGTCAGGCAAGTCCGAGAAGAAGCCAATCCCCTCCAAGCCTAACCCTGCCGCTTCTTCCGCCTCCGACACCACCGTCGCAAAACTTTCAGATGCTGAGAAAACTGAAGTTAAAACCAAAACCCCAGCAGAGCCATCAGAGAGCGCCACGAAAGAGCCTCAGAGTTCTGGTACAAACAAGGCTGACGCCTCCACCCAGCAGCCTAAGAAGCCGGCAGCCACCGCCAGCGGCGAAGCGAATGCCGATAATGGCTGCGCCAAGAAGAAAGGCAAGAAGGCTCAGAAAGAGATATCGGAAGAGACTGGGAAGAATCCGAATGCCGGCAGCATCAGTTCACTGCCACCACAACACATGTACTCATACCCGACACACCCACCGCCACCGCCGCCGCCGTACATCATGAGCTACAACATGGCGGAACCGAGCGTTACCCAGGCCTACTATGCTTCGCCAATGCTGCCGGCTTCAGACCCGAGCTCATTTGTTTACATGCCGTACCCTCCTCCGCCAGAGTTCTACTATGGTCCATCCGACCCGAGCTCACCGTTGCCGATGCAGCCCGACATGTTCAGCCACGAGAACTCCAATTCCTGCAATCTTATGTGAGCATGCTCCACAGTATCCTTTCCTCAGAGTCCAGTGAGTTCATAGGTGGTGCTAGACTAATCCATGTGTAGATATGTCAGACTACTTGGTTGGTTGTCTCATCTCCTGCTGCTAGTGCTGCTCTCTTGTGAAGGAGATGTTGCAGTTAACAGTTCCCTTCCTCGGTGGTTGTGTTTGGGAGTTATTAGTGCCCCCTTGTGATCGGAGGAACACAAGTGTTAGGAAATCCTGCTGCAGGATCTCGAACGAGTCCCTTCTCTTCATTTTCTTCTGTGATGATATGTTTTCCTCGATTCCCTTTTTCTCTGATATGGTGTGAAGGTTCTTTGGCTGTTATGATTGCTTGTTTTGTCTGCAGAGATTATCCTCTGAAAGATTACTACAGAAGAGGAGGAAGACAATAGCATTGTCTTCTGCTATCCGTTGAGCAAAATATTAGGAGCTGAGTGCAGTATTTTAATTAAGCAAACACTGTGTTTCGGAGCATGTCTGAAACCTGGAAGGGGAGCATGACCTAATTCTGTCAGACTAAGCCGAACTTATCTGTTGCTTGAGTTTGACTAGTTTGGAGAGGAAAGTGGTAATGCTGGGAGTGAAGGGTACTACTGGCTGACATGTCAAGTTCACCATTGAATGACAGAGGAGCAGAGAGAGGTTGGTGGAACACTCAGGCACCACACCTGGGATTGGGCCCCAAGAGTGTCTGCTACTGGAATCACAGACCTGAAGTGCTGCACTGCAGTTTGCAAGCCAAGCCCTTCCTGTGCAGATCATCCTGTCCGCATAAACAAGCATCAAATCTTACCGATGGTGAGCTTCCAGGTTTGGATTAGTTCGAGTATAAAATTGGAAGGGTTGATGATGATAACTTCCAAGCTAGGTTTAAGGTTTTGTAAGCAATTCACGTGGTTAAATTAGGATTTAGATATAATTTAAAGAAGATTAAATTAGGATTTAGATATGATTTTATCAATTGAATGAGTAAATCATGTAGGTTAGTTGAAGTAAATCATATTATCTTCATCTGTATAAATTGACGGTGTCAAACGGTAGCCTCTTGTCGATGTCAAAGCTGGAGACTTATGGTGCATAAGCTTTCTCTTCCCCCGTTGGACCTCGTCGACTTTCTTATTTCTCTACTGAGGCATTCTTCTACACGAGGGTATCTTTCTCGTGCACCACCACTGTCGTATCAGCTCCAACGAGCAGCGACACCTTCCCTACCCAATCTGCAGCATACGGATGATTTCTACACCTGTTTGTCGGCGCCGTCCCTCCTGCAGCCTTTGTTGTTCTGTTATCTCTATCGAGAGTACCTGTACGGGCCATCGCTCATCGTCTCTCAGTGCTTTGCAGAGAGGGCGTAGCAAGTTCTTTTTCGCTGTCAAACGATAGCAAATCTACGGTCGCAGCGCTTCTCTCGCTGCCCTTCAGATCTACAGATCGCCCCAGCCATAGCAGCATCTCCTCCGTCGAAGTCAACCGCCATCAGACCTTCACCACGGTTGACAACACAGCAGTCTCCTTGACATCGGCTCAAGATCTGCGTCCTTCACATGAGCTTGATCTTGCGGGGGCATGATAGTCAGATCTAATCGAATTGTCAAAATTTGGCTCAAGCAGAATCGTTTGTTTTTTCTTTCAGATTCATTGCCATCGGTTCAAGATCAACGTCCTTAGTTCAAGATCGATGTCGGGGACATGATAGAAGATAAGATTAAGTTATGATTTAAATATAATTTAAATAAAATTAAATTAGAATTTAGATATGATTTTTTTAATTGAATGATGAAAACATATAGATTAATTGAGGGTATAAATTGATGATCTATATTACTTATTAGTATTTCCAACAGACTGAAATAGGTTTGCCTTCGTTTGAAATTATATTCCTGTTGATATGACACCCACATCCTATGACTTGGACAGAGACCTTTTTTTTTACTTAATTTTAACAACCAGTAATATGACTAAGACTGGTGCTTAAATCATCCATTTATTTCATCACCATGGATGGAATGATCATGAATCCCCGAAGTCGTCATTTCCTGCACATGATAAAGTTACTCTTAGAAGCTATTGTGATAGTAGGAGGAGGGTCAAAGGGCATTTTAAGAGACATTTGATGGACCAGTGAGAGATCTTAGCTACCTTCATTCACAAGCGGTTCATGACTGGGTTCATGCATCATCCATTCAATGTGATTGGTGAAAGGATTCATTTATCTGCATCACTCGATCAAACATTTAAAAGTCTGCCGAACTCCATGCTGCCGATTCTGCTGTAATCATCGCCACAACATTTATAAAAGGAGTCGCCTGCCAATCGACGGAAGATCGAACAGATAGGTTAGTGTGACCAATTGTTGCAGTTAGTAGCAAGCTAAAGATTAAGCAAGATTTATAAAGATTATCCATGCAGTAAGATCAAATTGCACCAAATGCTTATTGTCAAATTTAATTATAAGGATAATTATAATTCTCTGATCTGACTCCGCTTATCTATTCTTATGTGGTTCCTTCACCATATTATAAAAATAAAAATAAAAACAAATATTTTTAAATTTTAAACCTAAATATGATCATCTTATTTTTAAAAAAAAAATTAATTAAACCTACAGTCAAACTAATTGACCCTTGGTTCAACTAACACCCAACCCCTTAACGCTAGACCCGGGTCAACATCTAATCCGATTTTGAGTAATTATGTGACTATCTGCCATAGGCTTAAGTTTTTACATGGCATGCTAGTAATAAATCATAAATGATCAAGCACTCGGCATATGCACCATAACTATAAGATGAGCATCATATGATAATTAATATCAGGGAAAAAAAAAGCTTCAAAAGTATTTCTTCTCACCATCACTGATAAGATTAGTTTGATGAGTGAAAGAATTGTGAGCCACATTGGAGTCGGAAAGACACCGTTGATCAACAAATTTTTCCACACACTTAGAGATTAAAAAATGTAATCATGACTCATCTTCTCCACCAAGTCATAGTTGGTAGGATATTAAATATCCCACTTCATTGGTAGTCGCCAAGAAAGTGACGACGAGTCCACAATCTTTCCTGTTCATGCAAATATCAATTTTCCTATCATGTCGAGTATTTTGCATGTGTTAGAAGGAAACTCTTAAACAAACAAGAAGAGGTTAATGACAACTGGTACGACCAAAATAAATACCTTCTATCACCAAACACGTATCTTGGTACGAGAAGGAATTGTTTACCCAGGGTCAAATTTACTGGAGTTGGTTTACCCATTCTTAAACGGCGTTGATCAACATCATCTATGACACTGAAGTTATCAAACTTGGATTGGAAGAACCAAAAGCGAATGTTGGATCGGTTTGATTCACTCGTTAAATGTTTGAACATTAAGGAGACCCAACTTTTCTTAATTCGTTATTTATTATCAAATTCAATTGAACTTTTACGAGGGTATTCAAGTCTTTTTCATTACAAGGATTTAAGAAACTACTATGCTCTCATCCATCAATGTATTTATTCCCCTCTTATCATCATTTTCACTATTTTATATAAAAATATTCTTATAATATTATTCATATTTTCAGTATAATATATATTTAACTTTATTTTTAAAAATTATATCGAATTTATAGTCCAATTAACTCACTTGATTCAACAAATGACCCAAGATATCTATCTATTCTAGTAAGTATATCTATCGGTATCCAATATAATTATTTCCTGGTAAGTATTGATCATATCAAATTGTCTAAAGGTACTGAATAACTTAGTTAGTAAATATTTTGATAAATTTTTATAAGATTCTGAGCTTGGACTCATCCTTCGTCATTTTCCTTTTGTCAAAAACTAAATAAAAATTATAAATTATGTGAGGCCAATATGTTAAGATATAGATATGTTACTTAAAAATTAAACGACTATGTAGATATGTTACATAAAAATTAAACGACCATGTAGAACTTTATCTTTGATATCTTCTATAGTCTTTTAAGATATAGATGACTTGTACATTCATTTAAATATAAAATTCTATCTCTTAATCTATTTTAGATACCAAGTTTTGTATGATCTTTTAGATTAAGGTTCATTTTTAATGCATGTGATTTTAGTTGTAGATCATTTAAGTTTTTATGATTTATTTTTATCTAAAACAACCCATATATTTTTAAAAACATAGCATACAAGCATCTCCCATCAAATCTTAATTAACAAATATTAGAATCTGCTTACATGACATGCTGACTTATAATAAACTATTAATATAATGACATCTATAATCTAAGTTAAAAAATAAGATTCATTGTAACCCTTTTGGTTTTGGTCATAGATCACTTAAGTCTTTATGGTTTTATTTGTGTCTAAAATAATCTTCACATTTTGAAAAGCGTGGCATATAGACCCCTCCAATTAAGTTTTAGTTGACAAATATTAGAATATGCTTATATGACATGCTGACTTATAGTAATTTATTAATATAATTACACATGTAGTTGAAGTTTAATAAAAAGGTCTATCTTATCGATGAAGAGAAAGAGGTGGAGGCCATAGCGACAAACAAAGTAGAGAGGCAGAAGTAGGAGAGGCCAGAAGCAAAGGTGAGGGAGAGCTAGATCATAATGTCGTAGACGCGACAAGCGAGATCGCAAGAGAAAACGAAGTGGGAGGTAGTAGAGACGAAGATGCCCATAAGAAGGATGAGAGATCATGAGACTATTATGTGCCCCGCATCGAATTAGTCAATACACATCTAGCTATAGCAAGACCAGAAGCTCTTGAGCTCGTCATCAATACGGGAGAGATTGTGTGTATATGATGCCCTACTAGGGCAGTAGCAACTTGGTATATTAAATCTTGAATTTTGATCATGAAATCAATTGATGAGTTTTATAATCTAACTTTTGTATTAGAGAAAGTGATGCAGGATTAACTACGATGATAAAAATATAATATAATCTGATGTTGGGTCGGAGTCAAGTTTAGGCATTGGGTCGGGGTTCGGACGATGCAGTGGGAGCTCAGTAGGAGTTCACTAGGAGTTTACCGAAGGTGATTAGAAGCTTGATGGGAGCATATTAGGAGTTCGCTGGAGGATGCCAAAAAGTTCACCGAGAGTTCGGAGGATCAATTGACATATCGGACAAAAATGATTGTAATTGTGTAGTGTGTCGTAGTTAGCATTGTAATTGAGTTATAATTGAGTTAGATTTAGATAAATCTAAATTAACTCAATGTAAGGCAACTAGGTCCATTTTGGGTTAGGACTTGAGTCAGGTTGAGCTCATTTCATTGACCTGAAAAGGGGTCAACAGGAGGTATAAGTCGGGTACAAAACTATATAAAAAGTATAGCTTTCAGGATTCCCAATGGTTGTACCATTGGTGAGCAACGATAGTACCACCCAAGCGGCCACAGTATCACCGTTGCCCCTGTTTACGAGGCACTTTCGACAGTAGTACCGTTGATACCGACGATAGTAGTACCTACCAGTGGTAGTACCGCCCGTACCTAGTTTTCTTGAAAAATATTGAATTTTCTGAAGTCAATTGAGGTCTATAAATACCTCGATATTCTTGCATCATAGAGTAAGAAAGTGCAAGAAAAGTGGTCGTAATCTTGGTTAAAATTTTATAAAATTTGAGAATTTTCCTTGAGTACTTCAAAGTGTAAAGTGACTCTAAGGAAAGAGAGAAAAAAAAATTGTAAAGGTTCCTGAACCTATGAAAAGGAGAAAAGTGTAATGAGGTTTGATCTTCACCTGTGAAAGAAGATCATTATTGGACATCGACGAGCCTTAACAAAGAAGGACTCGGAAAGTGGACGTAGGCCAAGCTTTTGGTCGAACTACTATAAATTTGTAAGTCTTCCTTTACTTGTTCTTCTTAAACTTATTTTCTCATTTTAGTAGTCCTTAACTAAATCTAGGTTCTCCTTTCAAATTTGGTTTAAATTGCTCACTTACTTGCTTTCAATAAATTCCAAGAAACACTTTTGATTTCTTCTTTATTTCAAGTAAATTTTTTCTAAACTAGTCCTTTTTGCACTTGCACTAATTTACTCCCCCTCTTAGTGCCAATTTGATCCTAACAGTTGGTATCAAAGTAAGTTATACTCAATTGGATTAACACTCAAGTGAGTAAATGACTTCTATTAGCATTAACGAGCGACACTCTATCAAACATCCTCCCATGTTCAATGGGATGGATTACACATATTGAAAAACTAGAATACATATCTTTTTTATTTCGATGGATTTTGAACTATGAAATATTATAGAAAATAGTTTTCAAAAGTCATCCAATCAGATAAATGATTGGAATGATCATGAAAAAAATATTTTCATTAAATGCCAAAGTTGTGAATACTTTTTTTACTTTTTAGATAAAAATGAGTTTAATTGGATTTCTACTTGTGATTCAGCTTATGATATTTAGCACACTCTAGAAATCACACACGAAGGCATAAGTAGAATAAATGAATAAAAAATAAATCTTCTTATACATAACTATAAATTATTTAAAATGAGACCAAGTGAGACTATTGGTGACATATATACCTGTTTTATGGATGTCATTAATAGTTTAAAATCTCTTGGTAAAGTTTATTCAAATCTTGAACTTGTTAACAAAAATTTAGGATCTTTATCTAAAAGTTGGGACCCGAAAGTAATTGCTATATAAGAGGCCAAAAACTTAAATAACTTGCCTCTTGAAGAACTAATCGGGTCTTTGATGACTTATGAAATAAGTTACAATATTCATGATGAACTTGAAGAACACCTTCCAGGAATGATATTGCCTTGAGAACCAAAAATGAACACCTTCCAAAAAATAGAAAAGATTTGACACTGAGAATAGTAGATGACTCATCGAGTGATGAAGACAATGATCTTGCACTACTAACAAGAAAACTCAAAAAATGCATGAAAAAAAATAAAAATCATAAAAATAAAAATGAACCAAAAAAGATAATATAATATGAATATAAGAAGCTAGGGCATTTCAAAAGTGAATGCCTATAATTGAAGAAGAAGGCTCCAAATAAGAAGAAGGCCTTCTCAGCAACATGGGATGATTTAAGCTCGTTAGATGAAGAAGACAACAACAATGGAGAAGTAGCTAACTGTGAGCTCATGGCCATCCATGACGAGGTAAGTAATCTTCCTAAGATTCATTTTACTTTTGATGAATTGTTAAATACATTTCATAAACTATTTGATGAATTAAGAAGCTTAGCAAAACTTATAAATTATTTAAGAATGAACATATAATACTCACTACTAAATGTGAAACATGCATGAAGCATCAACATCATACAATTGTTGCACTAAATGTGAAACATTAGAGGAAATTAGAAAGGATAATGTCATACTCTAATGAACTTTAGAAAAATTTAAAATATAAAATAAATCTCTAAACATGATCCTTGCTAATAAGGGTCATATCCATAGGAAAGAAGGTATTGACTTTATGGGTAACACTTAACAAAAGCTAACTATTTTCGTTAGAGGGCCTATATTACACTCTTCACTTAAATTAAAATATAATTTTTGTGGTAGATTATGATATTTTGTCTAGAAGTGTTTATTTAGAAAGTATAATCCACATAAGTTGATTTGGGTTCCTAAAAAATCATAAACAACATAATACTCTTAGTTAATTAGATAGAGCTTTTCATGATGGGCCCAAAGTCAAATGGGTACCTAAATCAAAACCACATTTATTGTTGATTTGTCTCCAAACAAAGGTTAGGAGCATAAAATGGTACATTGATAGTGAATACTCAATGCACATGATCGGAGATCTAACTTATTTTTCTAAGCTCACTAGCCTAAATGAAAGAGTTATCACATTCGGAGATAACAATAAAGGAAAAATCATTAGGAAAGGAATCATATATAACAAATCAAACATTTTGATTGAAGATGTGCTATTAATGATTTGAAACATAATCTACTAAGCATTAGCCAATTCTGTAATAAAGAATACATTGTTAAATTTGAATCTAATGCATGTATAATTGAAATATGACACAAAAAAATAAATCTATGATTGTCTTAAGAAATAAAAATGTGTATACTATTGATATTAAAATTTTTTGTGATGAAATGTGCTTTTCGATTTTGAATGATGATGCTTGGGTTTGGCACATGAGACTAGGTCATGCTAGTATGAAACTACTAACTCAAATCTCAACTAAAGATTTAGTAAGAAGATTACCTAGCATTCAGTCGTCAAAGATAAAGTTTATAATGTTTGCCAAATAGGAAAGCAAATAAAAAATAGTTATAAGCCAAAAATCAAATAAGCACATCTAGGCCACTATAATTGATCAATATGGATTTATTTGGACCAATTGATACTACAAGCTTTAAAGGTAGCAAATACATGCTTGTTATTGTAGACGATTATAGTAGATATACTTGGACTTACTTCTTGACATACAAAAGTAATTCTTTTAAATGTTTTTCAAAATTTTATGAACTTGTTCAAAACAAAAAATATTTTATGATCTTATCTATACGTAGTGATCATGGTGGTGAGTTTCAAAATCATGATTTTCAAACTTTTTGTGAGTCAAATGGGTACAATCATAATTTCTCTACTCTTAGAAATCCACAACAAAATAGAGTATTGGAAAGAAAAAAAATATGAAATGGATAGAACCCTGTTAAACAAACATAGCCTACCCAAATATTTTTGGGCTGAAGCCGTTAACACGACATATTATGTTATGAACAGGGTTCTTGTAAGACCATTACTCTCTAAAACTCATTATGAATTGTACAATGGAAAAAACTAAATATTTCATATTTCAAGGTTTTTTATTATAAATGCTTCATTTTAAATAAAAAAGATGCCTTAGGAAATAATTTGATGCAAAATCCGATGCCTTAGGAAATAATTTGATGCAAAATCCGATGAAGAAATTTTTCTTGGTTATTCTTCTACTTCAAAAGCTTATCGTATTTTTAATAAAAGAATAATAGTCATTGAAGAATCTATTCATATTATTTTTAATAAGATTTTCGAAGAAAATTGATTTTGATGATAATTTTGATTTTGGCACTTTAAATTTGAATGAAAATGCTCCTAAAAGCAACTTTGATGAATCTACTTTCAAATCCTTACCTAAGGAATGGTAGTATGTAAATGCTCATCCTAAGGAGCTTATAATAGGAGATACATCAAAAGATGTTCCAACTCATTTTTCTTTTAAAAAATTTTATACTAACACTGCATTTCTATTTCAAATTGAACCAAAATACATTGATAAAGCTTTAAGAGATGATTATTGGGTTATTGCGATTAGTGGCTAAGGGTTTCTATTAAGAAGAAGAGATCGATTATGAAGAAACCTTCTGTGGCTAGACATAAAGCTATAAAGGATGCTCCTTGCCTTTGCTTCTTTTAAGAATTTTAAATTATTTTAAATGGATGTCAAAAATAATTTTCTTAATGGTTTCATTTCTAAAGAAATTTATGTTGAACAACCCTCCCCCCAGTTTTGAAAATAACCTTTTTTTGAATTATATTTTCAGATTATCCAAGGGTCTTTATGGTTTCAAACAAGCCTCTAAAGCTTGGTATGAAAGATTTAGCTCTTTCCTTATTTCAAATAATTTTTTGAAAGATAAGGTTTATACCACATTATTTATTAATTATTTTGAAAATAATTTTCTTATTATTTAAATTTATGTGGATGATATTATTTTTGCTTCTACTAATGAATTTTTATGTGAATCTTTTACTAAGAATATGAGCTAAGAGTTTGAAATGAGCCTAATGGACAAATTAACTTTTTTCATAGGGTTACAAATAAAATAATTAAATAATGGTATCTTTATACATCAAACTAAGTATATCTTAGATTTGTTAAAACGTTTTTGACTGGACAATGATAAGGCTATAAACACACCCATGAGTACTTCTACAAAGTTAAACTTGGATAATGAATATGAAAATTTTGATCAAAAATCATATAGAGGAATGATAGGTAGTTTGTTATATTTAACTGCTTCTAGACTGGACATAATATTTAGTGTTGGATTATGTGTAAGGTTTCAATCCAATCCTAATTATTCTCATTTTAAGGTAGTTAAATGAATATTTAGATATTTAAAAGGGACTTTTAATTAGCATTATGGTATCTTAAGTTCAAAAACTTTGATTTAATTGTATATACAAATATCAATTTAGGAGGTTATAGAACAGATAGGAAGAGTACAATCAGAACAAGCCAATTCTTAGGATATGATCTTGTTTTTTGATCTTCCAAAAAATAAAATTTGATTGCATTATCTATTGTCAAAGCTGAGTATATAGCAGTTGGTGCATGTAGTGCACAAGTCATTTGGATGAAAAATACCCTAAAAGATTATGAAATTCACTTAAAAAATATTCCTATTAAATGTGATAATACTAGTGCAATATGTTTAACTAAAAGGCCAAAATTCTTATTGACCCCCCCCCCCCCCCCCCCCCCTACCATGTACTAAAAACAAAGTCACCCCCCATACTTTAAAACTCGTTTAAGTGATCTCTCGTACTATCATTTCGCATCAAAGTAGCCCCCTTTATTAGAAATAAGGTTATATCATTAGGTAAAATAATTTAGGAGATTATTTTTATTTGAGGATTACAACTAAATAGTCCCAAAGCCCTAATCCATTTTTTTCTCTCTTTCTTTCTTCTCCAACCTCTATCGGTGTTCTTTTCTGCAATACGATCTTTGCCTTTCTTCATCAACCTCTGTTAACATTAGTTTGTTCACCTTTTCGCTGTCTTTCTACTTTTCTTGTTTTTTATTCGGTGTTAGTTTATTCGTCTTTCCATTGTCTTTCTGTCTTTCTATTTTTTCTTTACTTGAGATCTATGATTTCTATAATTTTATTGACAAATAAATTAAAGATAAAAATATATATACTTTTTTAAGTTTTAAATTATTTTGTTGATAAATAATCTCCTAAATTATTTTACCTAATGGCGTAATCTTATTTCTAATAGAGGGGACCACTTTGATGTGAAATCGTAGTATAATGGGTCACTTAGACGAGTTTTAAAGTATGAGGGGTGACTTTAATTTTGAGACATAATACCAGGGGTCATTTAGACAAGTTTTAAAGTATGGGGGGTGAGTTTCATTTTGAGGCATAGTACGAGAGGTCACTTAGACAAGTTTTAAAGTACGGGGGGTGACTTTGATATGAAATCATAGTATGAGAGATCATTTAGATGAGTTTTAAAGTACGGAGGGTGACTTTGATTTTGAGGCATAGTATGGGGGTCAATAAGAATTTTGGCCTAACTAAAGATCACTTTATTAGAGATCATGTGAATAATCATGATATATATTTAGAATTTATTGATATAAAGCATCAATTAGCTGATATTTTTATAAAATCATTAAATAAAGAGTAATTTAACTTTATTAGAAGAGAGTTAGGAATGTTAAACCATCCAAATACATGATTTGCTATTTTTTTGGATTTCTTAATCTTTTTCTTGAAATTTACATGAGATGATTTTAAATGCATTAAGAAGCTCTTATATTTTTGGATTTCTCAACTCTTTAAACTCTTTTTCAATATTTTAATTCTTGGATTCATAAATATGTATCCCCCCTCTTAACATTTGATTTATTTTTTGATACTTATTTTTGGATCTTTTTTAATTGATGGGTTTTATTATCTAATTTGTGTATTAGAAAAATTGATGTAGGATTAACTATGCTGGTGAAAATGCAATATATGATGTTGGGTCAGAGTCAAGTTCGGGCATCGGGCTAGGGTTTGGACGATGCAGTGGGAGCTTGCCAGGAGTTCATCGAAGGTGAACAGAAGCTTGATGGGAGCACGTCAGGAGTTTGCCGGAAGATGATCGAGAGACTCGCTGAGAGTTCGCTGGAGGATGCCGGGAAGTTTGTCGAGAGTTCGAAATATCAATTAACATGCTAGACAAAAATGATTATAATTGTGTAGTGTGTTGTAGTTAGCATCGTAATTGAGTCATAATTGAGTTAGATTTAGAGAAATCCAAATTAACTTAATGTAAGACAATCGAGTCCACTTTGGGTTATGATATGAGCTCAAATTGAGCTTATTTTGTTAACTTAGAAAGGGATCAATATGAGGTACAAGTCTGGTATGAAACTATACAAAAGTATAATTTCTGGGATTCTCGATATTAGTACCAATAGTGGGCGATGGTGGTACCGCAAGACCATTGCCGCCCCTATTTTCGAGGCACTTTCAATGGTAGTACCACTGGTGCCGACGATAGCACTGCTCGTACTCGATTTTTTTAAAAAAGGTTAAGTTTTGGCTCCATTTACTGAAGCAAATTGGGGTCTATAAATACCCTAAGTATTCTTGCATTAGAGAGTAATAAAGTACAAGAAAAGTGGTCATAATCTTAGTTAAAAGTTTATAAAATTTGAGAGCTTCTTGAGTGATTTAAAGTGTAAAGTGAGTCTCTAAAGGAAGAAAGAAAAGAAAATTTATAAAAGTTCCTCTCCTGAACCTGAACCTGTGAAAATGAGAAGAGTTAAGGGGTTTTGATCTTCACCTGTGGAAGAAGATCATTAGTGGACACCGCAGGCCTTGACGAAGGAGGACTCAGAAAGTAGAGGTATGTTAAGCTTTTGCCCAAACCAGTATAAATTTGTGAGCCTTCCTAATTATTTTTTTTAAACTTGTTTTCTCATTTTAGTAGTCCTTAACTATATCTATATTCTTCATTTTAATTTGGTTTAAATCACTCACTTACTAGCTTTCAACAAATTTCAAGAAATAATTTTGATTTATTCTTTATTTCGAGTAAAATTTTCAAAACAAGTACTTTTTTAACTTTATAACAAACCCCCATCCCCGCTAGCTTCCACGACGATGCTTTCTCCCGCTATTGATGACGATCTCAATTTTTTAATTTAAATTATATATATTATTATATTAATAATTTATTATAAGTCAATATACATGTAATCAAACTTTAACATCCGTTAATTCAAACTTGACAAGAGAGATTTATATATTATGTTTATAAAAATATAGGGGTTATTTTAGATATGAGCAAAACTAAAAAGGTTTAAGTAGTCCATGATCAAAATCACAGGGACTAAAATAGATCTTTTTTTAACTAAAATTATATATGTTATTATAGTTTAGTTTATTATAAGTTAGTATATCATGTACGCAGACTTTAACTTATATTAACACAGACTTGACGAGAGAAGCTTCTATGCTATATTTTTAAAAATATAAAGATTATTTTAGACACGAGTAAATCATAAGGACTTAAGTTTAGTAAAAAATTTTAATATATATTTTTTAGTTATATGTATCATCTTTACTTATAACTAATTCATATATATAATGGATCCAACTCTCTCGAACACCTTCTATCGTTCACGAGGAGCTTTATTGTCTTAAAGCATACAAAGTTCTTATATTATTATTCTAGTAATTTTCTATGTCAAATTAGAAGATTAACGATACAAATTAAGTTTTTTTCCTGAGTGCGGTGCCTCTCTCCCCTTCTCTTCCTACCGTTTCCCCTTGCCCATCCCTTAACGTTCCTTCTCGATCTTTGCATCCTGGCCTTAGGGACTCATGTTCACAAGATATCTTAGGCCTCAATTCTCACTTCAAGCCTTTCTCTCTAACCGATAACTCTAAATCTCTCCTCATCGAATTTTGCCCAGTTTGATGACGAAAGGCTACAAATATGGTGTAAACCAATGGTCTCTAATCAGTAGTTTCGTATGTCACCCTCGTTTGTTATTGGTATTAAGAACTCTTCTTCCTAAGATCTGATTTTTAATGACTCTTCTCTTATATCTATATGTGTTTTGTCTTTCATTTTCAAACTGAAATAGATGCACTTAAAGATCTCATTGAAGAGCCCCAAAACCTTCATGGAGGTATTGTTAGGATTGAATCGATATTAAGAAGATGGGTGAATTAGTACTTTGGTAAAAATCTAGGTTTTAAAATCTCGTTCCAAGGAAATCAATATTAAAAGTATACTTTAACTTGAAAATGTTATATAAGCAGTTAAATTAGAAAATAATAATAAAGAAAAACATAAAAGAAAAAAGCACATCGGATCTATAGTGATTTGGTCAACGTGATCTACATCCATTCTTGATTCCTCTTCACTCAAGGTGACCGACTTCATCTTTTTCCAACAGGCAAAGATCAATCATCCCTTACAACTTTTTTCTCATTTTTATAGGTTTAGCAGATAACTTTTACAAGCCACTCACCCCTATTTTAAACTAAACTGAAACTTAGAGCTAGAGGAAAATTCTCAAGAGATTACACCAGAGTTTTCACACTATTTTTGTTATATATTCTTGTTATCTCAAGCAAGACTATTTGAGATATTTATAGACCTCAAATAGTTTCAAAAGTAAGAGCCAAAAATTCAAATCCCATAGATTTCAGGGTATGGGGCGGTACCACCACCAAACATAGTATGAGATTTTGGTTTCTAGCAGTACCACCGCTCGGGAAAAGTGGTACTACCATCAGCAACTGATAGCACTATCGCCCAAGAATCCTAGAGAAGTATTTTTTAATATTTTTCATACACTAAGCTGTACCATCTCTTGACCTATTTGTACCTCCTTTCAAGTCAACGAAATATGCCTCCTAATGGGCTCCAATCAATCTCAATTAAGGCTAATGGACCCTTAATTGAGTTAGTAGGATTTCTCTCAAAACTAACTCAAATTGAAACCCAAACTATGATAATTAAAGCTAAAACAATCACAATGCAAGCAATCTCAGTTGTCTCGCACATCAATTATTTATTTAAACTTTCATTGAACTCCCAGCAAACTTCCAATAAACTCCCGATAATCTTCTAGCGAACTCCTGACGAACTTCTACTAAATCGTCCTAACCTTCGATGTATCCCCCGATTCTTCTGGCCTAATGCTCGATCTTTTACTCTTGTCCAACATCTGATTCTTTCTTAATTATTTTTGTCTTTTTACAATCGTAGTTACTCCTACATCACTTTTCTTAGCATATGAGTTAGATCATAAATTATCAATTAATTTCATCATTAAAATTTGAGATTCAACGAGTACTCTCCGAATGGTGCCTTAACTTTCATTCATCACTCATATTAATACTTTTATTTTGATTTATCTTCTAGGTTTAGCAAGATTGATTGTGATCAAATCCATAATTAAAACACAACTTTTTATTAATAAATTTTAAAAATTAATTATTTAATATTTCAAGGTGGGTGATCTAATTTTTGTTAGTAAATTAAATAAAATAAATATTAAATAAATATAAAAAAATAAATAAATATTACCTTGAGGAACCGGAATTTCTCTTCTTGAAATAAGAAGAGAAATTTCTCTTCTTTGTTCGAGGAACAGAAGTTAAATCCATTTCTCTATCTTTTTTAAAAAATAAAAACTTTCTTAAATTTTTTTAAGTGTTTAGAATTTTATTTTTTAAAATAAAAACATTATAATTATTCATATTATAGATTTTAGTATTTGATTTCTATTAGATTTATATAATGGTTATTTAAAAATATTTTTATCTATATAATTTTATTTTTCTACTACTAAACTATAACCTATAAGCTAGGCTCTAGCTCATAAGCTAGTTTGGCCAACCCTGGGCAGTAATGTGTAGTGCACATGACCTAGATGGGTTGGCTTAACCTAGCCCATTATTTTTATTTTGTTTGATTTGTATTTATTGATTGAACTAAATCATATTTAATGAGTTAGATTGATTCAAGGTGATTTCGAATCGATTTGACTTATTCAAATATATTATCCTAAATTAAACTTATACATGATTCTAGATCAATTAAATGAGGACTAGAGATTAGTTTAATTAAATTTTAATTAAATTGAGTTTAACTAGACGGATTGAGCTAGGGTTCAAGTCAATTGAGGGCTAATTTATATTATTTGATATTAAAAAAAATTTAAAGATAAATTAAGATGTTTCAATATACTATTCCATCCAATATAGACATGAGTAGTATGAGATGATTTATTTTCGTATTCCTTTTGGGAATTAACGGACCGTTATATATGATTGTTGGATGGTTCCTCTATTCGCTTTCGAGAAGAATGTGTTCCCACTTTGGTGGGTGAGAGACACTACTTACTGTCTATGTTGTTAGGAATACAATATGGGTTTATTTCTATTTACTATTGGGAGAACATAAACTCATCCTTAGAATAAGGTCTCTCCATTTATTATAGGGGCAGTGTATTTTTGAGTATTCAATATATGCAAGTAGGATGATTGACCCTCGAATATGGATTTGTTTTAAAGTTGACTTATAGGGGGTTCATACTTAATGTTGTTGAAATCTCTTCATTTTATTTTTTATTGTCAAAGCGGTCTCCTAATAGCATTAGATTGGATTCGAATAGAAAAAAAAAACTTCTTATATTTTGAAGACTTATTTTTTATTGTTAAATCAGTCTCCTAGTGGCATTAGATTGGAATTTAAAAAACTTCCTCTATTACTAGATAGAGTCAGTTAGATTTATTTTTGAGTTAATATTATTCATTATATTTTTAAATAAATTGTTTATATTTTGAAGATTAAATAAATTATAATAAATATTTATAATTTATGTATATTAATAAAAATATTGGATATATTTGTGGAAAAGATATTATAATCCTGAAAGATATTATAATCAGGATGTGACATTGATCCTAATTCTCTCAAATTTAAGGGAGAACGATATGCAAGAGTTAACATTGAAATCAATATCACTCATCATCTGAAACAAGATAATGTGGATAGGTCAATGTAAAATTGGTCTCTTTGCCAATTCATTATGGTTAGCTGGGTCACAAAACTAATTTATTACCTATTAGTCTATCTTATCATTCTCCCCCTTCATCCACTCCCTCGGATGGAGCTCAAACATGTAACGTTGGGTGTTGTCGACACAAGATGACCTCACTTTTGGCTTTTGGCCGTGGAATTTGGGTTCAATTGTCATTTGCCAAAGGTCAAACTTCTAGTGAAACGAACCGGTGATGGTTCAACACGTGACAACCACGTGACGGTCCTGGTGCCGGTGGACACGACGATCGCATCTCCTCCCATGAGATTGTATCAGATGTTTCAAATATACTGAAGCTTCTAGGGTTGCTAAATATTTACTCCACGATGGCCGTCTTTGGTTTATATTGTTGATTCCCTGTATGGTTAATTTGCCCACTCGTACTGAATCTGCTTGAAGACTCGGGATTCTTTGCTGTACTTCCTATCTAATTAAACAATCGATCTATTGAAATGGAAGGCAAAGATTTTGGAGCACCGCACGAGGTTCTTATTGATCTTATATATTGAAATTGAAGGCCAAAGATTTTGAACAGAGTTAGTATGACTTGCAAAGTCTGACAATTTTATTTATGTATTTTGCTGAAAATTATTTCATAAAAAAGAACTCTCAGCTACCTGTAGATATACTACATATTCCCTTTATGCAAACTCATCCTCGATTCTTCGCATCTTCTTCTTTTTCTATCAAGCTTTGCGATTATTTGCAAATTCTCCTTTGAATACAAATCCATATGGATATTAGGGAACCGACCAGTTGAAAAAGGTAGTATTACCACAAGGAAGGAAAAAAAATTCTACTACTGCTAATGCAAATCATCTCTGGTTCATTTAGTATAATAAGTAGCAGACCTTTCATTAAATGGGCATACGCTCTAAGTCGGCGTGTCTAAAGGAGAAGCGCTGTGCAATTTTCTAAAACTTGGATGACGAAAACAACGTTAAAATTGGTATAAACTTAATACTGATTATTATTATTATTATTATTTTTCATTGGGCAATCCCTATAATTTTGAGATGTTGGGCATGCGAAGAAAAATCTAGAATACATTCATGTGACGAAAGATGAATCTTACTCCTTATTTATCTGTACTATTCCAAAGTAACAAACATTAGACATTTGATAGAATCGAAGCTTTAATAGATTTTTTTCCTTTTTAGAAAAAAGTTTAGAAGATTAACGAAAACTGTTTGAAGAAGCTTAGGAGAAAAGTTTTGGAAATGCTAAGGTAAAATCTCATCCATACTGATAGGGTTGATAATGGACAGGCTTAGTCACCTGCTATGCTTCAAATACAAAGCATTACGTCTGCAACCTACTTGGCACGGTAAAATTCAACCTAACACAACAAAAATCTGACCTGACATAATAGAATCTGACCTAAACAAAGACGACCGTGGAGTATGGAGCACGACAACATCTAATGGAGACTCGACGCTCGAAGACCTCGGAATCATCCAAGACTGTACGCTAGCTCAGTAGAGGACACTGGTGATATTAAAGGTGGTGGTACGATCAACCCCCGACGGACAGGTATAAAAGCCACCCCTAGGTGCAAGTCAGGGGGGACACTCTATATATAGTATTCTTATTCGACCTTGGTCAAAGATTGACTTAATCGTCGGAGGGGCCACATCGGGCACCCCATCCCGAGGAGGCCTTCGGTAGGACCCCAGGCAAGAGCATCCTGAGACGCACATCAGAGAGACCCAATCGACCTATCTCGAGCTTCCTCACCACTTTTTCGATCGACGTGGATGACCTTGCACATGTGGACAAGACCAAGTCGTGCTGACTTCCCGACCACAACATGAGATCCCACAATATTTTTGACACTAGAAAGAGGGCCCGATTTCTCAAGAGAGCCATCAGAGCAATGTGAACGTAGAATGTCCCGACGTAGAGACTCACATGCCCCCATCAACTCTTGAGGTCGAGGGACCGAGCTCCTG
This sequence comes from Ensete ventricosum, assembly GCA_029747655.1. NCBI lineage: Eukaryota > Viridiplantae > Streptophyta > Magnoliopsida > Zingiberales > Musaceae > Ensete > Ensete ventricosum. Next base: position 17,196,040 of record JAQQAF010000002.1, read on the forward strand.
CCCTCTCTTCGGGGAAGCGAACCCGTTAGCACCCACTCTGAACCGTTACTGGAGACTATTCAATGATCCAAGATTCTCTCCTCAGATGGTGAATCTCGGGCTCCCAGTCATCACTATCGAGGCCTTCCTTGGCCTTACCCATCAAATCCAAGCACTGGCCGAAATGATGCAAGTCATCATCCCACACATCCCGCAACTTATGCCCACAGTGGTGCCCCTGCAGCCTGCTCCCCAGTAAACGCAACATGAACTGCTCCTTGCTCAGGATGATCAACCCATACCTCAACCTAACTTTGATGGACAGTGACGCCCCCGATCGAGGTGAGGTCCGGAACCCTGAGCATCACTATCGCTCGATCAGTGGGCCATCACCATCGCTCGATCAGTGGGCCATCACCGAGGCTCTATTCCCATGGCCCCCGAGCTGGATGCCCTCTCCTCTGACACAATGGACTCATTGAGGGCACAACTACGTCAAGTAAACCAGAGACTAGATGAGGTCCAGAAAGAGTTTGTCAAAGCCAAGGAGGAACTTAGGAAAAGCTCCAAGGATAGCTCCCCGTTTGTCCCCGAGATACAAGACAAGCTCATTCTGACCAACTTTTGATTGGCCTCACTTGAGTCTTACGATGGCAGCTGGGACCCGACAGAGTACGTTACGACCTTCCGGGCCTAAATAGCCCTCTACAACACCTCAGACGCGCTAATGTGTCAAGTTTTCTCGACTACCCTGAGGGGCCCAACTCGAATGTGGTATAGTCGGTTTAAGTCATCTTCGATCTCATCATTCAAATGACTTGTAAGGAATTTGAATTGAACTTCTTGGCGAGCGCCCGACTGAGGCCCACTGCCACTTCGCTCCTCGGCTTGAGCCAAGGGAGTGAGGAGTCCCTTACCCAATTCGTCAGGCATTTCATAGCGGAGATTCGAGGAGTGCTCGATGCGCACCCCTCTCTGGTGATCCAAGCATTGTTGATGAGACTCTGACCCTCTAGATTTTTCTGGTCGCTAGTCGAACACCCGCCAACAACAGTGCCCAAGATGCTACAACGGGTAAACTAATACATAGCTACCGAGACCTTAGTAGCCAGGAAGCGAGATGATCAGAAGTGCCCCCATGTAGAACAATCCCAAGGACAACCCTAAGGACCCCCAATGAGAAGGATTGATAGACCCGAACTGCCATTACTAAGAATACCACCAATCTCCCTTAATTCTACTTGCATGAAGAAGATTTTCCTCCAAATCCGAGAGAAGGGGCTTCTCAGGCCTCCCAATCTGATCAAGACGTGCCCCGAGGGATGGGACAAGAGAAGATACTATTGCTTCCATTAGGAGCACAGACATAACATCGAGGAATTTCACGACCTTAAAAACCAAATTGAAGATCTCATTCGACAGGGTGATAAAACCCCAGATGGAGCTACATAGATTTTGATCTTTGAGGGGGGATCAACCCTTGGAACACTATAGGGGTTCCTCCTTCCTAGGGCCGACCAACAAAGCTAAAATAGAATTGATTCTTGTTTGATGAAGAAAGGTGGAGGCTACAAGCTTATATAGGGCTCAAAACCTTAGCCCTAAGGAGGTGTGCTTCCTAAGTGAATTCCTCCTTTTGCCCCTCCTATAGCTGACCTGCCTTAGTAGGTGTAGGCGATGGCTAGGTTGGCTTTATAGCCAACCTAAGCAGGTAGAAACCCTAGCCGACCAGCCCAATAAAGAGGGCAACGACCACTAAGCCTTAAGGCCCCAATCAAAACCCTAGCCACACTTCTTTATATGATAGAAGTGGCTAGGTGGGGTTTTATTACAAATCTCATAGGGTTTTATTGATTACTTCTAGGGTGATTAGGACTCAACCCTGCTGAAGTCCTATCAAGCTTGCCCTCTTAAGATCAGCATTGTCCTTAAGGCTGAGGGTCCAAAAACTCCAGGAACCCGGTCTTCAACTCCTCGTAAGACTCCCACGTCGTGTCTTTGGATGGTAAGTTATTCCACTTCACGAGTACTTCAGTTGAACAGTGTCGATGGTGTATCACAATCCTCCGATCAAGTATAGCTTCAGGTTGGGCTTTAGTCTCACCATCATTTGTAGTGTTCGGTAGCTGAGTCTGTGCCAACTCTCGTTCACCCAATTTTGACTTTAGCAAGGATACATGGAAGACATGATGGATCTTAGCATCATCTAGAAGCTTTAACTTGTATGCCACGGCCCTAATATGCTCCAAAATCTAATATGATCCATAGAATCATGGAGATAACTTTATCGATGCTCTGGTGTTGATTGACAGCTGCTTATATGGTTGTAGGTGAAGGTAAACCCAATCTCCTACTAAAAATTCTCGATTGCTTTGGTGAGTATCTGCTTATTACTTCATGCGGGCTTGAGCCGCAGTTAGGTTGTCCTTCAGCAGCTGTAGAAGCTTGTCCCTGTCAATTAAATTTTGATCAACCTGATCTACTTTGGCTGCACCAATTACATATTTTGGTATTACAAGGGGTGGTTGGCCATACAATACCTCATAAGGGGTACATTTGGTTGATGAATGATAAGTTGTGTTGTACCACCATTCGATCCAAGGAAGCCATCTTGTCCACTCTTTGGGTTGGTCACTGGTGAAGCACTGTAAGTAAGTCTCGAGGCATATGTTCACCACTTATATTTGGTCATCCGTCTGTGGATAGTAGGTTGTGCTTATCTTCAATTGGGTGCCTTGTAGTTGGAAGAGTTTGGTCTAAAATTTACTTGTAAACACCTTGTCACGGTTGCTCACAATCGACCTTGGCATCCCATACAGGTTTATAATATTTTTCATAAAAAGTTTAGCAATGCTGGCAATGGTATAAGGATGTCTCACGACATAAAAATGAGCATATTTAGTTAGACGACCTACCACCACAAAAATCGTGCTTTTACCTTGAGATGATAGCATCCCTTCGATAAAATCCATGGTGATGTTACTCCAAGTTGAGTCCGATATAGGTAGTGATTGTAGTTTTCTCGGATTTACCACTATTTCACCTTTCTGCTGCTGGCATATATCACATTTGGATACATAATCATAAATCGATTTTTTTATGCCCTTCCAAAAGAAGTTTTACTTCACCCTCTTGTATGTTCTCAAAAATCCAGAGTGCCCTGCTGAAGGTGAAGAGTGCATCTCATGCAAAATAATCTGAATGCAAGGGGAAGAAGGAACAATCACAATTCGGCTTTTGTAGCACAGGTCCTTCGAATCCCAAATGTGGTGGCCCATGGAACCCGAATCCTTCTTCAATTTTTCTATGATGTCTTGGGTCTCTAGGCCATTTTTTCATTCCTTCCTAATGTCCATGAAGAAGTCGGTGGAGGGAAGGGAGATGACTAAAATTTTGGCTTGTTCCGGTAGCCGTGATAGAGCATCTGCAACAACATTCTCTTTCCCCTTTCGATAAATAATTTCATAATCAATTCCAAGAAGTTTAGTTACCCATTGTTGCTGCTCTGGGGAAGATATTTTCTACTCTAAAAAATATTTATAACTTCGGTGGTCGGTCTTAATCTGGAAGTGTCGACCGATCAGGTAGGGTCTCCACTTCATGATGGCATGTATGATGGCAAGCATTTCCTTATCATACACGGACATTTTAAGATGTGAGGGAGACAAAGCTTTGCTGGTGTAAGTAAGGGGTTAGTCATCTTGCATTAGAACAGCTCCAATTCTAACTCCAGACACGTCGGCCTCAATCATGAAGGTGCGTCTGAAATCGGGTAGTGCTAGGACCAGTGTCATCGTTATAGCTGCCTTGAGTCGTTCGAAGGCTGTGGAGGCTTTATTCGATCACATAAAGGAGTCTTTCTTCAGTAGGGATGTGAGCGGGGCATTGATCTTGCTATAATCTTTCATGAATTTTTGGTAGTAGCCCGTGAGTCCAAGGAAGCCGCGCAACGGTTTTATGTTTGTAGGTCTCAGCATCCTTGCATTGCCTTGATCTTTGTCGAGTCTACTGCCACTCCATCTTTTGATATAATGTGCCCTAGATACTCCACTTTATGTTGTAAAAAATTATACTTTGACTGTTTAACATAAAGGGTGTTCTCCCGAAGAATCGTTAGAATAGTTCGTAAGTGCTGAAAATGCATATCAAGCGTAGGGCTATAATTGAGAATATCATAAAAAAATACCAACATGAACATATGTACAAAACTCTAGAAGATGTCATTCATTAGGCTTTAAAAAGTGGAAGGAGCATTTGTAAGTCCAAAAGGTTACCAGAAACTCGTAGTGGTCGTTATGTGTGCGGAATATAGTTTTCGGAATATTTTTAGCGTATACCCAAATCTGATGATAACCGGAATGAAGATCCAATTTAGTAAAGACTCAGGCTCTTTTTAATTCATCCAATAGCTCATCTATAATGGGTATAGGATATTTATCTTTGATGGTGATGACATTCAAAGCTCGGTAATCAATGCACATCCACCACGTACCATCCTTCTTGCGCACTAGCAACACCAACGAAGAGTAAGGGCTACAGCTTGGTCGAATGACTCCAGTGTCAAGCATCTCATTGACGATATTCTCAATCTCATCCTTCTGCATGTGAGGATAGTGGTACGGTCTCAAATTTACTAGAGGTTTGCATGATAAAATAGGTATGCAATTGTCATGCAGCCAATTAGGGGGAAGCCCTCGTGACTCCGTGAAAACGTCCATGAATTCATTTAGCAAGAGGGCAAGCTTAAGATATGAATTTTGCACGTTCTCCTCATTGGATGGATGCTAGATATGCATAAAAAATCTACCATTTATTTTGTGTAGCACCTTCTTCATTCACTGCGTCGAAACAGTGAAAATATGGCTCCCTCGCTTACCTTGTAATATGACATGTCTCACTTTGCAATAAAACTTTATGATTAGTTTAGAAAAATTTCAGGAGATGTTACCTAATGTTGTGAGTCATTCAATCCCAAGCACGGCTTCATAATCACCGATGGTAAGAAGGAAGAAATCGGCTACCACTTCTTGGTCTTGTAAGAGTAATTTTACCCGCGGGCACCATTGGTTGCAATTGAGGATTCGGCCGTCGGTGACCTTTACGTCGAACTTATTGTAACCTTTGATTTGAAGTGCCATACATGTAGCGACCTTGCTATTGAGGAAGTTATTTGTGCTTCCCGTATCGATGAGAACAGTGATGGGTTGTTGTTTAAGAAGTCCTCCAACTTTCATCATCTGCGGGTTGGAGTAGCCGGCCAATGCATGCACTACGTAGTCGGCTGGTTAGGACTCTTCCTCTGTGGCTTCCTCTTCAGGTTCGAGGCCTTCTTTGGTTCAATCACGAGGAGCCAGCCCTTTTTGCAACGATGTTCTCAGCTCCATGGTTCATCGTAGTGCCAATACAACCCCTTGACCAAATATTTATGAATCTTGTGTCTTGTTAATTTCTTTAGTGTGGGGGCTCGGATGGCAGTAGAGGGGATTGTAGGCCTCAGCATGATTGGTCAACAGTTCGGTAGAACCGAAAATATCATTCTGCACGCGTGATCTATCCGATCAGGTCTCCTTCTTCCCATCTAGGGAATTCAACCTTCATGCTTGAAGTGTGGATTAGGGATGATGCGGCCATGCTCTTGAGGATCATCTCACCAATATGAAATTTCTCCTTGCTACGATTTCATTGGGCTATGTGGTCGGCCCATGCTAAATTCGGGGAAAAGAGATTGCATCTCCTCCATACGCTTTTAAAGGCTTCGAACTTGGCGTTGATGGCCTCCTCTGATATCATGAAATATGCGTCTAGATATGTAATATTGAGATCTCTTTTTTATTGTTAGGTTAGTGGCATGAGAATTTTTGGAGAGGGGATGGTCGGTTGGATGGGTGGATCGGTTTAGATGGGAGTAGGCTGTGGTTTAGGGCTGAATTGGGTGACTATTTGGGATCAGTTTAGGGTGTGGTTTGGAAGGATTTTTGATGAGGATGATAGGGTTTACAGATGAGAGAAAGAGAGTCCAAAAACCCATAAAAGATAACACTCAAATCCGATGGAATTTGATAAAGAAAGGTGTTGCGGCTGTCCTAACGAACATATTTTATATCAGAGAAATGATGAATTCTCGACATAAATTCTAGAGAAAAACTCAAGAAAAATATATAAAAATCCTCGGTTTAGATGTCATTAATATCAGTGAAAAGTTTGACAAAATTTTGGTAGAGTAACGGTAGGAAAATAGGGTAAAAGACGGAAGATAGATCTTTCATCATAAAATTCCAACACTGCGTGATGATGGAAAAAGGCACAATAAAATTATTTCCAGAAGGAATTTTTTCTAGAGATCAATCTCAGATAAAAGCTCACTGATATATGGAATTGTTTAAAAAATTCAGCAAAAAAGGAGAAGTAATAAACTAGTTTCAAGAGGCAAATAAGTAGCTGAAAATTTCTGTAGCGTTTCACCTTCATAACAACGATAATGTTTTCATCAGACAAAATTTACAGTGGATAAAATATGGAAAAATTCTTTAACATATAAGGTAAAGGATCTTGCAGTATTGATGAGGCATGGGTGATGAAAATATACCAGATCAAATGCAGGGGGCAGCGATAGACTAATTTGATCTGCGGTTAGGGAGGAAGGTGGAGGCACGTGTCGCAACAATTGTGGAATTTCTTAGGAAGGTGGAGGTGGCAGAGATGGCTACAGAGCAACAGGAACGTGGCTCTGATACCAGATGATAGAACTCTAGATGGAGCTCTATAGATTTTGATCTTTGAGGGTGATCAACCCTTGGAACATTGTAGGGGTTCCTCCCTCCTAGGGTTGGCCAACAAGGCTGAACTAAAATTGATTCTTGTTTGATGAAAAGAGATGGGGGCTACAAGCTTATGTAGGGCTCAAAACCCTAGCCCTAGGAGGGGTGCTTCCTAAGTTAATTCAACCTTTTGCCCCTCTTATAGTCGACCTGCCTTAGTAGGTGTATGCAGCGACTAGGTTGGCTCTATAGCTGACTTAAGCAAGTGGAAACCCTGGCTGACCAGCCCAGTAATGAGGGCGATGGCCACTAAGCCCTAAGGCCCCAATCAAAACCCTAGCCACACTTTATAGGATAGAAATGACATGGTGAGGTTGTATTACAAATCTCATAGGGTTTTATTGATTATTTCTAGGGTGAGTAAGACTCAACCCTACTAGAGTCCTATCACAGGGACACCTCGGTCGTTATGTCCAGGACCAATGATCAGCCCCCGAGGGAAGACATGCCAGGGATTCTTCACCTAGCCCGAAGGGACTCATAGAAAAACAAATTGACGTTATTATGGGCAGACCCACTTTTGGAGGCGACAGCTCCTCGGCACACAAAGCATATGTGTGGGCTGCAATGAAAAAGAGACTGAGATGCGACCGTGATCCTGAGATCACTTTCAAGTTGGGGGATAAGGAGTACCCAGATCATGACAACGCTTCAGTAATCTCGACATGAATCACGAATACCCAGGTCAAAAGGATCATATTCGACACAGGGAGTTCAGAAGACTGACAAAAGGCCATTGAGGATAAGGTTGCTCGATTATTGGACTCGGGATTCATCACAGAGGTCAAGTACCTGACCTAGTTGTCCAATGTCATACTCGTTAAAAAATCAAATGAGAATTGGCATATGTTCGTTGATTATACCAACCTCAATCGGGTTTCCCTGAAAGATTATTATCCCCTCCCAAGGATTGACCAAATGGTGGACAATACCTCGGGAGGAATATGGAGGTATACATTCCATAAGCGTATCAATCAATGAACCTATTCTCCAATGTGCACCTGTACTATATCCGTAGTATCTCCACACAAGTGCCTATGAGACTAGCCGCCTCCATCATATAGATGGGTATATAGTATATTGGTCTGTCCAGTTATCTTGATATCTCTCTCGATTAACCTATAACTAGAATTATTTAGGATATGTGTTTAAATGTGAATCGATCTCATTATCATGATCTTATCACGATCTGATTCCCATTGCACAGAGCCTAGGATATCACAATATATATGCAACAGACAATATAATGTGAGAATATACTAATATTAATCATAAGTAAAAAGATTGTGCAGCGTGCCACACGTGCCATCACTCACGTGATTGGCTTGTAGGGTACCTATAACCAACAATCTCCCACTTGACTTAAAGCCAATCACCTATGTGTCTGATCCCCATCATACCCCTATGATGCTCAAATACAATCGGAGCCAATGGCTTCATCGATGGATCTATAATGTTATCTTCGGATGAAACTCTTTCCATTGTTATATCTTTATAGGCTATGATCTCTCTAATTAAGTAGAACCACCTCATAACAATTATGATGAGACCTAAGTTCCCTTGCTAGAGCTATCGCCCTATCGCTGTCGTAGTATATGGGAATCGGCTCCATGCTGCTCGGTATGATTCCTAAATCCTTGATAAACTTCTTCATCCACACCCCTTCTTTTGCTGCTTCTACTGCAATAATATATTCTGCCTCTGTGGTCAAGTCAGCATTAGTATCTTGCTCAAAACTCTTCCAGCTTACTGCTTCACTATTCAAGGTGAAAATATACCTAGAATTTGGCTTACTATCATCAATGTCGGACTAAAAACTTGAGTCTATATAGCTCTCAACATGGAGGCTACCTCCTCCATATACCAATAAAAGATCCTTAGTCCTTCTCAAGTACTTAAGGATACACTTTATTGTCTTTTAGTGTTCTAAACCTAGATCTGCTTGATACTTGCTCATGACACTTAGAGCATGCGCTATTTCAGGCCTGGTACATAGCATAGCAAACATGATAGACCCTATCGCTGAGGAATAGGATATCCTATCTATGTCTACCCTTTCTGCAGGAGTCTTTACGGATATACTCCTAGAAAGCGATATTTTATGTCTCATCGGTATGAGACCTCTCTTGGAATTCTCCATGCTAAACCTTTTGACAACGGAGTCTATGTACCTGGACTGGGACAAGTCAAGCATTCTCTTGGATATATCTTTATAGATCTGGATCCCCAAAATATAGGATGCTTCCCCTAAGTCCTTTATGGAGAAGTTTATGGATAGCCTTTACTATGGAGAGCATTTTTACATCATTCTCAATGATTAGGATATCATCCACATACAATATCAAGAAGGTGATAGCGCTTCCACTTATCTTCCTGTATACACAAGGCTCATATTTGTTCTTAACAAAGTCATAAGATCTGATTATCTCATCAAATCTTATGTTCTAACTTCGAAAAGTTTACTTTAATTCATAAATAGATCTGAGCAACCTGCATACTTTATCTGGACTCTCTCTGGATACGAATCTCTCTAGATATATTATATACACCTCCTCCTCGAGATTGTCATTTAGGAATATTATTTTTACATCTATTTGTCAGATCTCATAGTCATAGTGTGTTGTAATGGTCAAAAGAATTCTAATCGATTTAAGCATGGCTATAAGTGAAAAAGTTTCATCATAGTCAACCCCTTGCTTTTGACGATATCTTTTAGCTACTAGTCTTGCCTTATTGGTCTCCACCTTTCCATCAACTCCGATCTTCTTCTTAAAGATCCACTTGCAGCCAATGGGTACGATACCCTTAGGTGCATCCACAAGGTTCCAAACCTTATTAGAGTACATGGAATCCATCTCAGGATTCATGATTTTTTGCCACTTCCCGGAGTTTATACTCATAATAACCTTCTCGTAGGTCTGAGGATCAATATCATAAGAGTCATCTCCACTAATATGTGCCACATATCTTTCAGGAGAGTAAGATATTATGTTAGACCTACATAAAGTTAAAACTAATGTACTAGGTACCTGAATAGACTCAAACTTTAGAATAATGCATAAGCAAGGTTCTCCAACCTTGCTCGGCTCTATCTCACTTCCACTGTTTCCACTAAGAATGTGTTCCTTCTCAAGAAACATAGCTCTCTTGGCAACAAAAACCTTTCGTCCTCAGGATGATAGAAATAGTACCCATAAGTTTCCTTGGGGTATCCCATGAACTTACACCATTTTATCATTGATTCTAATTTATCAGGATTGTGTCTTTTAACATGAGCAAGACAACCCCAAATCTTAACCATCTTAAGATCATGTCTCTTTCCTTTCTATAGCTCATATGGTGTAAACACTAACGATTTTGATAGAACTTTATTCAAAAGGTAAGCTACGGTCTCTAGGGCATATCCTTAGAATGAGATGGGTCGGTCAGTGAAACTTTTCATGCACCGCACCATGTCTAATACTGTGTGTTAAGCCGAGATGTATAACGAGGTGTCCATTGGGATAGAATCTCATTGCCCTCGAGGAAATGAGTAAACTCCGTACTCAAGTACTCTCCTCCTCGATTTAATCGAAGAGTCATAATACTCTTTACAATCTGGTTCTCTAATTTATTCTTATATTCTTTGAATTTCTCAAAGGCATCGGACTTGTACTTTATCAAATACATATGTCTATACCTAAAGAAATCATTAGTAAATTTACTGAAGTATGAGTAACCACCTATAGCCTGATTCGACATGGGACTACATACATCACTATGTATGAGTTTTAATAACTCAGTAGCTCTCTCTCTAGTTACACTAAAAGGAGAGTTGGTTATCTTCCCATGAAGGCAATGTTCATAAATTACATATGACTCATAGTCAAATGGATCTAAGTATCGCATCTTTCCGTAACTTTTGAATCCTTCCCTTATATATATGACCTAGCCTATAATGTCATAGGTATGTATTGTTTACCTCATCTCTTTTCCTCTTAGACATATTTATATTCATGATGTGTGGAGAAGGGTCTAACACATATAAGTCATTTATCAGTGTCCCTCGAGTAATGATCTCATCATCCATAATTATTGAATAACTATTATTCTTCAAAACTAATTTATATCCACTAATTGTCAAATAAGAGATAAAAATAATATTTTTTTATAATAGAGAAAACAAAATAGCATGCATCCAATGCGATAATAGCTCCACTAGGCAGATGTAGGGTGACCTCCCCAACAACAGCTATAGCAACTCTTGCTTTATTACCCATCTTGAGATCCATCTCACCTCTTGCCAATCTCTTTGGTCTTGCTAGAACCTATAACGAATTACAGATATAATAAGCTCTCTCGATACTCAATACCCATGTGTTATCATGAAAATCTGACAAGTGGAGACTGATCATGAATATACCTAAAACTTCTTCAAGCTTTTGTTTCACCTTATTACAAGGTAGTCCTTACAGTTCCTCTTCCAATACTTATCTTGCCATAGTGAAAGCACTATCCTTTGTCCTTCGTCGGGTATTTCTTAGCAACCTTTGTCTTACCCGGTCTTTCTTTGTCCTTGCCCTTCTTAAAGGTCTTAATAGTGTTCATTTTCTTCTTGGTCTCACCAATATAGAGAACTGGCTTCTCTTTCTTGATAACACTCTTAGCTTCCTTCAATATATTGAGGAGCTCAAGGAGAGTCACCTCAAACTTGCTCATATTAAAATTTATAATGAAGTGAGGAAAGGAATCTGGTAGGGACTGAAGTATATGATCAACGCACAGGTTATCCTCTAGGACTATTCCTAGATCTGTGAGTTTCTCGATTCACTATATCATCTTTAGGACAAAGTTCTCAACTGATGTCCCTTCTATTATCCTGGCTTAGAAGCACCCTAAGTGTCTTTGAGTTCTTCCCTATTTCTCAAACAGCTAACAAAATAAAGAATGATATAATCTACATCCATACTCTTATGTTTCCTCTGTAACTCAAGAGTCATGGAGGCCAACATATAACATTTTGCCACTGTGGAATCATCTATATACTTTACATACCGAGCGATCTCATCCTCACTTACCCCTTCTTTCGGTGTGGGCACAATTGTATCAAGGATATACACTATTTTCTCCGCTGTAAGAATAATTCTCAAATTACGGAGCCAATCTATGTAGTTTGGACTAGTGAGGTGGTTGGCATCAAGTATGCCATGTAGGGGGTTTGTGAGTGATATATTTCTGACAACCAAGATATAGCACAAATAAATAACATAAAGATTCTACAAAAAATACTAATTAAGATCTGAACTTATATCTTAATGTACTCCCACTATTTTCCTAGCGAATCATGCGACACCCTTGACACGTGAGACGTAAGTCTCCGATAAACTCCTAGTAGGGATCGGGATCCAATTGACATCTTAGTGTAACCTTAAGGGACTCGACCAATTATACTGAGCCTGAAAGGTAGACAATTCTTATCAATCACAACTCCTTATGATTCCCGTCATGTTCGGCCTCTAAACCATCATGGTCTCGAGGGACTCGATCAACCATAATGTTCAGTTAAGTCATCACCATCGTTACAAGATGAGTCTGATTTGATGATATGCCCTTAAGGGACTCGACTAAGCATATCATGTCCTCAGGTCACCGGTGACATCTCTATATCGTAGGTAAGATCTTGATAACGCAGATAAGTGAGCCTCGAGGGACTCAACCAACTCAACCTATGTCATGATTCAATTTCTTCCTTTAACGATGGAAGACCACATAGGTCAATATGATTATCTCACGCTTACCGATTTAATATTATCGTAGGAGGGGTTTTGTTTTGTATCGGTCTCCTAATATATCGTGTCATACACATTCCTATTTAATATATATATATATATATATGGTAGATGTATGACATATAACATATGCAAGCCACACCGGATGATAATGAGTCGTCACCTAATATGATTAAGACCGAGCTAATGGATCTAATCACTCATAATAGGATCTATGTGTGCATCGGCGTATCTCCATGTCCTGTGATCGTTGATCTCATCATCATTGGTTACGTCGGATCCTCATCGCATAACCATGCATCATGATGATAGAACCTCAAAAGGAGCTCTATAGATTTTGACCCTTGAGGGGGATCAATCCTTGGAACGCTATAGGGGTTCCTCCCTCCTAGACTCGGCACAAGGCTGAAATAAAATAGATGATTGCTTGATGAAAAGAGGTGGAGGCTACATGCTTATATAGGACTCCAAACCCTAGCCCTATGGGGTGCTTGCATAATTAAAATTACCTTTTTGCCCCTTCTATAACCTACCTGCCTTAGAGAGAACAGGTGGCGGCTAGGTTGGCTCTATAGCTGACCTAAGCAAGGGTAAACCCTGGCCGACTAGCCCAATAAAGGAGGCAGCGGCTATTAAACCCTAAGGCCCCAATGTAAACCCTAATCACACTTTTTTATATGATAGAAGTGGCTAGGTGGGGTTTTATTACAATCTCACAGGGTTTTATTTGACTACTTCTAGGTGATTAGGACTCAACCCTACTAGAGTCCTATCAAACCCGCCCTCTTAAAATCAGTCTTGTCCTCAAGGTTGAGGTTTCATAAACTCAGGGAACTGGGTCTTCAGCTCCTCATCAGGTTGGGTGTCAGTTGGAAGAATTTGGGCTGAGTCATCCTTAAATTTTCATTTGATTTGGGATACCTGGAGGATCAACTATAATCTTGATCTAGTGCGTGGATCTGATCTCCAGGTTAGGGCCCCAATGTTATCTCCAATTTTGCAAGGCCCAAAGAAATACGGAGACCACTTTCTTGAGGCTTGAATTTCATACTAGTGGAGCTGGAGATAAAGGGGGACTTGATCTTTCTCAGGAAACTTTCTTCTGCTCCGACGTTTGTCAGGGGAAAGTTTCTTCCTTGCATGGGCTGCCACATGGTTGCTTTGTAATAGTAGTCGTGCCTTCTTTTTTAATGAGGGCTATCCTCTGATAAAATCTCTAGTGGTGTGAGCCTGATCTAAGTCTGAGGTGGGTAGGAGCGGTAATTCTCCAGGGCCCATTTTCACTTCTTCATGTTGTTGACCATCTTTCATGAGGATGGTGCTAACCCTCACGCTGGATGTGTCCGCTCCAATAATAAACATCTGGCAATGATTTAGTATAGATGACATCATGGTCGTGAGGATTATAGTTCCATTTGGCTAAGGTGGTGCATCTTTCTTTATAATGAGAGGGATGATGTTCATGCTTTGTTGAATCCTACGAATGATCCTTCCCCTTTTCTAATTTCGCCACTAGAGGGGCTCAATTTTCTCGCGGTCTTGGGTCGTAGATCGGAAGTCATCATCAAGGAAGTCTTTAAGCATCATGGTCTGATCCTGGGGAAAGTCGTGGAAGTTGCCTAAGATCAGTAACCATGGTGAGTTCGACGGGATGTAACACTTTAGAAGTAGCTTATCTCCAGGGAAAAGGATGTAGGGATGTGTCATAGCGGGAAATAAGCATGACCGAACAATTCATGTCTCTATCATCTCTTGGATGACCCTTTTCTCTTCAACCTTCTGAGGTTGTAGGAAGTAATCTGGCCGAGCAACAACTGGTAGATATTTTAGCCTGTTTAGCATAGGGGGGTCGGATAGCTTCAAATGAGGTAATCGGCTCGGTTTGGTGGAGACGCCCAAAATTTTAGCTAGCTATGGGAGAGGATTTTTATCTTCAATCTCATGAAACCCTTGAATTTGAATTGGGAATCCACTGGATTTTTCTTTTGGTACCCCGTCCAAGTGTTGTGTTGTGGTTGTAGTCGCTGGGTTCCCTCAGAGAATCACCTGATTTCCTTTTTAAAAAAAAATCATAGTTAGCTTCAAAAAATTTCAGAAAACATCTCCAATCGTGGACAATCAATCAATGCCAAGCATTATATCAAAACCATAAAGAGGGAGGAGGAAAAAATCGGCAACTATGTCTTGCTCCTATAGGATCAGTTTTACTTGTGGGCACTTCTAGTTGTACTTTAGAATTTGGCCATAAGCTACCTAGACTTTGAACCCATTGTAATCTTCATTTTGGAGCATTAAGTGGGTAGCAACTTTACTGCTCATGAAGTTGTGTGTGCTCTTGACGTCGATGAGAATAATGACGGACTACTGCTCGAGAAACCCTTCGATCTTCAATTTTTGCAGGTTGGTGTAGCCCACTAAAATAGGGACCATATGGGTGGCTGGTTGTGGTGTATTATTCTCCTTGGGCTCGAGAGTCGTATCTTCAAGTTTGGGTTCTTCAGTGAGCATAATCATTAGTGGTGTCTCCTTTTTACATTTATGTTCTAGGCTCCACAGTTTATCACAACACCCATATAGGCCATTTGTTGATATGTCATAAAGGACTTCTCTTATTAATTTTTGTGGTTGAGGGGGTCAGCTGATAGTAGGAGGAGGTGAAAGCTTTGGTGTCGTTGGTCAGGGAGCAACTCTAGTCTTCCGAGCTTCATAGTTCAATCGCTCCTCTTGATGTCACGAAAAGGAGATGGCTGCCTTAAGTGTATACGGCTGTCATGCTTTAATTTCTTCTTAAATCTCTGGCTTCAAGCCCTCAATAAAAGTCCTCAATATCTATTTTTCAGACCAATCATAAGTTTGATTAGATAACCTTTCAAACATGGTTTGGTACTCGTGGATGGTGAAGGTTTGACGGATCATTGCTAGTTCTTCGCTAAGGTTCTTTTTACAATCCAAATTTGTACCACGTTGTGATCTTATTGGGCTCGGTGATCGGCCCAATCTAAACTCCTTAAAGAGAGTGCGTAATTTAGCATCCATACGAGTCTCGAGAGCCTCTAATTTAGCTTCAAATAAGCCCACCGATGTCATGACGTAAGGATCTTCAACCTATCAAATCAACTGATTGAAGAGTGTAGCTACAATTTTCAGGTTGAAGGCAGCAAATGGAAGCAATGTTGGGGCTACAGTGGTGAAGACTCCAAGTGGAGGATGTGATAGGACTCCAGCGAGGTTGAGTCCTAATCATCTTAGTACTAGTCAATAAAAATCCTATTAGATTGTAATAAAGTCACTCCTATCTTATAAAGGAGTATGGCTAGGGTCTAGATTAGCTCGTAGGGCTTAGTAGCCACGACACCCCTTACTGGGTTGGTCGGCTAGGGTTTCCCCCTGCTTTAGGTCGGCTATAGAGCCACTTAGCTGCCTCCTATTCTTATTAAGGTAGGTTGGCTATAGGAGGGGCAAAGGGATAATTCTACTTATGTAAACACCCCCTTAGGCTAGGGTTTTGATCCCTATTTAAAGATGTAAACCCCCCCCCCCCCCCCCCCTGAATGAAGCAATTATCAATTTTATTTCAGCCTTGTACCGAGTCTAGGAGGGAGGAACCCCTATAGCGTTCCAAGGGTTGATCCCCCTCAAGGATCAAAATCTATAGAGCTCCTTTTGAGGTTCTATCATCTGGTAGCGATCTTGCTACCCCTATAGCCATCTCAACCACCTCTACCTTCTCAAGCAATTCCCACAATTACTGACACGCGCCTCCACCTTCTACCCTAGCTGCAGATCAAATCAGTCTGATGCTGCCCCCAGCGTTTGATTTAAAAATCTGGTCTTTTTTTATCATCCATGCCTCTTCAATACTGCAAGATTCCTTACTTTACATATTGAAGATTTTAAAGATTTTTTCCAAATTTTATCCATGGCAAATTTTGTTTGTCACAAACATTATCATTGTTATGAAGGCGGAATGCTACAGAAATTTGAAGCTGTGTTTTTACCTCTTGAAACCAGCTTATTCCTTCTCCTTTATGGCCAAACTTTTTACACAATTCTCAAAATCAAGTTGACTTTCATCTAAATTTGATTTCTCAAAAAAACTCCTTCTAGAACTGGTTTTCTTGTGCAATCTTTGACCATCACGCAGTTTTGAAATTTTACAATGAAGGAATATGCCTTTCATCTTTTGCCTATTTCCCTACGTTATGCTACCAAAATTTTGCCAAACTTTTTATTGGTATTAACAACATCTGAACCAAGGGTTTTTTCATAATTTTCTTGAACTTTCCTTTGAAATTTACATCGAGAAGTCATTGTTTCTCCGTTGCAAAACTAGTTCAGCAGGATAGCACATCGCAACACTTCTTTTCATAGAATTCTATTAGATTTAAGTGCTGTTTTTTGTGGGATTTTGGACTCTCTTTTTCTCATCTCTAAACCCTACCATCGTCACTAAAAACCCATCCAAATATTACCCTAAACCAAATCCAAACAGCCCCCAAATCAGCCTACTTCCTTATAGATCCATTTACCTTTTTAGCCAACTTTCCTTACCGAGACACCTGCCTTTGCTACCATCTATCTCATATCTAAAATCTATTTTTCTAACCTTCATCTACTACTATCATAGCCCTAAAACCACATCAATTCGCAGCCTAAACTCCATAAAACTGTAGCCCCAAATCTGCCCTAAACCGCAGCCTACTTCCATCCAAATCGATTCACCTTCCAACCAGCCACCCCCTTCTCTAAAATTCTCATGCCACTAACTCGATAATAGAAAAAAGATCTCAATATCATAGATCTAGAGGCATATACTATGGTATCAAAGGAGGCTATCGATGAAAGCTTGAAGCCTTTGGAAAGGGCAAGCTCCTCGTGATTAAACCAGCAGAGGATGAGGATAATGAAACATCTGAAGAAGCCCTTGAACCTAAAGAAGAAGCCATGGAGGAAGAGTCCCAACCGGCCAACTATGCAGTGCACGCATTGGTCGGCTACTTCAACCCGTAGATGATGAAAGATGGAAGACTTCTAAAACAGCAATCCATCACTGTTCTCATCGACACTTGCAGCACCAATAACTTCCTCAACAGTAAGATTGCTGCACATTTGGCGCTTTAAATCGAAGGCTGCAACAAGTTTGACGTAAAGGTTACCAACGGTCGAATCCTTAATTACGACCAACGGTGCCCGAGGTGAAACTACTCCTCTAAGACCAAGAAGTGGTAGTTGATTTCTTCCTCCTACCCATTGATGATTATGAAGCCGTACTCGGGATCGAATGGCTCGCAACACTATGTGATATCTCCTAGAAACTTTCTAAATTAATTATGAAATTTTATTGCAAAGGGAGACAGGTCACGTTACGAGACAATCGCGGGAGCCAAATTTCCACCATTTCATCACAACGAATGGAGAAAGTTTTGCACAAAGCACATGGTGAATTCTTGATGCATATTCAGCAGCCATCTACGGGGGAGAATGTACAAAACTCAGATCCTAAGCTTGCCCATTGCCTGAATGAATTCGCGGATGTTTTCTTGGAGCCACGCGAGCTGCCCCCTAAATGGTCGCATGACCACCGCATTCCTATTTTCCCAGGCAAACTTTTAGCAAATTTGTAACACCACCACTATCCTCACTAGCAAAAGGATGAGATCAAGAACATTGTTAAAGAGATGTTTGACACCGGGGTGATTCAACCGAGTTGCAGCCCTTACTCCTCACCGGTGTTGCTAGTGTGCAAGAAAGCTGGTACATGGCGGATGTGTGTTGACTACCCGGCTCTAAACGTCATCACCATCAAGGATAAATATCCTATCCTATTCGTAGATGAACTCTTAGATGAATTAAAAGGAGCCTGAGTCTTCACTAAATTGGATCTTCGATCTGGATACCATCAGATTCGGGTATGCATTAAAGATATTCTAAAAACTGTATTTTGCATACATAACAACCACTACGAGTTTCTGGTAATGCCTTTCAGACTTACGAATGCTCCCTCTACTTTCCAAAGCCTGATGAATGACATCTTCCGGAGTTTTCTATGCAAGTTTGTATTGTCAAAATGTAGCTTCTTACAACGTAAAGTGGAGTATTTTGGGCACATTATATCAAAGGATGGATGGCGGTGGACCCGACAAAGATCGAGGCAATGCAAGAATGGCCAAGACCTACAAACGTACAATCACTATGCGGTTTCCTTGGACTCACGGTCTACTACCAAAATTTTATGAAAGATTATGGCAAGATCAGTGCCTTGCTCATGTCTTTACTGAAGAAAGACTCCTTCTTGTGGTCGGATAAAGCCTCAGCAACCTTCGAACGACTTAAGGCAGCCATGACGATGACGTCGGTCCTAGCGCTGCCCGATTTTAATCGCACTTTTGTCATTAAGGCCAATGCACTAGGAGTTGGAATTGGGGCTATTCTTATACAAGATGGTCGACTCCTAATTTACACTAAGGCTTCCTCCACACTCCATACAAGGTTTTTATAAGAGATACTAATTATTATCAAATTTAAAATATTGTTGGATACAGGTTCATGGTACGAAAGAGGAGTAAAACTAGAAGAATTACAATCCATGCTCACGCCAGACTGGGATCTCATCATCCAGAACCATACCAGAGGGCAGTCACCATTCCAGAAGAAAGATTGGCTATCACTAAAGACTAACTATATAGCAACACATGCAAAGAAGAAACAGCCTCTCGACAAACTTCAGAATGGATGAAAAATTGAAGATCACGATTTTCTACACCTCCAGACCGATCAGTAGGAAACTCGAGCCTTAATGAAGTGGTCTCCCTATTTCTTTGGGCCTTGCAAAATTGAGGATCACACTGGGGCCCTAACCTGGAGATCAAATTTGTGCACCAGATCAAGATTACAATTGATCCGCCAGGTATCCCACCTCAAATAGAAATTTAAAGAAGACGGCTCAGCCCAAATCCTTCTGATTAACACCCAACTAATAAGGAGGCCAAAGTTCAATTAATAATAGCATGGGAGTCACACGAGGAGTTGAAGATCCAATTTCCAAAGTTTATAGACCCTCAGCCTTGAGGACAAGGCTGATTTGAAGAGGGCGAACTTAATAGGACTCCAGTAGGGTTGAGTCCTAATCATCTTAGTACTAGTCAATAAAAACCCTGTTAGATTATAATAAAGTCACTCCTATCTTATAAAAGAGTATGGCTAGGGTCTAGATTAGCCCTTAAGGCTTAGTAGTCGCCACACCCCTTACTGGGTTGGTCGGCTAGGGTTTCCCCCTGCTTAGGTTGGCTATAGAGCCACTTAGCCGCCTCCTGTTCCTATTAAGGTAGGTTGGCTATAGGAGGGGCAAAGGGATAATTCTACTTAGGCAAGCACCCTCTTATGCTAGGGTTTTGATCCCTATTTAAAGATATAGCCACCCCCCCCCCCCCCCCCCCCCCCCCCCCCCCACCGAATGAAGTAATTATTAATTTTATTTCTTATGCCGAGTCTAGGAGGGCGAAACGCCTATAGCGTTCCAAGGGTTGATCGCCCTCAAGGATCAAAATCTATAGAGCTCCTTCTGGGGTTTTATCAGGATGGCAGCCAAGGGTAGCAGCAACTGTGGAGTAAGAAGATGGCAGTAGTAACATCGGCTGCGGTTCTGCGGTGATGCTGCAATGTCATCGAGGCTGTGATTTATTAGTTGGCTGATATCTGTCGGAAGATGGCAACCAAGAGATCTGAGTCGGAAGGCAGTAGTGATGGCGAAGGAAGAAGAGAGTTTTGGGTTTAGGGCAGCAGCAATGTTGGCTGCGGCTACGATGCGACTTCATGGCTGCAGGTGGCATCGGTTGCAACAAGAGTGCAGCAGTAATAGGAGGAAGATGGGGCAGCGATGTACACTGTTGTTGCAAAGGAGGGCAGTAGCAGTATGGAGCGAGAGACGGTTGTTGTTGTGTTCAAATTGTTGCTAGCCACGATCAAGATAGTTGACAGCGAATGATTATTGCAGGCTGCGATGTAAACAGATTACAGTGAAAGATCGCTGCTGGTAGCTTTTTACCACAAGGATCGCTGCTGGCTGCACTCAAGGAGGATGGCAGCAAGAGGTCACTGTTGGCAGCATTGGGCAATGAAAGATGCATGCTGTGGTTAAAGGGATAAGGGAGATTGAGTGGCTGAAAGGTTGGTGGACCGAAGGCTTCGGTTTTTCTGGTGTTGTTTGTAGATGTTTTGGGTACAATTTGGGACTACGGTTTTGTGGAGTTTAGGCTATGAATTGGTGTGGTTTTAGGGCTATAATAGTAATAGATAAAGGTTAGAAAAATAGATTTTAGATCTGGGATAGATGGCAATAAATGTAGGTGTATCAATAAGGAAAGTCGGCTGAAAAGGTATGTGGATCATTCAGGAAGTGGGCTGTCGTTAGGGTCGATTGGGATGGTTGTTTGGCTGAAGTTTTGTTTGAGTTTGTTAGGAAGTAATAGTAGAAATTGAAGATGAGAGGGGGAGTCTCACATCTGGAAAAGATGGCAGTGAGATCTGATAAAATTTCGACGAAAGATCACTGCAGTATACGCTATATCACTTAACAAAATTCCCATCGAAGAAGCAGCAGCTTCTCGACGTTAATTCCAGCTAAAATCTGAGAAATTTATGGAGAATTTCAATATCAGAATCTAGTTTAGATGGTGATAGTAGTAGTAATATGGATCAAAAAAATTTTGGCAGCATAACGGTAGAAAAATTGTTGCAAACAATATAATAGGATTCTCATTGTAAAATTTTAGCACTACGTGACGAAGGATTGTAGTGCTATAAGTCTAGATCTAGAAGGAGTTTTTTCTAGAGATTAGTCTTAGATGAAAGCTAAGACGATCTATGAATTTGTATAAAAAATTTAGCTAAAAATGATAAACAAAAGTTTGGTTTCAAGATGCTAATATGCGGAGAGCAGATTCTTCATCTTAAATATTCTAGAATTGCATGATGGTGAAAGATTACATAAGAAAACCGATTCCACAAGGAGTTTTTTCCAAAAATCAATCCTAGATAAAAGCCAAGTTGATCTTTAGAATTGTGTAAAAATTTCAGCTAGAAAGGAGAAGAAATAAACTAGTTTCAAAAGGCAAAAATGTGGCTAAAAATTTCTACAGCGTTTCACCATATTTCCAGATCAAATGTAGGGGGCAGCGATAAATTAATTTGATCTGCGGATAGGGTGGATGGTGGAGGCACGTATCACAGCAATTATGGGAATTGCTTGGGAAGGTGGAGGTGGCTGAGATGACTATAGGGGCAGCAAGATCACTGGTCTGATATCAGATGATAGAACCCCAAAAGGAGCTCTATAGATTTTGACCCTTGAGGGGGTTCAACCCTTGGAATGCTATAGAGGTTCCTCCCTCCTAGACTCAGCATAAAGCTGAAATAAAATATATGATTGCTTGATAAAAAGAGATGGAGGCTACATGCTTATATAGGGCTCCAAACCCTAGTCCTATGGGGTGCTTATCTAACTAAAATTATCCTTTTGTCCCTTTTATAGCCTACCTACCTTAGAGGGAATAAGCGGCGACTAGGTTGGCTATATAGTTGACGGGGACAGGGGGAAACCCTGGTCGACCAACCTAGTAAAGGGGGCGGCGGCTACTAAACCCTAAGGCCCCAATCTAAACCCTAACCACACTTCTTTATAGGATAGAAGTGGTTAGGTGGGGTTTTATTACACTCATAGGGTTTTATTTGACTACTTCTAGGTGATTAGGACTCAACCCTGTTGGAGTCTTATCACGTGATCTCCCACCATGATATCGTGGGTCCCATTATCACCTTCACGCTCCAACCGTGTATCTTCATGTAATTATAAAATAATCACAAGCACGCACGCCCGATAATAAATGAGAAAAACGAAGGCTCGCAGACCATAATAATAATAATAATCATAATTACACACATCACAATATATGGTTCATGATCATCCATCCAAATTATACATCACATGTACATCTAGAATTATTTAGGGCATTTTCGATATCTGGGCATAGGATAGACCCAAAAAGTTCTCAAATTTCAAGGGGCATAATCATTCTTTTCTGAAAAGGATACCCTAGTCCTCCCCTTCAGCCCTCATCCAGCGGCCGCCTTGCCTATAAGCAACCTCCTTTGCAGTAGGTGTCGCTACCCCTCCGGCGGTAGCTCCTGCTGGCGTTGTGCCCGTAGGTGCGTTCGTTATGGGCTAGCGCCATCCCCGAAGGGGGCACCTCCGTAGACGTCACCCCCTGTGTCTGTCGCCCTTACGGGCACTGCCTATGCCCGTAGGCGCCAGCCATGCCCGCGGGCTGCCAGCCTTGAAGGAGCCCTGGCTGTAGCCTGCTACCCATGTAGGCAGCCTGGTCGTGGCTGGCCGCCCCTCCTTGCTGTTGGGAAACCTCAGCGGGAGCATCACATATGCAGTAGAAATTAAAACAAAACATGTTTTCCATGCAGATCAAATCGTCGTGCAAAAGATTGGGTCACGAAAAAATCACAAAAAATGAAAAACTACATCATGCAAGAGATTGTTTTACTTAGGGAGATCGTATATCCTTATTTTTCTAGATCAAGATGGAGAGGATAAAGAAGGTCAAGCGTCCTCCTCTCTAGTGGTATCCACACGATGGATCTCTGCAATGAAACTCCTCCAATCTGATCTCATAACTATTGCGTAGAGGGAGTGAGGAGAATAGGAAGGGGTGGCCAAAGCTACAGCCGATCAACCATGAGTCTCTCCTCCTATTCATAGAGAGCTATCAAAAAATCCTAAGGGTCTTGCCTTAGTGGGTATTAGATCTCCATCCAATAACCCACTAACCTTGAATTATTGGATCTCTATTCAATAATCTCTTTAGGCCTCTAATTGGGCCTTAAGCAAGGAGCCCATTAGTATAGGGTCTCATCTAATGAGAACATGGGCTAATTAGATCTTCATCCAATCCTCTATTTACTGAAGCATCCACCATATGTGTGTGACCCTCTAGGCCCAATACCAAGTTGGCCGTGAGTCGCTCACATCAAAACTCCTTTTAATATAGTGAATTATTATCCCCCATAATAATTCACTTGACTCATCGACTATAGACATACTAGGCCACTACGTCATAATCCCCAAGCGGTAAAAGGGGATCGAATCTATCATACATGTCTATCTATAGTTACCGTGTATCTATAATCCCTCATTCAACTAATATCCTAGAGATCGTATATTAGAAATAGTACTACAAGGTCACATACGTAATCCATTTAAGTCTCGCTCTAATCGGATTCTCCTAGAGAACTCTTCTCTCAATCTGAATGACCCTGGCCAGGGATTTGTCTGAGCAAGCACAAACGGGATATTCCTCTAGCGATATCAAGAATGGATGATCCTTATTGATACTCAATTGCCTTCGTAGGATTGACCACTAATCCCAATAACCAGTTGTACCAGATCTGAAACTTTCCAAACGTGTAAGTTTAACGTCAAAAGAAAGAAGTACTCAAATAAGGCATCCTTGATGTCTTAAGGTTAAAGACCAGATACACAAATGAGACTATGGAATCATTGTCTGATATTATGTATCATTAACCAAACAATATTCCATAAGCGGATCAATCAATATACTCATTCTCTAATGAGCACCTGTATTATATCCTTAGTGTCTTCACATAAGTGGCTATGAGACCAACCACCTCCATCATTTAGATAGGTATATAGTACACCAGTCTGTTCGATTATCTTGATATCCCTCTTGAGTAATCTATGACCGAGATTATTTATGATTTGTGTTTAAAGGTGAATCGATCTCATTATCATGATCTCATCATGATCCAATTCCCATTACACAGAACCAAGGACATCACAATATATATGCAATATATAATATAATGTGAGAATATACCAATATTACTTATAAACAAAAAAATTATATAGTGTGTCACATGTGTCATCACTCATGTGATTGGCTTACAGGACACATGTAACCAGCAGTGTATAATACAGAGGCAAACTCCAAGTACTAGGATAAGGCTAGAGTACTTCATAAGACCAGTGTCAACGGGCTTCCCATCAAGATAGTCAAAAATTGGAGACTTCGGGTTGATGTAGGAGTGTTTGACCAAGGAACAAAGTAAGCAGTACGTGGTGCTGTATATTTTCTACTCAAAGAAGTAAGTGACAAAGATGATAGAGAAGATGGTACAATCCTAAAGGTGACCAAAACTATCAAAGACTTGCTCCAAGTTTGGGTGAAATTTTGCTCTTTTCGAGCAAAATTTCTTGCATTCTGAAAGTTCTATAGTAGAGAGAAGGTGAATAATAGTATCTAACTCAATACAAGGAGTACAAACACTTATGGTACTTCAGAAGTGTGAGCAAAGAGTGAGCAAAAACTAGTAACTAGCTCGATACATGAAGTACAACCTCGAGGAGGCGGGTGAAGTCAAGTAATTTTATCTTCTTAACTCTTAAGAGAATAGGTAAAACCGAGTACCTTAGTCCTCTTATTTATCTTACAAAGGAGCTCTATAAGTTTAAAGACCCTTCAAAGAAATCTAATGGAAGACAATAGCTATCAAATCCTAACTATTGGTGATCAGAGCTATTGAGAGTAGATTGTTCGCTTCATTTCTCAACTGAAGCCCAATCGAAAGCGAAAATGATGTGAACCTACTTGGAAGTGACAACTAAGTTGAAGAAGAATTGATGGGCAAATTTTATGGAGGAAGGACCTCAAAAACTTCAAAGTCTGTAAGGTAATGCTCGTTAAAGCTCCAACAAGTATCTACCCAGTTTAAGCAATATGAGACCATTACGATATTGACACATAACAAGGAAGGTCTTTTCTTTCATTAAAAGAATCCATAAGAATTAACAAAGATCAACACAACTTAGCCGACCCCACACCAGAGTCAGTCATTGGCGAGTTGAAGCTGTATGACAAATCAAAAATTTGAGTACTCAATAATAGCGGCAAAGAGCAGCTAGGAGCCAAGAGGTGTGTTGCAGCCAGAGCAAAAGATTGAAGATTCAGCAAAAGGTGAGGAGATGCAGCATATATAGCGACTTAGACGAGGACGTCGAAGGAATAAGTTGGGGACAATGTCACGAACAAAAAAATAAAGAGGGTGCTTAATGTAATATTCATGCATGTCCATGTCTTTCGGGTTTTGTTCATACTTTGTACAGCAAGCAGCCGACTAGCAATAAGCTTGGCAGCCCTAGTTTGGTTGGCTTTTATGGTCAGTTTTGGCTTGTAAATGAGAGTTGTGTCATGTGGACACTTGTAGGGACTTCAGTCTGTAATGGACTTTGATCTTTTATGTGCGACCGTTCAGTGTTTGTAAAGTCCATAATTATAATTTGTATTGGCTAATATAAAGTGTTTGCTGAAGTGGTTACTTGTAGATCTAGTGAGAAATGATTTCTTTAACATGTTTTCTCTTTTGTAGGTCCTAAGAGACCATATGACGTTTCAGGGATGCTAACCTTTACGGATGGACACCCGATGGTACCGTATGACTTAGGCAAAACCAGATTAGCTTCCATGCTCGGATCATATGAACACCTGCCATGGATTGCCAAGATCCTTAGACCAACCATTAGCTAGACCAAGGTGGCTACAACTAAAGTCGGATGTAGTTGGATTGAGGAACTGGTCCACTTTAAGAAAGACGATGCATCTACCTGAGGACAAGGCTACCGCTCGATGGATCAAGAGGACAGAAGCATGGTATTATGTAATCAACAGGCGTCTCTACCGAATTGGCTTCAGCCAACCACTACTCCACTGTTTGCACCTGACTAAGGCACAGACCACTCTAGTTGAGGTGTATAAGGGGCTTTGTGGAGAACACATCAGCGCTCGGACATTAGTGTAAAAGATCATCAGATAAGGATACTACTAGCTGACCATGCATCAAGATTCTCAGTCCCATGTCCAGAAGTGTGAGCAATGCCAAAGGCATGCCCGAGTCCAGTACCAACCAGCAACACCACTTGTAACCTTGGATTGTGCTTAACCTTTCACCAAATGGGGAATGGATCTCCTTGCCCCATTCACCCCAACTTTGGGGCAGCGCGGATTCCTAATAGTTGGGGTCGACTACTTCACCAGGTGGGTCGACGTCGAGCCCTTGACATCTATCACCAAGAGACAGGTTGAAGGGTTCGTTTGGAAAAACATCATCATCAGATTTGGTATCTTGAGAGTCATTATCACTTACAATGGGACATAGTTCAATAACCCCAAGTTCAATGCATTCTACCGCAACTATAAGATCTAGTTGAGGTTTAGCTTGGTTACCCACCCCCAAGCTAATGACTCATCAAGGTCACAAACAAAGCAATATATGAGGGGCTAAAAAGGAGAGTCATTAGGGCACAAGGGACCTGGGTGGACGAGCTCCCAAGCATCTTATGGGTGTCTCGCACAACCCCAAAGACCCCAATAGGGGACTCACCACTCAGCCTCACTTTGGCACTGAGGCGGTCCTTCCCCCTAAGGTGGTTTACCCAACCCTCCTGGTCAAACTGTATAAGGAAGAAACCTCAGACAAACAGATACAAGAAAACCTCGACATGTTGTAAGAAAAGCGAGTCGAGGCCCACCTACAAGCGTTAGCTTATAAGAGGGTTATTGCCAAGCTTTACAATCGCAAAGTATGCCCTCGGTAGGTCGGATCAGGGGACTTGGTCCTGCAGAAGGCTGAGATCAGTGACCTGGCACGAGCCCAAGGCAAATTGGCCCAGAACTTAGGAGGGCTCTACCATGTCATCAATGTCATTCGAGATGGGACTTATATGCTCGCAACGACGGAGGGAAAGTTGCTACCGAGAACATGACACATATCCAACTTAAGAAAATTCTACACATAAAGATATCATCGCTATCTAGAAGAAAAAAGAAGGAAACTTTCATTGATTGAAAGATTCTCACATATGAGTTTGGGTTATAAAATGTGTTGAGCCTCTGACTTACAAAATGTAATAGGGCCCCGATGATCAGAACACCAAAAACTCTCGGGTCCCTGTCTTACAAAAAGAAAGAAAAGTACTAGTCATGGCTCGGGCAAAACTGAGCATCGAAGGGCTACTCATCCTCCATCGGCACCAAGTCATCCTCGAGCCGGATGGTGAATGGATCCCCCTCGATTTCCAAGTCTGGGTACCAGCCCCGGAATTGGGTCAAAGCCACCCGATACCCATATTCATATGAGACCTGACGGGTCCACTACAGTCCTAACTTGAACCCGACTGTCTCCTTGTATTCTTCCACTACCTTCCGCGACAGCTCGGTCCGCAATGCCCGAGCTCCTGAATGGCCTCTAGGAGGTCATCCTCTATCTTCCGACCCTGGGATAATAGATCTTTTATCTGCTTCTGGGCATCATTCAACAAGTTGTGGGTGTCGTGCAACTCTTTATCAAAGGCATCTAGTCATAGACTTGCTTTATCCATATTTGCTTTTAGTTTTTCATTCATTGCTAGTAGTTCAGTCACCTATTGCTCGACCACTGCTATCGCTTTTGAACCAGCCCTGGACTTCAAGTCCTCAATCTCCTTCTGAAACCCGATCACCTGATAGTCTATGATGGTGATCAAACTATAAGATTATGTGGCCCTTTATTAATTGAATAAGATATATTATGGATTATTTGGATTCTGATAAAAGATATTAGCCAATATTAAATAAAGTTCATATTATATTGGGATATTTTAGGGGATGCCCTTGATGGAAGGAACTCTCCTAATAACTTACCCTAGACCATCTGCTCTCGCCTATAAATAGACAGGACCTACTATAAACCCAATGCACAGAAAGGCACAGAACAACAAAGGGGTGAATAGATAAAGAGATTACGGTTATTCTCTTGATCTCCCCAAACCATCAATTAAGGTGATTCTGTGAAAGGATAGTAAGAAGGAGAAGAGGTCTAGATCTATTCTAGTTCCTCTTGCAGATCGATATCTCGACGTTATTCAGATCCGACAGGCGGTGCTCTTGAAGATCTAGTTGGATCTCAATCAGATGACATCTAAATGTATGCATCATAAATAGATCTCGTATTGTTTGATTTCAATCCTGGCATAATAGTTTTTCGCATAATAGTTTGCATGATTATAGTTTTTATACCAACAATTGGTATCAGAGCCTAAGTTTTGAGACCAAAAATATTAGATCTATTATTTTTATTTATGATGCGTTAATCTGAATATCTTATTGATATGTTTTCCTATATGCTAATTTTAATCGTTTACTTGCGAACGATTCTTGATTATTGTTGTGTGTAAAAGACACAGCAATATGTATTTTTGGTCAGATCTGCCTGCGGCAGCATCGAGTGTGCATACAGATTAGCAGCGTCAGCGACGCTACCAACGACCAGTCAGTCGAGCGAAGAAGGCAGCCGCATCAAGCGGCGGCTGCACGAGGAGGCAGCCGCGTGCAGCAGAGGCCGCGCAAAGCGACGGCCTCACGTGCCAGCAGTAGTAGCCGCATGCCAGCGGCCGCACAGGCGATGGCGACGGCGGCATAAGAGGTTAAGGTTTTTTTTTTCTTAAAGGAAATTACAGTTTTGACGTTGAATGAAAAATTATAGTTTTGCCATTAAGTAAAAAAAATTACAGTTTTGCCATTAGGCTTAAATTATAGTTTTGTCATTCACCGAAATTATAGTTTTATCCTTCGGTTGAATATGATTATTAATAGTTTTACCCTTTTTATGTTTTATTAATCCTATAATCTTTTATAAATTATGTAATTTTTTATTATTTTAGAATTACAGTTCTACCATTATAAAATTGAGAAATTATGGTTTATTTTCTCAATTATAAAATTAATCAATATATAATATAATAAAATTTAATTATGATTATATTTTGATTATTCATTGATTATATTTTATTTTGATCAATTTATTTAATTAGACTTATGGGCTTCTCCAATTAAATAAAAGTAATTAGTTTAATTAAAAAATTATAAATTATTATTTCTTTATAGTTTTCTCATATGAATTATTAATTGTATATGTTAAATCTAATTATTAGTTTTTGGATATTTATTCAGTTATTTACATGCATATGTTGGGAATTATGAAATAATATTTATTTTTCATAAAAATGCATGATTTATGTATTATCATGATTACAATTATCATATGAGTTTTTTCGTGCTGATTAAGTGTTCAATAATTATTATGATTGTTATCCTATTATTGAACTATCTCAGCATAAATTAGTTCAAATAAACTTGATGAATATTATTTGTAGTTCATCTCCTTAAGTTATACTTGATCGGTAGCTGCCAAGTAGCCTGGGATGGTAGGCTGATAAGATATGAAATACAATTAAAGTCTTGTCATTCATAAGATAATTTAATTTATATTTTATATTACTCCATTAGTCTTGTAGTCACCAAAGTGGCCTAAATCAATGATTTATAAAATTACATTAAGGAACAAGTCCTCAATGACATTAAGGAAATAATATTCAAAATTACATGCATAATTAGGAGATTTAGATAATCCCAAAGGATAATATATTTTAAATAATTATGTGATGGGGTGGAATGATACTGTTCTGGATATCCTTGCAGTTTAAAATTATATACCCAAAGGTAGCAAACCTATTCTACAAGGATGGTATCAGTCCTCCATAAATGATCTTGTGTGAATACTAAATATGTCAATATTTTTTACCTAAAGGTTAAATATTGATAATATCAATAGTTTATCATATTTTGGTAAAACTCAAAGCATTAATGTTATTTTATATTCTGCAGTGCTATTCTCATTCATACATTCTCATGCTTCTAGTGTCCCTATACTCTTTGGATCAAATTATTCAGAATGGTTAGAGCATGTGCAATTTATATTGAGCATATTAGATCTCGATTTAGCATTGCTTGTTGAAAAGCCCACAGAATTAACTGACAAAAGTACTGTGAAACAAGTCAATGAAATGAAGGCTTGGGAAAGATATGATATACTCAGTTTAATGTTCATAAGGATGACAATTGCAAATAATATAAATACTTCATTACCGGTTGCATCTAGCGCACGTGAATATTTAAAGGTTATTGAAGATAAATTTAAATATGCTGATAAGTTATTGGCTGACACATTAATGAAAGTACTGACTACAGCTCAGTATCATGGTACTCGAGGAATTCAGGATCACATCCTCAATATGGCTGACAAAACTGCAAAACTTAAGACATTGGGAATGAATGTTGATGAATCTTTCCTTGTGCAGTTCATTCTTAATTCTCTTCCTTCTCAGTTTGGCCCATTCAAGATTCACTACAATACAAATAAGGATAAGTGAGACTTGAATGAGTTAACTAGTATGTGTGTTCAGGAAGAATTAAGATTAATGCAGGAAAGTTCATATAATGTACTGACAACTACTCAAGGAGTTGGTAACAATAAAAGAAAATTGAAGCATCATCCGTCGAAGAAATTTGTCGGGTTTGAAAGTGTTAGACAGACTATTGAAAAGAAAGCTACTATACTAAAGTGTTTCTTTTATGGCAAGAAAGGACATGTAAAGAATGACTACATTAAACGTAGAACTTGGTTCGAAAAGAAAGGTATAAACTCAACCTTTGTATGTTTTGAATCAAACATTATAGAAGTTCCTTCTAATACATGGTGGATTAATTCTAGTGCTTCAACTCATGTTACTAATAATATGCAGGGATTCCTTTCAATCTGGAAACCAAAAGAATATGAAAGATTCATAATTATGGGAAATCATCTCAAAACAAAAGTTATGTCAGTAGGGACTTATCGCTTACGCCTAGAGACGGGTCATCTGATGGATCTAAAAGACACATATTTTGTTCCTACAATTTTTAGAAATTTAATTTCTCTGTCTAGAATTGATGAGTTAGGATATTGTGTTCCTTTTTGTAATGGTAAACTCAGCATATTTTATGATTCAATAAAAGTTGGTTCTGAAATTTTGTGTGATGGTTTGTACAGAATTAATTTGAATATTGAGTTTGCAAATACATTATTAACCCTGCAATCAAGTATTGGAATGAAACGTAATTTCAATAATGAAATATCTTTTATATTATGGCATAAACGTTTGGGGCATATCTCCAAGGAAAGAACTGAAAAATTAGTAAAGGATAATATTTTGGAAAATTTAGACTTTACTGATTTTGATGTTTGCATAGATTGCATTAAAGGAAAGCAAACTAAGCATACAAATAAAAATACCACAAGAAGTAAAGAACTTCTTGAAATTATTCATACTAATATCTGCGGACCACTCCATATTCCTTGTTTTAGTGGAGAAAGGTATTTCATCACATTTATAGAAGATCTATCCAGATATGGCTATGTTTATTTAATACATGAAAAGTCTCAGACCGTTTACATTCTTGAAGTATACATAAATGAGGTCGAAAGTTAATTAGATAGAAAAGTTAAAATTGTTAGATCTGATAGGGGTGGTGAATTTTATGGCAGATATGATGAATCCGGTCAGAATATTGATCATTTTGCTAGATTCCTAGAACAACGGGATATTTGTGCTCAGTATGCATTACCAGGTGTGCCACAGTAGAACGATGTTGCTGAAAGGTGAAATCGTACTCTTATGGATATAATTAGGAGCATGATGAGTTATTCCTCTGTACCTGAGTCAATGTGGGGTGATGCTCTTAGGACAGCTATGTATATCCTGAACAGGGTCATAGTAAATCAGTTTCATCAACTCCATTTGAGTTATGGACTAGTAGGAAACCCAGTTTAAGACATTTACATATTTGGGAGTGTCTTGCAGAGATAAGAGTATTCAATCCACATGAAAAGAAATTGGATCCAAGAATAATTTTTGGATATTTTATTAGTTACCCAAAAAGATCCAAGGGATACAGATTTTATTGTCCTAATCATAATATGAGGATAGTAGAATCTTGTAATGTAAAATTTTTAGAAAATGGTGAAATCAGTGGGAGTCAAAAGTTTCGAAATATTAATTTTGATATTGAGGAGATTCAGGCTTCTTCTCTTATATTATCCCCTACTCGAGAAATTATTATTCCTCAAATCAATGAGAGAATTGATGAGAGTGAACAACAAAATAACATTGATAAATTCTCATATGATGTTGATGTCGTCACTGATAGTCTTGTAGAACAATCACAATTGACAGATTTGAGAAGATCTCAAAGAAAAAGAAAACATATCATTTCTGATGATTATGTGGTATAACTACAAGAATCAGATTTTGATATAGGAATGAAAAAAGACCCCTTATCATTTTCACAAGCTATAGAAAGTAATGATTCTAAAAAAAGGTACGATGCAATAAAAGATGAGTTAAAATCAATGGACCAGAACGGTGTTTGGGAACTCGTTGAATTACCCAATAATTGTAAAAGAGTCGGTTGTAAATGGGTCTTTAAGACTAAACGTGACTCGGTAGGCAATATCGAACGATATAAAGTCAGACTTGTGGCCAAAGGTTTTTCTCAGAAAGAGGGCATTGACTACCATGAGACATTTTCTCTAGTTTTTTCGAAAGGACTCATTGAGAATCATCATGACATTAGTAGCTCATTATGATCTTGAGTTATATCAGATGGATGTGAAAATAATATTTCTGAATGAGGATCTAGATGAGGAAATCTATATGGAACAACCTTAAGGATTCATAGAAAAAGGAAAGGAAAGTTGGGCTTGCAAACTTAAGAAATCCATTTGTGGCCTTGAACAAGCTTTCAGACAATGGTATATAAAGTTTCATAATATCATTACTTCCTTCAGATTTAAGGAAAATATTATTGATTAGTGTATATATCTGAAGGTTAGTGGGAGTAAGGTTATTATATTGGTCTTATATGTGGATGATATATTGCTTGCCAGTAGTGATCTTGGTTTGTTGCACGAAACTAAGATATTTCTTAACAAGAACTTTAAGATGGTTGATATAAATGAGGTATCATATATTATTGGCATTAAGATATTCAGGGACAGATCTCAAGGTTTGTTAGGATTATCTCAGAAATGTTATATTAATTGTATCTTGGAAAGGTTTAATATGCAGTGATACACCTATTACTAGAGGTAAAAAAATTTAGCCAAAGCCAGTGCCCAAAAAATGACTTAGAAAGTGATCAAATGAAAAATATTCCTTATAGGTGCGCAATTAGAAGTCTATTATATGCTCAAACATGTACAAGACCAGATATCAGTTTGGCAGTGGTAATGCTGGGAAGATACCAGAGTAACCCAGGAATGGAACATTGGAAAGTTGCAAAGAAAGTAATGAGATATCTACAAGGGACAAAAGATTATATGCTCACATATAGGAAATCAGATCAGCTTGAAGTAATAGGATATTCAGATGTTGATTTTGTAAATTACCTCGATAGTAGGAAATCCACTTCAGGATTTGTGTTCATGCTGGCTGGTGAGGCAATTTCTTGGAAATTATGTAAAACAATCACTTATTGTATCATCTACGTTGGAAGCTGAATTTGTGGCATGCTTTGAGGCCACAAATCAAGCTTTATGGCGAAATTTTATCTCAGGACTTGGCGTGGTCGACTCAACTGCCAAGTCGCTGAAGATATTTTGTGATAATATTGTAGCAGTTTTCTTATCTAAGAATGACAAATACTCTAATGGTTCTAAGCACATTGAGATAAAGTACTTGGTGGTTAGAGAAAGAGTCCAGAAACAATAAGTGTCAATTGAAAATTTGAGCACCACTATGATGATTGTTGATCCATTTACTAAAGCTTTGTAGTGTAAGACATTTAAAGAACATGTTCTTAGAATGAGAGTTGTGAGCAAGCTATAAAGGATATGGTGATGCATGTTTAAGTGGATACTATTATTGATAATTTTTTTACATAATTAAAGTTATTTATTTCTGCTATCTTGTTTGTGTTTATGTTTATGCATATTATGGTTGAATGCAAGAAACATGATTGTCTTGACAAGATAAATTACATGGGTTATTATAGACTATATAAGGAAAGACTAACAGTATTGTAGTATATAGAAAAGAAGTGTGGCATTGATGACATACAACTGCTACGACTCACATTGATAGTTGGACTAAATATAATATTATTATGCTTATTAGACTTATTAACTTATTTTTAAAATCATAGCCATGTATAAAATGCTTTTCAAAATTTTTAGAATCCAATAATATAAAATTATTTTCAAATAAATTTTATTTTATTTATTTTGATTTTGGATATCTTTTATATCTTATCAATTAATGGGTCAAGTGGGAGAATGTAAGATTATGTGGCCCTTTATTAATTGAATAAGATATATTATAGATTATTTGGATTCTGATAAAAGATATTAGCCAATATTAAATAAAGTCCATATTATATTGGGATATTTTAGGGGATGCCCTTGATGGAAGGATCTCTTCTAATAACTTACCCTAGACCCTCTGCTCTCGCCTATAAATAGACAGGATCTACTATAAACCTAATGCACGGAAAGACAGAACAACAAAGGGGTGAATAGATCAAGAGATTACGGTTATTCTCTTGATCTCCCAAAACCATCAATTAAGGTGGTCCTGTGAAAGGATAGGAAAAGAGGCGAAGGGGTCTAAATCTATTATAGTTCCTCTTGCAGATCGATATCTCGACGTTATTCAGATCCGACAGGCGGTGCTCTTGAAGATCTAGTTGGATCTCATTCAGATGACATCTAAAGGTACACATCATAAACAGATCTCGTATTGTTTGATTTCAATCCTGGCATAATAGTTTTTCGCATAATAGTTTGCATGATTATAGTTTTTATGCCAACACAGACACCCTATGTCGTACACGCGATCAATCAACACCATCATGTAGTGATGATTCTACATGAGGAATTGGCCTATTAGGAAATTGTAAGATTCAACCGAGAAGGGAGTTGTGTGACTTACTCAAACCATGGTTTTCATTGCCCAATCAATGAGAACCTTAGACGATGAGGCGTAGAGTTGTTGGCTAGTTGGGGTGTAGGACTCCCCTCCCGAATTCTATGGCCGCCACCTTGTCTTGCTAGATGCGGGTCGTCAAGGCCCCCCACCGGGTCTACATCTCAGAGTCCGGGTCTCGGGAAAGAAGGTTGGTCATGCGCAATGATACCCAACGTCACCCTTGTGCACGGTTGTCCCGCATAGCTCCTTTATCGATTGAGGATGGTGGTATTTTGTTAGCGTAAATTCGCTCCCCGACGCGGCCGGCTCTTTCCCTTTTGAATGAGATCGGGGAGCCCCCTTTGTCATGCCAGGATTTGTGTCGTCCTGAGGTTATTTATACCCTCTTCTAGGGGCGGGCGTGATCTTCAGAGCTAGCCATAGATCCCATAGTCGGACGCTTCGGTGTCGATTCAATTATGACCCTCACTATGGCACCCTTTGGAACTTCAGGAACTCCGGATGGAGAGGAAGGCACCCAGGTTGCTAGTCCGCATCAGCCAGTGAAAACCTTCAACATCCCTCGTAGATCACCATTGACAATATCTACATTTTGATGAGTAGGTTAGAAGGAGCAACGAAACAAGGGGACAAAGGGCATACCCCAAGGGGCTAGGTTGAGACCTACCTCGACCAGCCAGAGCTCAGTCATATCCCGGATCGCCCGAGAAGAGGATAGGATCCCCTTTAGTTGCTCGACCAAGATGAACTCCTCCTCAGAAAGGTAAGGAGGGACATTGCTAATCGAGTGTGCTGACCACTCAAGTCGAAAACCCCACTTCGACCCATTGATAAATAGGTAACAGATCTTCCAACCTTTGTTGTTTAAAGGAGCCCCGCTAACCCTAAAACTAGTTCGAGCGATTAAGTAATAACCACCGTGACTCTTGCATAGACAAAAGCACACCATGAATAAGTCACAGGATGGGACGATGCTCGCCCCTCAACATTCCTCGAGGAATGCAATTAAGTAGCGCCATGAGTTGGGCACCACGTGACTCGACAAAATCCTCCACCACTTGAGACACTCCTCAATGATGGGGTGGCGAGGGAAGCGCAGGCCCGTCTCTAGTGTGTCGACTGACACGCTGAACCCGGGAGAGCCCGAGTCATAAGGACGTTGCCCGGGTAGTGAAGTAGGTAAGGCATAATCCTTTGGGATGCTGTAGCATGCCTGAATAATAGCCACTGACCCCTCGGTCATGATCGATTTGAAGTCATGACAAGATTGCATGACTTTGAGAGCTTTTAAGGCCTTAGCATCCATCAGGAACAGAGTTCCCAAGGATGACCCTGAGGTACTAGCCTCGGGTCTGTCAGAATGGGATCCCCCCGACCTAGTGGAGGAAACCGACGAACTACCCGAGGAGGAGTTTGAGGAGACCATTCTAACTTGATCGAGAAAAATCGACTGAAGGGTCGGGCGATCAGAAGTAGGAAGGCCCGAGAGGACTTAAGGAAGAGGAGGAGAGTTACAGATGAGGAAGTAAGAGTTCTCCAGACTGGAGAAAAGAAAACTTATAGGGCAACCGAGTGATAATTTGCCTTCCTGAGGTAGCACAATAACTTTGCCTAGGGAACCCATGACCGCATTCAATGCAAGTGCTAAGCAAGGTACCAAAATGTCATGTCATCCCTATGCGTCAAGCACCAACTCAGCAATACACATGAGTAGGATGCACAACCTGGCATCGAGAAATGCCACATAATCCCGTGAGGTAGTCACGTGTTCACTACATCCCCCACGTGCGTTGGCCACATGCCGATCGCGAGGATCGGCCCCATGGGCAACTCCCTAGTCCACTTGTGCTCGAGTTGACCGTCTCAGCTAGGCCAGTCCACCTGTGCCCTAGTTGACCCTCTCTGCTAGGCTAGTCCACCTGTGCCCGAGTTAACCCTCTCGTGCAACCCAGTAAGCCTATGCCCGACCTGAGTGTCTCGGGCAACCCAGTCTAGTATGTACCCGACTTGAGTGTCTCGAGCAACCCAGTCAAGTCTATACCTGACTTGAGTATCTCGGGCAATCCAGTCCAGTCTGTGTTAGACCTGAGTATCTCGGGCAACCTAATCCAGTCTTTGCTGACCTGAGTGTCTCAGACAACCCAATCCAGTCTGTGCCAAACTTGAGTGCCCGGAGCAACTCGGTCCAGTCCGTGCCAGAGCTAAGTGTCTCGGGCCACTTGGTCCAATTTGCACCCAACCTAAGTGTCGCGGGCAACCCTATATACCAAACCTGAGTGTCTCAGGCAACCCAGTCTAGTTTGTGCTAGACCTGAGTGTCCCAAAATGTTCAGTCCAATTACACTTGGGCCAGTCATGAGTCTGAAATAAGCACCTCATCCACTCACAAGTTCGAGCTACGCCTTGGGTAAGGCATAAGCCTAAACTATACAGCTCGACTAGTTCAGAGCACAAGCTATGCGGCTCAACCAGTTCAAAACTTGAGCAATAGTGCTCGGCCAATTATAGAACCCGAGTAATAGTTCTTGGCCAATCTAGTAAAACAATTTTTGCCGAGAACAGTAACTTGGCCAATCAAACATTTTTGAGCCGAGACCAGTAGCTCAGCCAGTTAAACAGTTTTTATCGAGACCAGTAACTCGTCCAGTCAAACAATTTTTATCGAGACCAGTAACTTGACCAATCAAACAATTTTTACCGAGACCAATAACTCAGCCAATCAAACAATTTTTGTCGAGATCGAAAACTCGGCCAGTCAAATAACTCTTGCTGAGACTAGTAACATGGCTAATCGAGAAGCCCCTGCCTAGGATCAATAACCTGATTCTAGTAATACAGCTCAACCCCAAGACCTATAGGTTGACCAATTTAGTTGTAGCCCGACCTGCCCCAAGCCTAGTGGTATCGAAGAACAAGGAAAGGAAGCCATTCCGAAAGACACTTGCCAAGTGAAAAACCACAGACAATTAACAACCTTCCTGGTGCCCCTCTTCAAGGGACCCTGGGAAAGGCTTTCTGGAGGAGGGAATGATAGGGTTGATAATGGGTCGGCCCAATTACCTGTTATTTATCAGAGACAAAGCACCACACTAGCAGCCTATTTGGCACAGTAAAATCTGACCTAACACAATAAAATCTGACCTGGCACAACATAATCTGACCTGGACAAAGACAACCGTGGAGTATGGAGCACGACAGCATCTGATGGAGACTCGATGCTCGAAGACATCAGAACCATGCAAGACTGTACGCTAGCTCAGTAGAGGACGCCAATGACATTAAATGCCGAGGTACGATCAACCCCCAATCGATAGATATAAAAGCCACCCGTGGGTGCAAGTCATGGGGGGACACTCTATATATAATATTCTTATTCGACCTCGGTCGGGGCATTGACTTGATCGTCGGAGGGGGCACATCGGGCACCCCACCCCAACGAGGCCTTCGTGCAGGATCTCGGGCTGGAGCATCTCGAGACGCACATTAAAGAGACCCGACCTATCTATCTCGAGTTCTCTCACCACTTTCCTGACCGACATGAACGACCTTGTGTACGCAGACAAGACTAAACTGTGTTGAGTCCCTGACCTCGACATAAGATCCCACAACAGATACATTGGAGAATCTTATGGGCATTCCATACAAAATCTCTTTTAGCATGAAGATGTAAACATTAAATAAAATTATATATATATATATAGACAGTTAAATACCTTCTAATTAGTGAAAAACACAACAAAAAAATACATTATAACTAATGGGCGATAACAAAAAAATGTTGAAGGGGGGAGCTATGTCTTCTGAGTTTAAGACAATTCATCTCGTTCATCAATCATATCGATTTATTTGATTCAAATCTCAAATATTCAAAAATAATATAGACTTAAAAAAATGATTATTCCGCATACTTGAATTTTGTTATGACTATTCTATTGTCTGTTTGTGTGTTTAAAGACACTAAATTGTTTTTATTATGTTAGTAGGAATTATGTTTTATTGATAAATTATTGGTTATTTTTTCATTTTTATCATTGTTCTCAGAAGTGAAATGCCTGGTTAGGGTTCCCAATATCATGGCTCAATTAGATTTTACAAGAATAACAAGTTGAAGAACATTTCACTCATTTTTTTTTGGGGGGAACGAAACTAATCAATAAACCCACCAAATTAAATCTTAATTGGACTTAATTTTTATCATGATTCAACTTATTATTTTGAAAAATAAAAAACATTATTCATAACGGAATCTCAAGAATTACAGAACTAGATCCAACACCTTGAAGAGAAGGTAATGGCATAACCTGAAGTCTCAAATATTACTCAATTGAGATTCTACTTGATCCGAAACTCTTCTCTGATTAGTGATTTGATTACAAGGGATTGAGCTCGTGGCTGGAACTCTAGATTTTACATTGCATCCTTGTGGTAGTCTAATAATGGCATTTCCTTAACTGAATGAGAAAATCACGTAGGTTAGTTGAGGAAAATCCTTCTATCTTCACCTGTATAATTACTTCTTTCTATTTCCAACATGGTATCAGAGCCCCTCTCTCTATAAGAGAGATTACTTTTTTTTTTCTTCACAGTCAAACGATAGCTTTTATTATTGTTTGTTCGTCGACAATCCCGCTTCAAAACTGCAGATACTCAGGGGTCATCTGTCGCCACCCTCTCGGACATTCTCTGCTCCGAAGATCTCTCCTACCTCATCTGCAGTAGATGACGACTTCTACACCCGCTCGTCGGCATTGTCCCTCCTGCAGCCTTTGTTCTCTCTGCCAAGAGCACCTGTAAGGGCCACTGCCCATCGTCTCTCGGTGCTTTGTAGAGGGCATAACAAGTTCCTTCTTGCTATCAAACGACAGCAAATCCTCACCCCGTCGACTGCCCTTTTGCGAAGCCGCAATTGTCGACTCCTCTTCTGCAAAGCCGCGATCTCTGTTTCCTGACAAAAAAAAAAAAAAAAACAGAGCATCGCCAACGCCGTTTTCATTCGAGGATCTGAATATTCGGGTCCCGCTCTATAATTGATGTCCACGTCGCTGGTCTGGCAGCCCTCTTGCTCAACCTCGCTGGCACTTGCCGTTGCCATCGCTAGCATCGGCGACACTATCTGCCTCATTGTTGCCTACCATCGGCTCACCGTTTGCTCGCTGCTGCTGCCGTCACAGCAATAACTCGGTCGCTTCTCTTCGGTGCAGATCCCTCTCTGCATCGTCTCTACACCTCCAAAGAAGGGACCACAACATTGTGGTCCTGAAGTCAGGGAAGAAAGGGAAGCACACCTTCACTACAGCGGCTTCCTCATCTTCTCCTTCGGCAGTTACTATGCTCGTTGCCGACCCCCCTTACTCCAACAATTGCAATCACAACTGCAGCTCTCGTCGGCCACAACTGTTGCCCTCTCCTTAGATCTATTGCTTCTTGTTGTCAAACGACAATCTCTCGTCGACATCGAAGCTGGAGACTTCTAGTGCGTCGGCTTTCTTAATTCCTCTACCGAGGTGTTCTTCTGCACGAGGCCATCTTCCTTGTGCACCACCACTGTCGCATCAGCACCAATAAGCAGCGGTATCTTCCCTACCCCATCAGCAATAAGTTCATTCTCGCTGTCAAACGATAGTAAATCTATGACCGCACGCTTCTCCCGCTGCCCTTCAGATCTACCGATCTTCCCAGCCGTAGCAGCATCTCCTCCGCTGAAGTCAACCGCTGTCAGACCTTCACCGCGGTTGACAACACAGCGGTCTCCTTGACATCGGGTAAAGATCTGTGTCCTTCACAGGAGCTTGATCTTGCGGGGGCATGATAGTTCGATCTAATCGGATTGTCGAATTTGGCTCTAGCAGAATCGTCTGCTCCTTTCTTCGGATTCATTGTCATCGGTTCAAGATCAACGTCCTCGGTTCAAGATCGACGTCCTTACAGGAGCTCGATCTTGCGGGGGCATGATAGAAGATAAGATGAAGTTAGGATTTAGATATGATTTCCTTAACTGAATGAGAAAATCACGTAGGTTAGTTGAGGAAAATTCTCCTATCTTCACCTGTATAAATTAACGATGCATCAATGAATAAATTGGGCATTTTCATTACTTCTTTCTATTTCCAACATAAACCACGGGAAAATTTATTTGTGCCTAACCCGGAGCTCACATCCAACGGACAGACGGCTCTCGCGCAGAGTGCACTTGGGACCGAACCGAAACAAAGGAAATCGGGTAACTGGTTCGGCTGCTTCGACCTCGGTTTAAGATTTTAGCGTTCAAATATCTGATCGGGAGACTCTTACTTCTTATATAACGTAATAAACACGCTGAATCCTGACTTAACACCAAGGGTCCTTAGACCGGATCGATCAACCAATTAAACCGGGCCGGATCGAAGCCTAAACACATTAAACCCTACATCTTGGAGACTCGTCTCCGGAATCTCTAAAAGCCGCCGCCACCTCCGCCAGGTGTGCGCGACGGAAAACCCTAATTCTTTGTCATTATAAAGAACGGATTCATGACATACGAACGTTGCCCTTAGGTTTCTGTGATTTTGTTTGGTTTCGCCAGCGTCTTTTGGTTTCTTCTCACGAAAGCTCTGTATAAGATTTAGAGATTTTGCTTGTCTATTCATCAAAGTGGAGGTTGCTGTGACGACTCTAGAAAATTCAATCTCAACATACCGATCGCATGTCTCGCTTTCTTGAGGAATTTGTATGTTGACTACCCGGCTGAATCGAACAACTTCCGACAATCCTTTTTGTTTTAATTCATGATTTCTTAAAAATCTGTATTTTCATCAATTTGATGCGGCTTTTTGTGTTCTTACGTCTATGTAATTGTTTATCTTTGGTGCCGGAGGCAGAGGGAGGCTGATTTCTCGTGAGATGTTCCCTTTTTCGTCAAAAAAAGATATTTCAAAATTTATATTTTAGCCGATTTTTTGTTATACATCACTATTTCTCGGAGGTTTATGCGTCGAATAAAATAAGATCAAACCTTCCTTTATTGCTTTTTGATACAGCGATAAAACTCACAGCTCTTTACGGATTTCTTGTTGTTGTTGTTTGATAAACCGGATTGTAGATCTCTCTCTCATAGATTGAGTGGTTTGTCAAGTAAATATCCCGCTGGCTTGAGCTATCTAACCAAAACTGATTTTGGTCGGCTTTGAAGTGTTTTGTAACTAAGCTTTCTCTTATTTTGGTGGTTTGGAGAAGAACGGGATGCAGATAACAGAGCTCCCTCTTCTGAAATGTGACTTTGAGGATACTCGCTGGCAGAGTCGAACCATTATTTAAAACGCCATCACTGAGCCTTTCATTCTCTTTATTTTTTTTAGATCTATTTAATCTATTTGATAAATTATAATTATTTTGATGAGAAATGGTACACGTTTTATCTTTCAGCTAAAAGTTTGAATGATTTGCAACCTAAAAGATAGTGATGAAGTAAAAATATCTATATCCAACACTTGATCTGAGGATCAAAGATTCAACTGATGTACAGTTTTTTTACTTCTGAATCTGAATCTACTTAATTTTTTGTCACTTTGATTTCATTGGAGAAGCTTGTGTTTTTATCACAATTTTGATCTGTAGAAATATTTGAGCAATACGTCAGATGATGAAAGCTTGAAGTGTAATCTTAGGACACCTTTCTACACTGCCCAAGATTTCCTTGGGTTGTGGATGAGAAAAACATGTTCAATCTGATGATGGTCATGACCTTCCGAAACACATTTATTTGATTATATGTCTACGTTTTGTATTGTACGCCTCTTGAA
Organism: Ensete ventricosum; assembly: GCA_029747655.1. Lineage (NCBI taxonomy): Eukaryota > Viridiplantae > Streptophyta > Magnoliopsida > Zingiberales > Musaceae > Ensete > Ensete ventricosum. The sequence continues at coordinate 17,239,301 of JAQQAF010000002.1, forward strand.
TCAATATTGTTAATGATATGTTTGGAAATGCGGCTACTTATTTATTCTGTATTTGTTTGATGCCCACATTTTTTTAGAGATATTATGATCCTTTGCAATTGTCATTTTTTAATCAAAAACCTCACATAACAATTTCCGATGTGCCTTACCCTAAAAATGTGCATGCTGGTCTTCTTTACTTGTCTAATTTGGAATGTTTAGAAAAGTTGTATGCGTCAGCTAATGATGATATGCTTATAAAAGTTGGAATTACCGACTGATAAGCCTATTGTATGATGTCAATTGATCTGGCTGTCTGAGGCTGATACAATTATCTAGCATTATATTATGAAGTCTACATTGAGTATTATTTTTTTATTTCGGTTTTTTCACAAAGGATAAATAATTGAATACACAAAGCAGTGTTTATGTTTTTGGTTGTTGTATTCTGTCACTGTGAAATATTTTGGCAGTCTAATATGTAGAAATTTGATTAATGTTATTTTAATTGAGTTTTTATTTGCCATTCTTTAAATTGAAAATTTTAATTAGTTAGTAGGTATCAATTCTGAAGAGTTTATGGATCCCAATGAAGATGAAATGGCCTCTTGATAGGAAGTGCCGTATGACAATGGTAATGCAGTTGCCCTGTCCAGTCCTTGGCTTTTTCTCCTCTTTACCATGCCTCCCACAAATCCTACCATATGTTTGAGTTTCTGGGGTCTTGTTCAGAGTGGAATTAGAAGTTCAATGGACTTGGAGTTCAGCTGTGTGTGATTTTAAATGGGTCACTGAGGGCTCTTTTAACCTGCTGAAACTAAATTCGTGTTCATTGGTTTTGAATATCCTTTCTTTTTTAAGTTGTTTTTGTTTAACTTTGTGGTCTGATGCCATGTCAACAGTAGCATATGCATTGACTGGTGGTGCTATGATCGGGCCCAAATTAAGTTCTGATTTGGCATTTTGCCTGTCGATAGGAATCTGTGGACAAGATCACTGTGGATCCATGAAGCTGATACTGTCATTTGACTGTAAGGGTTAAAATGTTCAATTTTTATTGATACTTCAAAGTTCATTGATACTTCTGGGATGAAGGAACTGTATTCTGCAAGTGATGATAAGATAGACAGGGACATCAGCACTCTTTACAGAGAATGATGACTTGGTCTATGGGAATCTCTCTGATGCACAAGATTGTTTTCTCCCCTTAGTCTATTCTATATTTTGTGACTGTTTTTCTTCTACAGCATGATGTTTTTTAGGTGCAGCCACTCGATATGCAATTGTAATTGTATCATATAAGTTCTGCCCGTGATGCACAAAAAATGCATGTATTGATCTGAGCTTAGTGTTCATTACTTCCTTTTTTGTTGGTTTGTTTGTTTGTTGATCTGAGCTGGTATGCATTTATCATTTGAATGATAACTTGGTTCCATGCTTTTGTTTAACTATACAAAATTTTTGTAAAACACTACAACAATGAAGTATTATTTTCATGTCAATCAATTTGTCACCCTCTTTTTGTTTCGATTGAAGGTATTATCTATCAAGATTCCACTACCTTATATATGCGATGTTCATTTTAATCTACTGTGAATGATAACTTGGTTCCATGCATCACTGGTTCATCACATCCTTTTTTGTTGGTTTGTTTGTTTGTTGATCTGAGCTGGTATGCATTGATCATTTGAATGATAACTTGGCTCCATGCTTTTGTTTAACTATACAAAAATTGTTTTTGTAAAACACTACAACAATGAAGTATTATTTTCAAGTCAATCAATTTGTCGTCCTCTTTTTGTTTCAATGGAAGGTATTATCTTTCAAGATTCCACTACCTTTTATATTTGCGATGTTCATTTTAATGTACTGTGAAACTTTTGATTGTAGTATATAATCTACTTTTTAACCCTTTATTTTTGTTATCTAATGCAATTACCGGATTGGTTCAAGCAAGGCTTCTATCTTGCATTTTTCTGTGAATAATTAGTGCCGATGATGGTTTTAAATATACTATGAGCTGACTACAATGATAAGGACTTTTATCTGAGGCACATTGTCTTCTGGTTTCACTTATTTTTATAGGTTATTTGATTTTTAAATGTTTATCTTTGTAATATGAGTAAATTTGTTGGTGTTGTATCTGCAAAAGAACTTTTGATATGGGTTTTTGGTATCCACCATTTGCTTAATCTTTTCGTTTGGGAACATGTGGCAGGGTTCCTCAAGTTTCTATTTCCAATGCCTAATTCTGCTGCCATTGTTCTAGACAAAATTTGTCTTACAGTCGTCATGTTGATTTGCAATTTATCATTCAAATATATTTTATTATTTTTCCTTTTTTATATTTTTCGTGGAAGGATTTCATAGCACGGCTGCCTAACAAGTTAGTAGGATGGTTTCTGGAAGCTGTTTCATGTGAAATGTTCATATTGTTATTATGACATGAATTTTTAATGCTGATTATAAAATTTTGACTGGGATCTTGGTTTAGTGCCAATGGCCAAACACAATTTGTCATCCAGATTTGGGATCAACCACTTCCGACTTATTTCAAAGCTGCTGTATTGATAAAGCCTTAAAAATAGGATGAAAAATAAATTCCACTGAATTGATGAGTAGATGTGAATACTTGAACTCTCCACTTCAGTTTTATATACTCAATGGCCGGCCATTATATAAAGGCTGTCTTTGGATACGTGTTTGTACGCCAACTTTTTATTTCCTAACGAAGTATAGCGACTTAAAACTGAAAGGCAAATATTTCTTTTGTTTTATCATTCAAGTTTTATATACTCAATGGCCATCACATGTATTTTACAGCTAAATGATCATTGAATAAGAAACGTGTGAATAAATGGGTCACGCACTTAACCAAGATGACAAATGTCTATAAGTGTGTGGTGTGACAATATGCAGCTATTTTGGGTTTTGTGATGTAGCCTTTAAATGATAACTCAAATTTATCTAATGCACATTGAAATATTATCGTCCGTGGTATCACAGTTTCCTTTAAACTGGCTTCGTGATATCTCAGGAGAGTAAAATACATGATCTGTTGTGATGAGATTTAATGTGTTGTTTTTTTTATTAGCGTTGGAACTGATATTGGGATGTTAACGGATACCATAGTGATGTGGCTTAGACGTTACCAATTCAATTAATTTTAAGTTCTGGGTTAAGATGAACCTTGTTACGTTAATGTTATATGTAGACATTATGAATGGACTAATATGTCAATAAAAGGACCCTCTAAACATGAACAAACTGCTCTTTCATATGATTGGTTTCAAAGTGCTCGTTCCTAGCATCAAGATGTTTCATATGCAAGCTAGCATCATTAGCTGCTAATTTGTGTGGCATGAGTCAATTGACAAAGCACCAATATGGGTGTTTTACAAATATGGGTGGACAGTAGAAGAAACTGTGTTCGAACTTAATATGATTTTGACTAAGACTCTTTACATTAGAATTATTTTTGACTCACTAAATTATTATTTTATAATAAATCACTAGTTTGTTATAATTATTATGTATCTGTAGTCTCTCATCTATCTAATATCTTATAGACCTATATTGGACGTGTATTGTTAGGCATCATATGAAATATATTCAAGTTTTGATCTAATCGGCTTCTCTCGAATTTTTTTTTTCTTCTCTCAATTCGAATGATCCTAGTTAGAGATTTGCTTGAGCGAGAGTACACGAGATATCCCTCTTATAATATCGAGAGTGGACGATCCTCTATCGACACTCAATTGTCTTTATAAGATTGGATAGCCAATTGGATCAGATACGGAACTTCTACAAGTCTAGCGTTAAAGAAAGGATTACTCAAATAAGACATCCTTTGTGTCTCAAATCTAAAGATCAAATACACAACTAGAGCTATTGAATCACTATTTGGTGACCAGGTATCATTAACCATCTATGTTCGTAAGTGAATAAAAGAGTAAATAATCTACGTATTGTATCCTTGATGTCCCCACATGTGCAGCTATGAGACTAGTTGCCTCCATTATATAGATATGCATATAACATACTAGTCTGTTTGATTATCTTGATGTTTCTATTGAGTAACCTATAGTCGAGATTATTTAGGTTTATGATTAAAGATGAATTAATCTCATTATCATGATCTAGTTGACATTGCAAAGATCCGAAGATATCGTAATATACACAAGTAACATAAAATGAAAAAATATTAATAATAATAAGTAAAAAGATCATGCAGCATGTCACATATGACATCACTCACGTGATTGATTTGTAGTGTACTTGTAACCAGTAATCTTCCACTTGATATAAAGCCACTCACATACGTGTTTGATCCTCATCAGACCCTTGTGTTGCTCAAAGACAAATTAAGATAAGGCTTCATCAGTGGATCTACAATGTTATCTTCAAATGAAACTCTTTCCATTGCTACATTTTTATGGTCTACGATCTCTTTGATCAAGTGGAATCTCATCATAACATGCTTCTGATGAGACCTGTGGGTTCCTTCGCTTGATCAATCGCCCAGTTAATGTCGTAATATATAGTAACCTACTTGTTGTTGCTCAGTACGACTCCCAAATTCTCAATCCAATTCTTTATCCAGACTCCCTCCTTTATTGATCTACCGCAATAATATATTTCGCCTTTGCGATTGAGTTAGCAGTAGTATTTTGCTTAGAACTTTTCTAGCTTACTACTCCTCCATTCAGGGTGAACATATACCCTGAGTTTGATTTGCTATCATCGACATCAGACTAGAAACTCAAGTCCGTGTAGCCCTCAACTTAGAGGCTATCTCATCCGTATACCAATAAAAGATTCTTAGTCATTCTCAAGTACTTAATGATGCACTTTAGTGTCTTCTAGTGTTTCAAACCTAGATCCGCCTAATATTTGCTCGTGACACCATGCGCTATAGCAGACCTGGTACATAGTATAGCATATATGATATACCATATCGCTAAGGCATAGGGTTTCCTATCCATATCTACCATTTCTTTAGGAGCATAATATAGCATACATGCTCCTAAAAGGTGATATTTCATATCTCATTAGTATGAGGCCTCTCTTGAAATTTTTCATGCTAATATTTTAATAATTGAGTCTATGTACCTAGATTGAGACAAGCCAAGAATCCTCTTGAACCTATCTCCATAGATCCGAATCCCCAAAATATATGATGCTTTTCTTAAGTCCTTCATTGAGAAGTGTTTGGATAGCCAAACCTTAACTATGGAGCACATTCTATATCATTCACAATGATCATGATGTCATCCACATATAACACTAAGAAGGTGATAACGCTCCCACTTATCTTCTAGTACATAAAAGACTCATCTTTATTCTTAACGAAATCATAAGATCTGATCGCCTCATTAAATCTTATGTTTCAACTTCGGGAAGATTGCTTCAATCTGTAGATAAACCTGAGCAACTTACACATCTTATCTCAACTTTCCTTGACCATGAATTCCTTAGGCTGTATCATATATACCTCCTCGAGGTTGTCATTAAAGAACATGATTTTTACGTCTATTTGCTATATCTCATAATCATAGTGTGCTACAATTACCAAGAGACTTATGATGAGTTTTAGCATAGCTACGGGTGAAAAGGTTTTGTCATAGTCAACTCGTTGCCTTTGTTGATACCCTTTGGCCACCAACCTTGCCATATAGGTCTCCCTTATAGGTCTCCACTTATCCATTTACTTCGATATTCTTTTTGAAGATCCATTTACAATCAATGAGTACGATACCCTTAGGTGCATCAATAAGGTTCTAAACCTTGTTGGCGTAAATAAAATCTATCTCAGTATTCATGGTTTCTTGCTACTTCCTGAAGTTTATACTCATGATAGCCTCCTTGTAGGTTTGAGGATCAATATCTTGAGTGTCTTCTCCATTGATATATCTCATATATCTTTCAGGAGGGTGAGATACTCTGTCAAGCTGCGCAAAGTTGATACTTTATGTGCTTGGTACTTGATCAGGCTCGACCTCCAGAATGGTGCTTGAGCTAGGTTCTTCAACCTTACTCAACTCTATCACGCTCCTACTGTTTCCACCAAGAATGTGTTCCTTCTCAAGGAACACTATCCTCTTGGCAATGAAGACATTTTGGTTATCAGGATGATAGAAATAATACTTACTAGTTTCCTTGGGGTATCCCATGAGTTAGGATCAAGTTCGCACTAAGAAGGAGGGTGGGTTAGGGTGCGGGGGAGCTGAATTAGTATAAGGGTTAATTAAAAGTTGATTTGAAAAACTTGCTAAAGAAAAAAATTGGAGGCAATTTAGTTGAAATCAAATATATGAGCGATCCAAATTTAAAACAAAAAAAAATTGATTTAACTAATGAATGCTGAAATGAAACAAGGAGAGAAGGCTCATAATTTATAGTAGTTTGGCCAAATCTTAACCTACGTCCACTTGTTGGAGTCCTCCTTCGTCGAGGCCCACTAGTGTATACTAATGATCTTCTTCTATGGGTGAAGATCAAACCCCTTATATCTCTATTTTTTCATAGGTTTAAGAGAGAAACCTTTACAAATTTTTCTCTCTTCCCTTAGACTCACTTTGCACTTTGAAGCATTCAAGGGAAGCTCTCAAATTTTATACAACTTTTAACTGAGATTATGACCACTTTTCATGCACTTATCACTTTCTTGCTCACTAATGCAAGGATACTTGGGGTATTTATAGACCCCAATTGGTTTAAAAAAATGAAGCCAAAATCCAACCAATCTTATAAATCTCGGATATGGGCAATACTACCACTAACGCCAGTGGTACTACCACCGAAAGTGCTTGAAAAATTAGGTGATGATGATACTACTGCCGCTTGGACGGTACCAACGCCACCTAGGTGGTGCTACCATTGAAAAATCTAGGGAAACTATACTTATTATACAATTTTTGTACCCAACTTGTACCTCATGACCCCTCCAAGTCAATAAAATGAGCTCAACATGAGCCCAAATCTAACCCAAAGTGGACCCGATTGTCTCAAATTGAGTTAATTTAGATTTCTCTAAATCTAACTCAATTAGTACTCACTATGCTAACTATGACACACTACACAATTATAATCATTTGTGATGGACATATCAATTGATCTTCCTAATTCCTTGCGAACTTTCGGCAAGTCTATCGATCATCTTCCAGTGAACTTTCGACATGCTCCTAGCGAGCTTCTTGATCACATTCAGTGAACTCCTGGCGAACTCTCAGCGAGCTCCCACTGCTTCGTCCGAACCTCGGTCCGATGTTGGAACTTGACTCCGGCCCAACGTATGATTGTAAAGCCTTTTCACCGTCGTAGTTAATCCTGAATAACTTTCTCTAACACACAAGTTATATCATAAAACCCATCAATTGATTTCATCATTAAAATCCGAGATTCAACAATCTTCCCCTTTTTGATAATGACAACCAATTGATAACGAGAGTTAACCTTAACTCCCCTATGTATATGACATAGGATAAATAAAACAAACATGAATTCAAAATAACTCATCAATTTTGAATTCAAGTATTTTGATAATTTTTCACAATTTAACCGTACATGATATCATACATGACAAAATTTTTAACCATTCATCTTGGTATCACATAAAGATTTTAATCATTATGTTTCATAAGATAACCATGTCATCAATCATGATATACTATCTATTTCAAACATTTCAAAGATCTCAAAATATTTCTTATGTCATCAATTATGTTATTTTTCCCCTTTTGTCATTAAAAAAAAGGAAAAATACTCAACTTATATTTGAACATTCTTAAATATTTATCATATAAAGAAATTACTTTCTCTCCTTTATAAATAAAATAGAAGAAGAAGAGGGGGGTGTCAAAGATAAAAAAATTAAATATTAAGGTGGGGGAGGGGGGAGGATATATTCATTAAGAAAAAATCCATAAATCGAAATAATTTTTGAGAGAGGATAAAAAAATGAATCTCATCTCAAAGAGAGCTTCAAATCCCATTTTCTCTTTTGTAAATGTCAATTTCAAAGATAATCATTTTGAAAAAGAGCTCAAAAAACTGAGAAATCCGAAAAGTCTATAAGAGCTACTCATGCATTCAAAATTATCTCATGTAAATTTCAAGCATAGGCTAAATATTTTAATCATGATGTTTACAAGATAATCATATCATCAATCATGATATAATATCTATTTCAAACATTTCAAAGATATCAAAATATTTCTTACGTCATCAATTATGTCATTTCTCCCTTTTTATCATCAACAAAAATAAAAAATGCTCAATTTATATTTAAACATTCTTAAATATTTATCATATAAAGAAATTTCTTTCTCCCATTTGTAAATTAAATAGAAGAAGAAGAGGCATGTCATAAGAATTGGTATATTTCGGTTGTACTCTTTCTATCTATTCTACAACCTCCAAAATTGGCATTCGCATATACAATTAAATCAAAGTTTTTAGACTTAGGATACCATAATCCTAAATTAAAAGTTACTTTAAATATATAAATATTCGTTTAACTGCCTTAAAATGAGAATGTTTAGGATGGATTGAAATCTTGCACATAATCCAACACTAAACATTATGTTTGATCTATTAGTAGTTAAATACAGAAAACTACATATCATTCCTCTATATATTTTTTGATCAAAATTTTTACCTTCATTATCCAAGTCTAATTTCGTAAAGTGTTCATAGGTGTGTTTATGACGTTAGCATTGTCTATACCAAAATATTTTAACAAATCTAAGATATACTTGGTTTGACTAATAAAGATACTATCATTTAATTATTTTATTTGTAATCTTAAAAAAAAGTTATTTCACCAATTAGGCTCATACTCTTGGCAAAAGATTTCTATATAGATTTATTTATAGAAAAAAATAATATCATCTACATAAATTTGAATAATAAGAAAATTATTTTTAAAATACTTAAAAAATAATATGGTATCAACCTTGCCTTTCAAAAAATTATTTGAAATAAGAAAAAAACTAAGTCTTTTATACCAAACCCTAGGGGCTTATTTCAACCCATAAAGTGCCTTAAATAATAGGGCTTGTTTAAACCCATAAAGGTTCATAGATAATTTAAAAACATGATTCAGAAAAAGACCATTTTCAAAATGGGGGGGTTATTCAACATAATTTCTTCATAAATGAAATCATTAAGAAAATCATTTCTGACATCTATTTGAAATAACTTGAAATTCTTGAAAAAGGCAAAGGCAAGAAACATCCTTATGGCTTTAAGTCTAGCCACAAGAGCGAAGGTTTCTTCATAATCAATCCCTTCTTCGTAGTTGAAATGTTAGGTCACTAATCTAGCATTGTTTCTAACCATGATACCATTTTCATATTGCTTATTTCTTAAGACCTATTTAGTACCAATCACTAAATGGTCAATAAGTCCAAGAACATACCCCCATACCTCATTTCTCTCAAATTGGTTCAAATCTTCATGCATTACAATAACCCAAGAGTCATCTCTTAGGGCTTCATCAATGCATTTTGGTTCAATTTGAGATAAGAATGTAATGTTTGCACAAAAATTCTGATAGGACTCCAGCAGGGTTAAGTCCTAATCTCCATAAGAAGTAGTCAATAAAACCCTGCTAGATTGTAATAAAGCCACTCCTATCTTATAAAGGAGTATGATTAGGGTTTAGAGTAGCCCTTAGGGCTTAGTGGCTGCCACCTCCCTTACTAGGTTGGTCGACCAGGTTGTCCCCCTGCTTAGGTTGGCTATAGAGCCAGCCTAGTCGTCCCTTATTCCTATTAAGGCAGGTCGGCTATAGGAGGGATAAAAGGATAATTTTACTTAGACAAGCACTCCCTTAGGCTAGAGTTTTGATCCTTATTTAGCTGCCCTCCCTCTTGAATCAAGTAATTATCAATTTTATTTCAGTCTTGTGCCGAATCTAGGAGGGAGGAATCCCTATAGCGTTCAAAGGTTGATCCCCCTCAAGGATCAAAATCTATAGAGCTTCTTCTGAGGTTCTATCATTTGGTATCAGAGCAGTGATCTTGCTACCCCTGTAGCCGTCATCCACGCCTCCACCTTCCCAAGCAATTCCCACAATTGCTTTTGACGTCGCCTCCATCGTCGCCTACCAAGCCGCAGATCCATCAATATGCTGCCTTCCTCTATGTTAACATCAAAGATTTGGTAAAAACTCCAAAGCTTATGCCTCTTGCTACTGCTATTCCTCTATCTTATATGTGGGAGAAGTTTTTCCAAAATTTTCTTGCTGTAAAATTTTACCATCACAAACGTTATCATCGTTGCGAAGGTGAAACACTGCAGAAATTTTCAACTGATTATTGCTTCTTGGAACTAAACTTTTAATCATCCTTTTTGGCTAAAACTTTTATACAATTTCATAAATCGTCTTAGCTTTCATCTAAGACTGATCTCATAAAAAAACTCCTGGATCCGGACTTATAGCGTTGTGATTCTTCCTCACACAGTGCTGGAATTTTATGATTGAGAATCTGCCTTCCGTCTATTGGCCTCTTGAAATCGAACTTTTGTTTATCCTTTCTGGTCAAAATTTTTATACAATTCTAAAGATCAACTTAGCTTTGAGTGCTATTTTTTGTGGGATTTTGGACTCTCTTTTCCTCATCACCAAACCCTACCATCCTTACCAAAAACCCTTCAAAACTCTACCCTAAACCAAAACCAAATAGCCACTCAAATTAGCCCTAACCACAGCCTACTTCCTTATTGATCAACTTACATTTTCAGCCAACTTTCCTTATTGATACACTTACCTTTGCTGCCATCTATCCCAAATCTAAAATCTATTTTTCTAACCTTCATCTACTACTATCACAGCCCTAAAACCACACTAATTCGTAGCCTAAACTCCATAAACTCATAGCCCCAAATCGCACCCAAAACAACCACAAACCGCACCCAAAAACCGAAGCCTTCGGTCCACCAATCTTTCAGCCGCCCAATCTCCCTTATCCCTTCAACCATAGCACGCATCTTTCGCTGCCCAATCCTGCTAACAGCGATATCTTGCTGCTATCCTCCTTGATCACAGCCAGCAGCGATGCTTGTGGCAAAAAGCTACTAGCAGCGATCTTTCGCTGTAATTTGTTTGCATCGCAACCCACAACAATCATTCGCTGCCAACTATCTTGATTGCGGCCAGCAACAAATTGAACACAATAGTAGCCATCTCTCACTCCATACCACTGCTGCCCTCCTCCGCAACAGTCGTGTACATCGCTGCCCCGCCTTCCTCCTATTGCAGTCGCACCCTTGCTGCAAGCGACGCTACTTGCAGCCACGAAGTCGCAGCGCAATTGCAACCGACGTTGCTGCTGCCCTCTTCTTCCTCCATCCTTGCTGCTACCCTTGGCTGCCACTGCCCACAGTCCTGACATTGCTGCCATTCACTGCCTTCCACATGAAAATTGCAGCTACACTTTTCAGTCGGTTTGTTTGACAGGTTGGAGATCTTTACGTCATGACAACGCTGGGCTTATTCGAAGCCAAATTGAAGACTTTCGAGATGCGTATGGATGCTAAATTACATGCTCTCTTCGAGGAGTTTAGATTCGGCCGATCACCAAGCCCAAGAAGATCACAACATGGAGCAAATTCTGATTACAAAAAGAACCCATTAGAGATAAGAAGCGAGGATAAGACATGGCAGCCCTACACCTCGCTGACATCGATCTCCTTTGTACAACTTTAAGAAGGTCACCTCAATCAAGATGCTCAAAGCACGAGAGCCACATCCCAACCAAAAGCATATAAACCTTCAGCACCAATCAATTACAAGAACCTTGACGAATAACTAACGAAGATCCATCAAACCTCTACCATCCAAGAGTACCAAATCAGGTTTGAAAGGTTAACTAATCAAACTCGTGATTGGTCTGAAAAATAGATATTGAGGACTTTCATTGAGGGCTTGAAGCTAGAGATTCAAGAAGACGTTAAAGCGCGATAATCGTACACACTTAAGACGGCCATCTCCTTCGCACGACTACATGAAGATAGGTTGAACCAAGATGCTCGAAAGACCAAAGCCACCGCACGACCAGCAGCACAGAGACTCTCAACCCCATCTACCACTAGCTGATCACCTCAGCTAAAAAAATTAACAAGAGAAGAGTTTCGTGACAGATCGACAAAGGGCCTATGTTGGCATTGTAATAAACTGTGGAGCCGAGACCACTATTATAAAAAAGAGAGACCTCTATTGGTTGAGCCCACTGAAGAACCCAAACTCAAAGATATGACTCTCGAATCCGAGGAGAATGATATGAAGGAAAAACCACAATCAACCGCCTGCACCTTTCATGCTCCACCACAGATATTGGATATTGATGGCTTCATCAAGCATTAGCCCGTCACCATCCTCGCCAACACCAAGAGCTCCAACGACCTTATGAATGACAAAAGAAAACAGGTGGCCTTATGTGAGAAAGGAGAGAATGAAGAAAAGATAATCTCGACACAGTGCTTGGAGAAGCTCACTGAAATCCCTGGCACGTCCGCTGAACCGAGCTGACTCCTTCCTACCTGACTGCACAACCCCCGTATGTTGGTCTTACAAGGGAAACCACTAGCACATATTCGGCCATATTACTGCCCATATTTTTAGAGGATCAAAGCTAAAAAGATCGTCCAAGAGACGCGAGAGATATATATCATTTGACCACAACCTTCCCTTGCAATGATACTTTATCTCAAAAAACTTTACCTCTTTGTCTGCAGGGATAAGCTCTTCCTAAAGTACCATATTCAGCTGAACTAGCTATGGGTCTGATGCAGTGCTCCCTCATCTCGGGCTACTTCCATGACTTCACCGAGGAGCGGACCATGATGCTAAAAGTCTTCCCTGATGATGACCTCGGATCCACGGCCCACGATCGCAAGAAGGAACAAAAGAAAGGCATCCACATGACCCCTACAGCCATGATGCCATCTATATCGATGCTAGCATTACTTGGACATGGCAATGTGTTCGTACTTGGAGCAGACACATCCAGAGTTGGGATTACGTCACCCTTATGCAAGATGGTCGACTCCTAATTCACACCGAGGCTTCCCCCACACTTCACACAAAATTTTTAAAGGGGATACTCATTGCTACTAAATTTAAAATTTGGTTGGATATAGGTCCATGACACGAAAGAGGAGTAAGCCCAAAAGAATTACAATCCATGCTCATGCCAGCACATGCAAAGAAGAAATAACCTCCCGACAAACTTCAGATTGGACGAAAAATTGAAGATCGAGTTTTCTTACACCTCCAGCCCGATCAGCAGGAAACTCGAGCCTTAAGGAAGTGGTCTTACTATTTCTTTGAGTCTTGCAAAATTGGGGACCATATTGGAGCCCTAACCTGAAGATCAGATCCGCGCACCAGATTAAGATTATAATTGATCCACCGAGTATCCCACCTTAAATGGAAATTTAAAGAAGATGACTCAGCCCAAATCCTTCCTACTAACACCCCAGCTGATGAGGAGGCCAAAGTTCAGTTGATAATAGCATGAGAATCATATGAGGAGCTGAAGACCCAGTTCCCCGAGTTCATGGAGCCTCAGCCTTAAGGACAAGGTTGATTTTAAGAGGGCGGGTTCGATAGGACTGCAGCAGGGTTGGGTCATAATATCCCTAATAAGTAGTCAAATAAAACCCTGTTAGATTGTAATAAAGTCACTCCTATCTTATAAAGGAATATAGCTAAGTTTAGATTAGCCCTTAGGGCTTAGTGGCCGCCACCTCTCTTACTGTGTTGGTCGGCCAGGGTTTCCCCCTGCTTAGGTCGGCTATAGAGCCAACGTAGCCACCCCTTGTTCCTATTAAGGCAGGTCAGCTATAGGAGGGGTAAAGGAGTAATTTTACTTAGGTAAGCACCCCCTTAGGCTAGGCTTTTGATCCCTATTTAAAGATGTAGCCGCCCCCATCTTGAATCAAACAATTATCAATTTTATTTCAGTCTTATGTTGAATCTAGGAGGGAGGAACCCCTATAGCATTCCAAGGGTTGATCCCCCTCAATGATTAAAATCTGTAGAGCTCCTTCTAGGGTTCTATCAAATTCTTAAAAGAAGAACGAATTTGAATCCCTTTTGATGTATCTCCTATAATGAGCTCCTTAGGATGAGCATTTAAACACTTCTATTCCTTGCATAAGGATTTAGAAGTAGATTCATCCCACTTGCTTATAAGATGATTTTTATTCAAATTCAAAGTGTCAAAATCAAAATCATCATTAATATTAATTTTCTTAAATTTGAAAATCTCATTAAAAATGACTTGAATAGAGTTTTCAATAACTAATGTTCTTTTATTAAAAACATGATAAGTTTTTTAAGTACAAGAATAATAAAAAAGAATACCTTCATCAGATTTTGCATCAAATTTTTCTAAAGCATTATTTTCATTTATAATGAATCATTTACAACAAAAAATATTGAACTATAAAATATTAGGTTTTTTACCATTTCATAATTCAAAAAGAGTTTTAGAGAGTAATAGTCTTACAAGAACCCTATTCATAACATAGTACGTTGTGTTAACGGCCTTAGCCCAAAAAATTTAGGTAGGCCATATTTGCTTAACATAGTTTCAGCCATTTCTTGTAAGCTCATAGTTTTTCTTTCCACTACTCCATTTTGTTGTGGATTTCTAGGAGTAGAGAAATTATGGTTGTACCAGTTTGACTCACAAAAAGTTTAAAAATTATTATTTTGAAACTCACCACTATGATCACTACGTATTCATGAAATCATAAACTTTTTTGTTTTGAATAAGTTTATAATATTTAAAAAAATATTTAAAAGAATCACTTTTATGTGCCAAGAAGTAAGTCCAAGTATATCTACTATGATTATCTATAATGACGAATGTGTATTTACTACCTCCTAAGCTTGTAGTATTAATTGGCCAAATAAATTCATATAGATCAATTGTAATGGCCTAGAGGTGCTTATTTGATTTTCTGACTTAAAACTACTTTTTATTTGTTTTTCTATTTAGCAAACATCATAAATTTTGTCTTTGATGAACTTAATGCTAGGTAATCCTCTTACTAAATCTTTAGTTGAGTTTTGATTTAATAATTTCATGCTAGCATGATCTAGTCTCCTATACCAACTCCAAGCATCATCATTCAAAGTTGAAAATCACATTTCATGACAAAAATTTTAATGTCAATAGTATACACATTATTATTTATTAAGACAATCAAAGATTTAATTTTTTATGGTATTTCAATTATACAAGCATTATATTTAAATTTAACATTATATCATTTATCACAGAATTGACTAATGCTTAGTAGAGTATGTTTCAAACTATCAACTAATAGCACATCTTCAATCAAAAGGTTTGATTTGTTACCTATGGTTCCTTTCCCAATTATTTTTTCATTGTTGTTATCTCCGAAGGTGACAACTCCTTTATTTAAGCTAGTAATCTTAGAAAAATAAGTTGGATCTCTAGCCATGTAACTTGAGCATCCACTATCAAGGTACCATTTTATGCTCCTAGACTTTGTTTAGAGACAAACCTATAAGAAATATGGTTTTGATTTAGGTACCTATTTGACTTTGGGTCCCTCATGAAAAACTCTACCTAATTTAACTAAGGGCATTATGTCGTTTGTGGTGTCCCAAATCAATTTATATGGACTATACTTACAAAATAAACACTTATAGGTAAAATGTAATTTAAGTTTAGGTGAAGTGTTTAATGTAGGTCCTCTAATGAAGATAGTCAGCTTTTGTTGAGTGTTGCCCACAAAGCAAATACCTTCTTTCCTATGAATATAACCTTTATTTGTAAGAATCATGTTTAGAGATCTATTCCCTATTCTAAATTTTTCTAAAGTTTGTTGTGACATTTTCCTTTATATGTTCCTCTAGTGTTTCACATTTAGTGAAAGAATTATGTGATGTTAATGCTTCATGCATTTTTTCAACTTTACTAGATATTGATGCATGTTCCTTCTTAAGTAATTTATAAGTTTTGTAAATCTTTTTAAATTCCTTAAAAAGTTCATGAAATATATTTAATAATTCATCAAACGTAAATGAAATATCAGAAGATTTACTTACCTCATCATGGATGGCCATGAGCGCTTAGTTGATAACTTCTTATTTAGTGTTGTCTTTTTCATACCACAAGCTTGAATAATCCCAAGTTACTGAGAAGACCTTCTTATTTAGCACTTTTTTCTTCAACTAGAGGCATTCATTTTTGAAATGCCCTAGATTCTTGCATTCAAAACATATTATATTATCTTTTCTTGGTTCATTTTTATTTTTATGATTTTTATTTTTCATAATTTTTTTGAGTTTTTTTTGCTATTAGTGCAAGATCATTGTCCTCGTCACTCGAGATTTCACTCGAGAAGTCATATATTAGTGTTCATCTTTAGTTATCAAGACGATATCATTCCTATTCTTTGGAAGGTGTTCTTCAAATTCATCTTGAGCTTACAGCTCATTTCATCAGTCATCAGAGATCCAATAAGTTCTTTAAGTGTAAAATTATTTAGGTCTTTTGCTTCTTAAATTGTCATTACTTTAGGATGCCAACTCTTTTAAAGGGATCTTAATATCTTGTTAACAAGTTCAAAGTTAAAAAAAATTTTACTAAGCACTTTTAGACCATTGACGACATCCGTAAAGCGAGTGTACATGTCTCCAATATTCTCATTTAGTTTCATATAAAACAACTCATAACTATGTACTAAAAGATTAATTTTAGACTCTTTGACTCGACTAGTTCAAAAGGATTAGTGAAAGGATTAATGTTGATTTGAAAACCTTGCTCAAGAAAAAAATCGAAAGCTATTCAGTTGAAATCAAATATGTGAGCGATTCAAACTTAAAACCAAAAAGCTTTGATTTAGCTAATGAATGCTGAAATGAAACAAGGAGAGAAGACTCACAATTTATAGTGGTTCGGCCAAAACTTGACCTACGCCCACTTGTCGGAGTCCTCCTTCGACAAGACCCACCAGTGTCCACTAATGATCTTCTTCCTTGGGTGAAGATCAAACCCCTTATATCTCTCTCCTTTTCACATGTTTAGGAGAGTAACCTTTATAAATGTTTCTCTCTTCCCTTAGACTCACTTTACACTTTAAAGTACTCAAGGGAAGCTCTCAAATTTTACACAACTTTGAACAAGATTATGACAATTTTTCATGCACTGACTTATGACTTTCTTACTCACCAATGCAAGGATACTTGGGGTATTTATAGACCCCAATTGGCTTCAAAATATGGAGCCAAAATCCAACCAATCTCACAAATCTTGGGTACAGGCGGTATCATCACTAACGCCAGTGTTACTACCGTCGAAAGTGCTCGAAAAACTAGGCGGTTTTGGTATTATCGCCGCTTGGGCGGTACCACCATCGCCAACAGATGGTACTATCACTAGGAATCCCGAAAACTATACTTTTGTATAGTTTTTATACCCGACTTTTACCTCATGTTGACCTCATTTTAGGTTAGTGCAATGAGCTCAACTTGAGCTCAAATCTAACCCAAAGTGGATCCAATTGCCTCAAATTGAGTTAATTTGGATTTCTATAAATCTAACTCAATTAGGACTCACTTATGATGCTAACTACGACACACTACATAATTATAATCATTTGTGACTGACATGTCATAACTCCTAGCGAACTTCCCGGCATCCTCCAATGAACTTTCGGTGAGTCTCTCAATCATCTTCTGATGAACTCCCGGCATGCTCCTTGTGAGGTTCCCGATCACCTTCAGTGAATTCCTGACGAACTCTCTACGAGTTCCCACTACATCGTCCAAACCTCGGCCCGATACCTGAACTTGACTTCAATCCAACATTTAATTGTAATTTCTTTTCACCATCGTAGTTAATCCTGTATCACTTTATCTAACATATAAGTTAGATCATGAAATCTATCATTTGACTTGATCATCAAAATCTAAGATTCAATAATACTAACTTGTCAAGGTTGTGACTTCTAACATAGAAAGGGCAGCCCCATATCTTAACAACCTTAAGATTGAGCTTCTTTCATTTTCATATCTCATATGGTGTAAACACTACTGACCTAGATATAATTCTGTTTAGAAGGTAAGCTGTGGCCTCTAGGACATATCCCAGAATAAGATAAGTGGGTCGATGAAACTCATCATGAACTATACCATATTTAACAGCGTGTGATTCCACCTTTCTAATACACCATTGAGCTGAGGTGTATAAAGATGTGTCCATTGAGATAGAATCCAATGGTTCTTGAGGAAATGGGTTAACTCTATACTCAAGTACTCTCCTCCTTGATCTGATCGAAGAATTTTAATACTCTTTCCAGTATTGTTCTCCACTTCATCTTGTATTCCCTAAATTTTTCGAAGGCTTCGGACTAGTATTTTATCAAGTACATATGTCCATACCTAGAGAAATCATCAGAAAGTAATGAAGTAGGAGTAACCACCTATGGCCTGAGTCGACATGGGACCACACACATCGCTATGTATGAGTTCCAGTAACTTAGTGACTCTATCTCTAATTTTATTAAATGGAGAGTTGATTAACTTTCCAAGAAGGCAAGGTTCACAAGTTGCATATTACCCATAGTCGAATGAATCTAAGTATCAATCCTTCAACAACTTTTGAATTCTTACCTCATGGATATGACCTAGCCGACAATGCACATGTATGCACTATTTACCTCATCTCATTTTTTTACTTGGACGCACTTATATTCATGATTTGTGGAGCAATGTCTAGCATAAACAAAATATTATGTAATTTTCCTCTAATGATGATCTTATCATCCAATATTATTGAACAACTATTGTTCTAAAAAACTAATTTATATCCACTAATTATCAAATATAAAATAGAAATAAATTTTTGATAATAGAATAAACATAATAACATGCATTTAATGTAATAGTATCTCCATTAGGTAGATGCAGGATGACCTCACCAATAGTAATTATAGCAATTCTTTGCTCCATTGCCCATCTTAAAGTCTATATCGCCTCTCGTCAATCTCTTAGGCCTTGTTATAACCTGCAATAAATTATAGATATAATAAGTAGTCCCGGTATCCAATACCTATGTGTTATTATAAGAATATGAAAAATTAAGACTGATTATTAAATATACTTGAAGCTTCTCCAAGCTTTTGTTTTGCGTTCTTTTCAAGGTACTCTTTGCAGTTCCTCTTCCAAAGCCCATCTTTGCCATAGTAGCACTGGCTTTTGTCCTTTTTTGAGTCTTTCTTGATAACCTTTGCCTTATCCGATTTTCCCTTCCCCTTCTTGAGGGACTTATCAGCTTTCAGTTTCCTTTTGGTCTCACCAATATAGATAACTAATTTCTCTTTCTTGATGGTGTTGAATATCATATTTTGATAAGAAAATTAATTGATGGGTTTATGATCTAACTTTTATGTTAGAGATAAGTGATGTAGGATTAACTACGATGGTGAAAATGCAACACAATATGATGTTGGGCAGAGTCAAGATCGGGCATCGGGTCGGGGTTCGAATGGTGTATAAGAGCTCGTCGAGAGTTCGTGGAAGGTGATCAGGAGCTCTCTGGTAGTATATGCTAGTTACAGGTGCCCTGCAAGCCAATCACGTGATCGATGACACGTGTGACACACTGCGTGATCTTTTTGCTTATAATTAATATTGACATATTCTCACATTATATTGTTTGTAGCATATATATTGTAATGTCCTTGGTTCTATGTAATGGAAATCGGATCATGATGAGATCATGATAATGAGATCGATTTACCTTTAAACACAGATCCTAAATAATCCCCGTTATAGGTTACTCGAGAGAGACATCGAGATCACCGGACAGACTGATGTACTATATACCCGTCCATATGATGGAGGCGGCTGGTCTCATAGTCACTTGTGTGGAGACACTAAGATGTAGTACAGGTGCTAATTGGAGAATAAGTTCATTGATTATCCGCTTATGGAATGCTGTATGGTTGATGATATCTAATGTCAGACAGCGATTCCATAGTCCTAGTTGTGTATTTGGTCCTTTGACTTTAGACACCAAGGATACCTTGTATGAGTACTCCTTTCTTTGACGCCAGACTTATAGGTTTGAAAAATTTCAGATATGGTACAACTGGTTATCGGGATTGATAGCTAAACTTACGAAGATAATTGAGTGTTAATGAAGGATCATCCACTCTCGGTATCGTGAGAGGCATATCTCATATGTGCTTGCCTAGACAAATCCCTAGCCAGGGTCATTCGGATTGAGAGAGAAAGAGTTCTCCGGTAGAATCCGATTAGTGCAAGACAAACTGATTCTGTATGTGACGTGGCAGTACCATATCCAATATATGGTCTCTGGGATATTAGTTGGATGAGTAATTATAGATATATGATAATTGTAGACATACAAGTTCGATGGATTCGATCTGTCCTATACCATTTGGGGATTATGGCGTAGTGGCCTTGTACGTCCATAGTCGATTAGTTGAGTGAATTATTATAGGATAATAATTCACTATATCAGAAGGAGTTCTGATAGGAGCGGCTCACGGCCAGCTCGATATTGGGCCTAGAGGGTCGCACACATATGGTGGATGCTTCAGCGAATAGAGAATTGGATGAAGATCCAATTAGCCCCTATTCTTATTAGATGAGACCCTATGCTGATGGTTTCCTTGGTTAAGACCAAATTAGAGGCCTAAGGAGATTATTGGCTAGAGATCCAATAATACAATATTAGTGGGTTATTGAATGGAGATCCAATACCCACTAAGGTAGGAGCTATAGGATTTTTGGTGGCTCTGTATAAATAGGAGGGGAGACTCATGGTCGATAGGCTGCAGCGTTGGCCTCCCCTTCTTATTCTCCTTTATCCCTCTATGCAAGAGCTGCGAGATCATATTGATGGAGTTTTATTACAGAGATCCATCGTGTGGATACCACTAGAGAGGAAGACGCTTGACTTCCTTCATCCTCTCCATCCAGATCTGGAATACAGGGATATATGATCTCTCTAGGTAAAATCAATCTCTCACGCATCGCAGTTTTTCAGTTTTTATGGTTTTCTCGTGACCCCAATCTTTTGCACGATGATTTAATTTCTGCCGTGCATGTGATGCTCCCGCTGAGGTTTCCTAACAATGGTATCAGAGCCAAGGTTTTCGTGCAAAAGATTGGTTTTTAAACTACGTTTGATGAAATTGAATCGCATAGAATCGTTTTATACGTTCTTGCTGTGTTTTCACATCTAAGGCAGTGAGGAAAGGGGGCGGCCGGCCATGGCCAGGCCCTCTGCAAGGGCGGCCGACCACGGCCACACCCTCTGTAGGGGTGGTCGGCCATGGCCAGGCCACTTATAGGGGTGGTAGGCCACGGCCAGCCCCCTTACAGGGGTGGCCGGCTATGACTAATTTTTGTGGGGGCAGCCGCTTGCAAAAGGCGGCTGTGCCACCTGCGGCCAGGCCACATGGGGTGGCTGCCACTCGCGGCCAGCCCTGTTGCTAGTAGGGGCTACGACGCCGGCCGTAAGGGTGGCTACTGGCCACAAGGGGCTGCCACCGCTAACGCAGGGGCAGTGGCGCTGGCGCAGTGAAGGCAAAGAGGGCTAGGGCATCTTTTTGAAAAAAAGATGATTATGCCCTCAATAATTCTAGAAATTCTGAGGACTATCCTTCCTTCTAGAATTCTGAAACAATATTAGAAATTCCAAGCATATCCTAATTTTCAGAATAATAATTAATTAAATAGATGGTATCGCGTGATTCGCTAGGAAAATAGTATGAGTACATTAAGATAGAAGTCCATATCTTAATTAGTATTTTTTATAAAATTGGCATGTTATTTATTTTTGCATATCTTGTTTTATCAGAAACATGTCGCTTGCAAACCCCCTACGTGGCATACTTGATGCCAATCGTCTTACTGGTCCAAACTATACGGATTGGCTTCGTAATTTGAGAATTATTCTCACTGTAGAGAAAATCGCATGCATCCTTGATACAATTATGCCCACATCGGAAGAATGGGCAAGCGATGATGAGATCTCTCGCTATGTCAAGTATATAGATGATTCCATATTGGCAAAATGTTACATGTTGGCCTCCATGACTCCTGAGTTACAAAGGCAACATGAGAGTATGGATGCAGATTCTATCCTTTTTCATCTCCGTCAGTTGTTTGAGAAACAGGGAATAACTCAAAGATATGAGATATCTAAGAGACACTTCCAAGCCAAAATACAGAAGGGACATCGGTTGAGAACTATGTCCTAAAGATGATAGAGTGGATCGAGAAACTCACAGGTCTAAGAATAGTCCTAGAGGATAACTTGTGCATTGATCTTATACTTCAGTCCATACCAAATTTTTTTTCTCACTTCATCATAAATTTTAACATGAGCAAGTTTGAGGTGACTCTCTTTGAGCTCCTCAATATGTTGAGGGAAGCTGAGAGTGCCATCAAGAAGGAGAAGCCAGTTCTTATATTGGTGAGACCAAATAGAAAAGGAAGGCCAACAAGACCATTAGGAAGGGCAAGGGCAAAGAAAGATCGGGTAAGGCAAAGGTTGCCAAGAAAGACCCGACAAAGGAGAAAAGGATAGTGCTTCCACTACAGCCAAGATAAGCATTGGAAGAGGAAATGTAAGGACTACCTTGTAGATAAGGTGAAACAGAAGCTTGGAGAAGCTTCAGATATATTCATGATCAGTCTCCACTTGTCAGATTTTTATGATAACATATGGGTATTGGATACTAGAAGTGCTTATCATATCTGCAATTCGTTGTAGGTTCTGGCAAGACTTAGGAGTTTGGCCAGAGACGAGATGGACCTCAAGATGGGCAATGGAGCAAAAGTTGCTGTAGTTGCTATTGGGGAGGTCACCCAACATCTGCCTGGTGGAGCTATTATTGCATTGGATGCATGCTCCCTCTATTATCAAAAATATTATTTTCATCTCTTATTTGACAATTACTGGATATAAATTAGTTTTTAAGAATAATAGTTGTTCAATA
Source organism: Ensete ventricosum (assembly GCA_029747655.1). Lineage (NCBI taxonomy): Eukaryota > Viridiplantae > Streptophyta > Magnoliopsida > Zingiberales > Musaceae > Ensete > Ensete ventricosum. The sequence continues at coordinate 17,262,305 of JAQQAF010000002.1, forward strand.
ATTATATGTATTAGACATTTCTCCATATATCATGAATATAAATATGTCTAGGAGGAAAAGAGATGAGGTATCTGCCAAATGTCATAGTCATAGTGTGATGCAATGGCCAAAATAATTCTAATGGACTTAAGCATAGATATAAGTGAAAAGGTTTCGTCATAGTCAACTCCTTGTCTTTGACGATATCCTTTAGCTATCAGCCTTGCTTTATTGGTCTCTACTTTTCCATCTACTCCGATTTTCTTTTTGAAGATCCATTTACAACCGATGGGTACAGTACCCTCAGGTACATCCACAAGGTTCTAAATCTTGTTGGAGTACATGAAATCCATCTCAGAATTCATGACTTCTTACCACTTTCCGCAGTTTATACTCATAATAGCCTCCTCGTAGATCTGAAGATCAACATCATGAGAGTCATCTCCACTGATATGTCCCACATATCTTTTAGGAGGGTGAGATACTCTACTAGACCTACGCAAAGTTGGAACTTGTGTGTTAGGTACCTAAACAGACTCAGGCTTTGGAATGGTGCTTGAGCTAGGTTCTCCAACCTTGCTCAATTCTATCTTGCTCCCACTGTTTCCACCAAGAATGTGTTCCTTCTCAAGGAACACGACTCTCTTGGTAATAAAAACCTTTTGGTCCTCGAGGTGATAGAAATAGTACCCGCAAGTTTCCTTTGGGTATCCCATGAATGTGCACCATTCTGTCCTTGATTCCAACTTATCGGGGTTGTGTCTTCTAACGTGAGCAGGACAGCCCCAAATCTTAACAATCTTAAGATCGAGCTTCTTTCCTTTCCATATCTCATATGACGTAGACACTACCGACTTTGATGGAACTCTGTTCAGAAGGTAAGCTGCGGTCTCTAGGGCGTACACCCAGAATGAGACGGGTAGGTCAGCAAAAATCATCATAGATCGTACCATATCTAACAGCATGTAATTCATCCTTTCTGATACACCATTGAGCTGAGGTGTATAAGGAGGTGTCCACTGGGATATAATCCCATTGTCCCTGAGGAAATGGGTGAAATCTATCCTCAAGTATTGATCGAAGAATCTTAATACTCTTTCCAATTTGGTTTCCTACCTCATTCTTATATTCCCTGAATTTCTCAAAGGCCTCATATTTGTACTTCATTAAGTACATACACATGTCCATACATAGAGAAATCATCAGTGAATGTAATGAAGTATGAGTAACCACCTATAGCCTAAATCGACATAGGACCACATACATCACTATGTATGAGTTCCAATAATTCGATGACTCTCTTTCCAGTTCCACTAAAAGGAGAGTTGGTCATCTTCCCACGAAGGCAAGGTTTACAAGTTGCATATGACTCATAGTCAAATGGATATAAGTATCCATCTTTCAGCAACTTTTGAATCCTTCCCTCATGTATATGACCTAGCCTATAATGTCATAGGTATGTGCATTATTCACCTTATCTCTTTTCCTCTTAGATATATTTATATTCATGATATGTTAAGAAGTGTCTAACACATATAAGCCATTTATAAGGGTCCCTCTAGTGATGATTTCATCATCCATAATTATTGAATAGCTATTGTTCTCAAAAACTAATTTATATCCACTAATTGTCAAACAAGAGATAAAAATAATATTTTTGATAATAGAGGAAACAAAATAACATGCATCTAATGCAATAATAACTCCATCAAGCAGATGTAGGGTGACCTCTCCAACAACAACTACAACAACTCTTGTTCCATTGCCCATCTTGATGTTCATCTTGCCTCTAGCCAATCTCCTAGGTCTTGCCAGAACCTGCAATGAATTGCATATATGATAAACACTCTCGGTATTCAATACCCATGTGTTATCATGAAAATCTGACAAGTGGAGACTGATCATGAATATACCTGAAGCTTCTCCAAGCTTCTGTCTCGCCTTCTCTGCAAGGTAGTCCTTACAGTTCCTCTTCCAATGCCCATCTTGGTCGTATTGGACACACTGTCCTATGTCCTTTGCAGGGTCTCTCTTGTCAACTTTTACCTTACCTGGTCTTTCTTTGCCCTTGCCCTTCTTAAGGGTCTTGTTGGTCTTCCTTTTCTTTTTGGTCTCACCAATATAGAGAACTGACTTCTCCTTCTTGATGACACTTTCAGCTTCCCTCAACATATTGATGAGCTCAGGGAGAGTCACCTCAAACTTGCTCATGTTAAAATTCATGATGAAGTGAGAAAAGGAATCTGGTAGGGACTAAAGTAAAAGATCAACATATAGGTTATATCCTCTAGGACTATCTATATACTTCACAAAGCGAGTGATCTCATCCTCGCTTTCCCTTTCTTCCAACGTGGGCACAATTGTATCAAGGACGTATGCGATTTTCTCTGCTGTGAGAACAATTCTCAAATTACAGAGCCAATTTGTATAGTTTGGACCAGTGTGGCGGTTGGCATCAAGTATGCCACGTAGGGGGTTTGTGAGCGACATGTTTCTGACAAAAGAAGATATAGCGAAAATAAATAATATGCAGATTTTATAGAAAACATTAATTAAGATATGGACTTCTATCTTAATATACTCCCACTATTTTCCTAGTGAATCACGTGACACCCTCGACACGTAATACGAAAGTCTCCGGTAGACTCCTAGGGGGGATTGAGATTCAATTGGCGTCTTAGTGCAACCTCGAGGGACTCGACCAATTACACTAAGCCCAAAAGGTAGGCAACTCTTGCCGATCACAACTCCTTATGAATCCTGTCACGTTCGACTTTTGAATTATCATGGTCTCGAGGGACTCGACCAACCTTGATATTTAGTTAAGTCATCACCATCGTTACAAGATGAGTCAGATTTGATGATATACCCTCGAGGGACTCGACTAAGCATACCATGTTCTCAGGTCACCGGTGACATCTCTATGTCATAGGCAAGAACTCGGTCATGTAGATAGGTGAGCCTCGAGGGACTCAACTAACTCAACTTATGTCGTGATTCAATTTCTTCCTATAACTCTGGAAGGCCACGTGGGTCAATCTTATTGCCTCATGCTTATCAACTTAATATTATCGTAGGAGGGGTTTTTGTTTTATATCAGTCTCCTAATATGTCATGTCACACACATACATATTTAATATATATCTACATCACATGCAAATATATATATACATATATCTAGTAGGTGTATAACACATCACATATGCAAGCCACATCGAATGATCATGAGTCATCACCTAATATGATTAAGCCCGAGCCAATGGGCCTAATCACTCACAATAGAATATATGTGTGCATCGGTGCATCTCCATATCATGTGATTGTTGATATCGTCATCATCGGTTCCGTCGGATCGTCGCATCACCATGCGACGTAATCTCTAGCCAAGGCATCATAGGTCCCGTTGTCATCTCCACACTCCCGCCGCGCCTCTCCATGTAATTACAAATAATCACAAGCACGCAGGCCCGATAATAAACGAGAAAAATGGAGGCTCACAGACCCCAATAATAATAATAATCATAATTAAACACATCACAATATATTGCTCATGATCATCCATCCACATCACACATCATATGTAGGATTACTAGATCTATATAATAATTAATTAAACTATTTAATTAATTATTTTTAAAATCAGGATATGTTCAAAATTTCTAAAAATGTCAAGGGTATTTTTATAATTCTAGATCAGAGGACAGTCCTTGAAATTTTCAGAATTATTGATGGTATTTTTGAAATTCCGGAAGGGAGGATAGTCCTCAAAATTTCTAGAATTATTGAGGGTATTTTTGGAATTCTGTAAATGAGGACATAATTATAATTTCTTAAATTCTAAGGGGTATAATCATCTTTTTCTCAAAAAGATTCCCAATGCAAGGGTGGCGGTTGCCTTGCTCGTTGGCTGCCTAGCTACCAAAGGGAGGCCGCCCTTGCTACCGGCTCCGGTCCCGCAGGCGGCACCTCCATGGGCACCGCCTCTTTGTGGACTGGCCGCGAGGGGGCACTGCCCCTGCTGGCGACACGCGGCAGCCCTTACAGGCGACGCTTCTGCCCGCAGGTGCCGCCCCTGTGGGCGGCCGCCTGTAGCCCGTTGGCGTCTGTCGCCTCTTGCAGGTGCCACTGGCCCCCCTTGTGGGCAGACCTTGGCCGTAGTCGGTCGCCTCCTTGCGGGTGGCCAGGCTGTGGCCAACCAACCTTGCTGAGGGCCTGGTCGTGGTCGACCAGCCTCTTTCCTCGCTGTCTTTACTGTGAAAACACAGCAATAATGGGTAGAATGATTTTACGTGATTCAATCTCATCACACGCAGTTTAAAACCAATCTTTTGCACGAAAATCTTGACTCTGATACCACTGTTGGGAAACCTTAGCGGGTGCATCACATGCATAGTGAAAATCAAAACAAAAAACTAGTTTCCTACGTAGATCAAATCATCGTGCCAAAGATTGGGGTGGCGAGAAAAATGTAAAAACTGAAAAATCACGATACGTGAGAGATTAATTTTACCTAGGGAGATCGTATATCCCTGTATTTCAAATCCATATGGAAAAGATGAAGGAGGTATAGCGTCCTCCTCTCTAGTGGTATCCACACGATGAATATCTACAGTGAAACTCCTCTAATCCGATCTCGTAACTCTTACGCAGAGGGAGGGAGGAGAATAGGAGGTGGTGGCTAAAGCTGCAACCTATCAACCATGAGTCTTCCCTCCTATTTATAGAGAGCCACCAAAAACCCTAGGGGTCCTGCCTTAGTGGGTATTGGATCTCCGTCCAATAACCCACTAACCTTGCATTATTGGATCTCTATCTAATAATCTCCTTATGCCTCTAATTGGGCTTTAAGCAAGGAGCCCATCAGCATAAGGTCTCATCTAATGAGAATAGGGGCTAATTAGATCTCCATCCAATCCCCTATTCGCTGAAACATCCACCATATGTGTGTGACCTTCTAGGCCCGATACCGAGCTGGTCGTGAGTCGCTTCCATCAGAACTCCTTCTGATATAGTGAATTATTATCCCCATAATAATTCACTCGACTTATCGATTATGGGCGTACTAGGCCACTACGCCATAGCCCCCAAACGGTACAGGGGGATTGAATCAATCAGACCTATCTGTCCATAGTTACCGTGTATCTATAATCTATCATCCAACTAATATCCTAGAGATCGTATATTGGACATGGTACTGTCAGGTCACATACAAAATCTGTCATAGTCTTGTTATAATCAGATTCTCCTGGAGAACTCTTTCTCTCTCAATCCGAATGACCCTGGCCAGAGATTTATCTGAGCAAGAACATATGGGATATTCCTCTCATGATACCGAGAGTGGATGATCCTCTATTGATACTCAATTGTCTTCGTAAGGTTGACTACCAATCCCGATAACTAGTTGTACCAGATCTGAAACTTTCCAAACCTGTAAGTCTGGCGTTAAAGAAAGGAGTACTCATACAAGGCATCCTTGGTGTCTCAAGTTTAAGGATCAGATACACAACCAGGACTATGAAATCGCTGTCTAATATTAGGTATCATTAACTATACAACATTCCATAAGCGAATCAATTAGTGAACTCATTCTCCAATGAACACCTGTACTAATCATTATGTCTCTACACAAGTGGCTATGAGACCAGCTGCATCCATCATATGTCCGGTTATCTCGATATCCCTCTCGAGTAACTTATGATCGAGATTATTTAGGATCTATGTTTAAAGGTGAATCAATCTCATTATCGTGATCTCATCACGATCTGATTCCCATTGCGCAGAACCAAGGACATCATAGTATATATGCTACGGATAATATAATGTGAGAATATGCTAATATTAATCATAAGCAAAAAGATCACATAGCGTGTTACATGTATCGTCACTCACATGATTGGCTTGCAGGGCACTTGTAACCAGCACCACAATCACAAAGAAAAGTCTGGCTACCATTAAAGAATAATCACACGCCAACCCATGCAAGAAAGAAACAACCGCCCGACAAACGCCAGAGTAGAAGGAAGTTTATTATTAAAGATCAAGTATTCCTTCATCTTTATTCCTACTAACAAGAATTTATGAAGACTCGAGCCTCACGAAAGTGGTCTCCCAGTTTCTTGGACCATACAAAATTAGAGATCATAATGGAGTTGTAACTTGTGGATCAGATTGGCACACTAATTCAAAATTACAATTGATCCTCCAAGAATCTCACCGTAAATGAAAGTTTAGAGAGGATGACTTAGCCCAGATCTATCCACCCAACATCCAAGTTGATGAGGATGCCCAGGTTTAGCTGATGATTGAATGGGATCATAGGATCATGACACATCATTGTCCAGTCACTACTACTGACATTGGATCGTAGGAGCAGGATGCGCTTACTATAGAGGCCACGAGGGAGCCTCGTGAGGAGTTACATATCAAGACCTGGAGACATGGAGCTTAGCCTTGAGGACAAGGCTGATTTGAAGAGGGTGGGTATGTTAAAACTCTAGTTAATAAAATCCTAAATTTTAATTTATTGAGGGAGCACACATGTAAATCCCTATCAGGCCTGCGCTATTAATAGATGAAGGGGTCGGCTATGTTGGAGTCTTGGGTTAGGTATTAGGCTTATGTAAACCTTAGCTAACCGTCCCCTATTATAGTTAAAGGGGTCGGCTAAGGTGAGAGATTAAAGTAGAGGAGGATTAGGGCCAAAGTAGAGGAGGATTAGGAGTCCTAACCACCGGCCACCCCTAGTTGAACCGGCTATCAGTTGTTTCTTAGAGTTGGAGTAGGAGTTGCTTTTTAGAGTTGGAGTTTGAGTTGCTTCTTAGAGTTGGAGTAGGAGTTGTTAGGAGTATGAGTCTTGAAGTAGGAATCCTATTAGGAGTTAGGGTTTAGAAGGCCTATAAATAGCCTTGTAATAAGTCTCTTTTCATCATCAATAGATCAATTATTTTTTAACTTTTGTACAGAAAACCAAGGAGGGAGGAACTCATATAGAGTTCCAAGGAGGCCGATCCCCTATAGAGATCACCTCAAGCTTAGAATCCATAACGATTTTAACAAAGAGTTGATAGTAGGTTGAGAGAGATGCAAGGCTGACGACCATTCATAAATATTGTCTTTATTCAGTCCTAACCAAGGATGCTCCCATGCTCAGGTCCTTAATAAAAAAATAATCAGAAAAAAATTCAATGGAAGTATGATTTTGTTTGCAGAATTGAGAGACAGAAATAAGATTATTTTTAATATGGGATACACATAGAATATTATCAAGTTTGAAAGTAGTGGTGCACGTTTTAAGCATAGTAGAACCATTAAGAGTGATAGGAATGTCTTTATCATCACTGATAATGACATCTTCAGGTCCTTCATAGTTGTTGTGGATCGACAGATTCTGGATATTATAAGTGATATGATGAGAGGCATCAGAGTTCATGATCCAATATGATTGGCTATCAGCCAGAGTAGTCATAACATTTGCTTGAGGCCATCTTGATGGAGCAAGCAATCGAGGTCGAGATCGACAAACTTTTGTATTGTGGCCGACTTTGTCACATAAATAATAGATGTCTTCTTGAGGCACATGAGCAGGACGATGAGGTTAGAAGGGACTTCCTTAATGTTTGTTGAAGTATGGAGGAGGAGAGAAGGATTGACTAGTGCCAACAGGATCAGGAGGAAATGTGGCCACACCTTTTTGAGCATTCGATCGTCAACAGGAACAGAGCTGTGATGGGAGTTCTTGTCAATCTATCGTCACACTTAAGGTATGCCTCATAGTTGGTCAACTTTTCGTTAAGTTCTTCGAATGAGAATGGGGAGTCATGAGGTCGAAGTGCCACTGCCAATTCCTTGAACTCATCGTTCAGTCCATTAAGCGTGTGAATGATGACTTCCTTATTACTGAGAAAATAACCTATCAAAGCCAGGTCATCGATAATAATTTTATATATTATAAATAGAACAATAATACTTCCCTCTTGTTTTAGTTTCATAAGACTGGAGAGGAGCCCGAGCATGCGAGTGTGCTAGTGATTTGCTAAGGTAATCTGTAGTTTGTTCTAGGCTTCTACAGTAGTAGCATAGGAGGAGATGAGCGGGGCCATAGATCCAACAATAGAGGCATGAATGGCTTGAAGAATAAGATGGTCTTGGCATAACCAAAGTGTGTGAGCCAAATTTTGCATATGACTCGGGTCACCTAGAATATGAATCATCGCTAGTGGGCAACTGAAGGAACCATCAACATAACCTAATAAACCATAGCTAAATAAAAGGTTAGAAAATTATGCATGCCAGTGTGCATAGTTGCCGCCTTTGGATAATTTAAAGGGAATAAGAGAGACAGAATTGAAAGAGATAAGGCCCTCACGGGAAGAGACACTAGCGTTCCCTGCAGGGAAGATGGTAGGAGAATTAAAGGTTGATAAGGAAGACATCGAGGAGAAAGATGTTGAGTCATGCTGTTGAGACGATTAGTGGGATGAAATGCATGACTTAGGTAGAAGAATGAGAGGATAAGAGGCTCCACTTAGATAGAGGAAAGAGAACTGGAAAGTGGCACCATTTTAGGATTTCCCTGAAGGAGGATGGAAGAGAGGATGAGAGGGGGCGGCTTATGATCGATAGTCCTAGGGTTATAGGCCCACCATACTTCCACTGCGCGACAAGCAATGACAAGCATCGACAGAGGTTGTGCTTGTTGCGGAGAGGAAGGCAAGGAAGAAGAGCCCTTGGCAGAGGAGGAGAAAACAAGATCAGTGGTCGGAGGAAGATAAGACCGTGCAATCTCTCGGTTGAGAGGGAGTGCTGAGGGTCGCGGCTGATCTTATAGGCGTTGTTGTTGGCATCATGATGGTCGCGATCGCCAGCAAAGTCAGCTGAGTGGGGTAATAGCAGAGGAGGGTGACTGCTCCACCAAATATTCAGATGTTGCCGATGAAGGCTGGTCAGCGATAGTAGGGCGACGATAGCCGTAGAAGGAGAGCGGCTTCTCACAGATGAGGGGGCTACAGTTAGTCACAGAAGAGGAGGAGCGACTTCTTGCAGGTGTGGGGGCTATGGTCAGTCGCGGTAGAGGAGGAGCAGCTTCTCGCAGGTGTGGGGGCTATGGTCAATCGGGGTAGAGGAGGAGCGACTTCTCGCGGATGTGGGGGCTGCGATCAATCATGATCGAGGAGGGGGAAGATAAGGCTTGCTCTAAGGCAAGCACTCTAATACCATGAAGAAATAACAAGGATCAATAGATTTGAAGGCACACATGACTATATTTTTTTATAGTTATTTATATATGGTTGAGAAGTAAGGAAGCTGATTTGTTAACGTCTGAACAAGATCTTTAGAGATCTGATCATAGCAAGATTTTCAGGATCTGATCAAGATATTTAGGGATATGATCTGAGTGAGATCTTAAGGATCTGATATGTTAACACTAACTGGTTAGTAAACTTGCTAAAATCAATAAGTTTAACTTTTATTAGATGTATATTTGGCTTAGGGCTTGTACTCCTTTCTATAAGCTTAAGAAAGGGATTGATTATTATAGCATCATAAAGTAATAAATTTTATATGTTTTAGAAAAATTTAATAGTAAGAGGTCCCCTAATAACTTATCAAACATTGTAATCGATCAAATCAATTTGAACTAGTTAAATAGATAAATCTTATCCGATAAAATGGCAAAATCAATAGAATGAATAATTTTAACAATATGTATTATTAATATTTGTGAATTTAAGTGTGCTTCTAAATGATAAATTATTGTGATTAAAGTGATTAAGCCAATCAAATGGGGATGATTTATTTGTTTCGTAACAGGTAGATTTAAAGATGTGTATGAAGGTACCAACTTGAAATGTGAAAATCATGACAGTATTACGATAAAGACTGATGTGTACAGAGACACTAGCCGAAACATACAGGATATGAATAAAATATGATCACAATGGGTATACAAATTAAAAATCATAATATTATAATATTTTATAAAAAAATAAGATGCAGTTTAATATATGTATGTGGTCGTTAGCCAGAAAGCACGAGAAAGTAGTTTTTGACCGGACCACATTACTCAGTTCCAATGTTTATTTCTGTATAAGTAGCACGTTGAAGTGTTATTATTAATTTAAAATACCACTGAAGCTTCAGCAGGATTGGAGTTTTCATTTGGGTATGCACATGTATCAGCTCTCCCAAAGATAACATTGATAGGTTTTGAAATATTTTTATCAAAGATAAATGATCATCGTAAAAGTGACAGTAGAGTAGATAAATAATGAGATACTAAAACCGTTGCGTTGATACTAGATGATAGGAACCCTAAGGTTCTATCATAGAAAAGAGAGGATAAACGATCACTTCGAGGGGATCGACCTCCTTGATCTTTATAGGGGATCGATCCTCCTTGATCTCTATAAAGGATCAGCCCTCCTAGGATTTTGGTCTATTGGCTAAAACATACATTCTTCATTGATCAATGAAAATAAAAGTGTTACACTTTTATTTATAGGGACTCCAATCTAACTCCTAATTGAAGTTGGATTCCTAAATAGACTACTACTTAAACTCCTACTCAATTGGACTCCTATTTTGACTCCTAATCAAATAGACTTATAGTAGAATCCAACTCCTAATTGAGCTTGGACTCATTATTGATTTGATTGGACCGACCAACATGACTCGATAGAGAATATGACTCAATAGATGTGGACCTGACACTATTAGGGTTCTGTCAGACCGACCCTCTTCAAATCAGCCTTGTCCTCAAGGCTGAGCAGCAACAAATTTTGGAAGTACTTCAGTCCAAGATATTTGCCACGCATCATAACTCTTTGATCAATTAAGTAGTGTCGCCACTTGGTGCAAGCAATAGGTCGATCTTCTGGTGCAGTAGTAATTGTAGTCTTCTAAAGAACATTTTTCATCTGATGGCTAGTGGTAGTACTACGTCTTCTTTTGGGGGTCACCACTTTGTTAAGACCTTAGCTTGGATGGGTCCTAAGCTCAATAAGTCAAGGAGTCAATAAAGTCTTGAGTCATGTAATACCCCTATAATCTTGTCATCATCCCCTTTGATTAAGGAGTCGACTAGGGTTTTAGGGGAAGGAGTCTTGGAGCCTTAGGGCTTCCTAGTCGCCGTAACCTTATTAGACAAGACGACTAGGGTTTGAGGAGGGAGCATAAGAAGAAATTGCAGCCATCTAGCCGCCGCCCCCTAATTGGGCAATTCGGCTAGGGTAGAGGGGTAATAAAGGGATTTGGCTTTAGGGAGGAGCCTCCCTAGGGTTAGGATTTGGAGTCCTATATATTAGCCTCCACCACTTTTTAATCAAGCAAGAGATCAATTTCATTCAGTCATCTGGCCGACTACAAGGAGCGAAGAACCCCTATAGCGTTCCAAGGGTTAATCCCCCTCAAAGATCAAATCTCATAGAATTTCTCTAGGGTTCTATCACCTAGTACCATAGCAGTGATCTTGCTGCCCTTACTGCCATCTCTGCCACTCAATCAAGCTAAGTAATTCCCACAATTACTTTTGACGTCACCTCCACCGTGATCCCCCTGCTACAGATCCAATCAATCCGCTGCTGCCTCTATCGATTACACTAGAAATCTGGTATTTTCCCTATCACCAAATACCTCTTGCTACTACAATTTTTCCATCTTTACGTACCAAAAAGAATTTCCTATCCTTTCCTTATTGTGAATTCCATCCATCATAGATGTAATCATTATTGCGAAAGAAGAATTACTACAGAAAATTTCAGTCGCATAGAGGCTTTTTGAAATCGATCTATTGGACATCTTTCTTGGGCGAATTTTTTTACACGTTTCATAGATTAACTTGGCTTTCATCTATGACTGATCTAATGTGAAACTCATATCTAAAATGATTCTTATACAACTACAAATTGTCATCACAATCTGCTAAAATTTTACGATGAAAATTTTGCCATCTTACTTTGCATTGGTTTTCCTACCGTTATGCTGCCGAAATTTCTTTGATCAGAATATCTATTGTTGCTCTCATCTGAACTGAGATTTTGCCATTGAAATTATACACAATTTCTTGGGTTTCTACTGGAATTTACGTCGAGAATCCACTGTTTCTTCGATGCAAATTCTATTCGGCAGAATAGTACATACGCAGCAATCTTTCGTCAAATTCTATCAGATTTCACTGCCATCTTTTCCAGATTTGAAACACTCTTGATAGAACCCCAAAGGATTCTATTGATGCTCTAATACCAAATGATAGAACCCCAAAGGATTATATCAATGCTCTGATACCAAATGATAGAACCCTAGGATTCTATCGTAGAGGAAGAGGGTAGAAAATGTGGATAATTGATCTCTTCGAGGGGATTAAGCCTCCTAGATCACTTCGAGGGGATCTGCCTCCTAGGGTTTTGCCTTTTGGCTAAAATAATACTTCTTCATTGATTCATTGATTTTCATAAAGAGTTTATAGCATTTTTATTGGGCTCTGCTAAGAGTCCCGTTAAACTTTGACTCTTAACTAACTGATAAACTCATAACTAAAAATAATAACTAAATCCATTCTAAATGAAGATAAAAACCAACTCCAACCAACTTATAACTAACTTGATTGGACTCACCTGACTCATAACTAACTCCGACTAGTCAGGCTAACATGACTCAACTCGATTTAATTATGAATGGATGAACCAGACTTAGTTAGGGTCCTAATAGACCCACCCACTTTAAATCAGCCTTGTCCTCAAGGCTGAGTAGTATTAAATTTTGAGAGCTCTTTAATATTTACCTCGCATCATAACTCTTTGATAGATTAAGTAGGGTCTCCACTTAGTGTATGCAACGATTTGATCTTTTCATATAATTGCCATTGTAGTCTTCTGAAGAACCATTTTCATTCGATGGCTAGTAGTAGTATCATGTCTTTTTTTTAGGATCACCACTTCAAAGTCTTCCTGGGGCATAAAAAGGAAATCGACAAGTAGTTGTTTTATTTTTTAGCACCTATTATCATAAATTAGGATTCGTCGATTAGCAATCTTGTCTTCGAGTTTGGCACAACCTTCGTGATCGAATTCTATATTATCAATTTTGGATTCCTCCTTAGTTGGTTCAATTGTTAGAAGTTTGTTACAGCCTTTATTATCGGACTCCACAGAGTCAATTTTTATTCCTCTTTAGTTGGCTCGACCGTCAAAAGTGGGTCGTCTATGTTGACCACTTTAAAGTCCTTCTTTATTGATTTTCCTATTTATTTAAGCTTCTATTCTGGCGTGTGTGCAGATTGATTTTTCCTTCATGTACGTTGGTGAATAATATGGCCGCTATCATGGTGCGGGGATGATGAACTTTAACTTCACACCGAATCTCGGGATTAAGTCTCTCAATAAAATTTCTTACCAATTGTATCTCAGACCAATCTCGCGTTTGGTTCGCCAGGTGCTTTAATATACTTTGGTACTCCTGTACTGTAGAAGTCTGATGGATTTTAGTGAGCTGTCCATTAATGTTCTTGTACTCTAACAATCTGAAGCGAATCTGGAGCTCTCTTTTGAACTATCCCCACGAAGGGACTCCGTGATAGGTCTCGTACAAATCATACCACTGGATCGCATCACCGTTGAGTTGAGTGGAAGCTATCTCCACCATGGATTCCTTCGAAGTCCTGTGAAAATGAAAAAACTTTTCAGCACATGAGATCCAACCGATTGGGTCTTCATCTTTCCATCTAAGAAACTCCATACGTGAGTATCATGTATCTTGCCCATGATCATACATTTTAGATTAACTCCCTTTGGAACTTTCACCATGTTGAGCTTTATTGGGGCTCTTTAATCGACTTCTTCTAAATTCATAGAGTTCTTATAATCTGTCTTCTATGCAGGTCTCGAAGGCTTTAAACCTTGCATCTAGTACATCATCCGTAGCCATTGTGAAGGATTGTAGATCAGTAATGTTCAGTTCTTTTTTATGTTGTTGAGTTAGGGGCATATGTCATAGATGTAAGGAGGACTTGGCCACAATAAGATTGCCAGTGTCGGCAAGCGGTGGGGAGGAGAGGAAGATGGGTGTGGCTGCTGCAACTTGGCTCAGTGGCAGTAATAGGATGTGGCTGCAAGATGAGGAGGAGGTAGCTGGGTAGCGTTGGAGATGAAGGGAGGAGGATGGGCTACAGCCTTTGGTGGCGCGGCAGGGAAGCAGCAAGGTCCAGCTAGCAATAGGGTCCGATGAGGAAGAGGAAGCAGGGAAGTGATGAGTAGCGGGGTCCGGCGAGGAAGATGGTAAGAAGATAAGGGAAGAGAGTCCTTCGGTGGCTGAGGAGGGCAAGGCTGGGAGCTATGGGCGCTGCAGAGGGGGGCGACGGCGGTAACAACAGAGGAAGCAAGGTGCAGGCGATAGCAGCGAGAGCTGCGGTAGGGAAGGATAGCGATGACCAACAGGGAGAGGCAGCAAGCGGTGCTAGATAAGGCGTTGTCGATGATGGATGGGCTGCAGGAGGGGTAGCAACAGTGGCGGTAGGCAGGGAGAGGCTGGAGAGGGAGTAGCGTCGATGGTAGAGATGGTTGAGGCTATGATTAAAGAGAAGGCAGCGGCGGGAAGTATAGGCAGCAGCTCCTGCAGAGGGAGATGGCGCAATAGATGGTTGGGAAGAGAAGGAAGAGGGTAGTGGTGGCAGCGACCGAGGAGGGCAAGGCTAGGAGCAGCGCATGGTTGATGGGGTGGAAAAGCCATAGGAAGTAGAGGATACAACGGCAAGGGATGGCGAGGGTTGCAGCAGGGGAGGAAGAGGAGGGCGTAGGAGGAGGCCAAGGACAGCGACAACGACAGTTGGGATATGGCCGGTTGGAAGCGACTGCGGTAGGGGAGAAAGCAGAGGAGGTAGAGTGCTATGGCTGGAAGCGCCTGCAGCAGCTGTGGGTGAGGGACGGGAAGAAGGTGATTTCGGTGGAAGAGGAGGGCGAGACTAGAAGCAAGGGAGGAAGGTGCCACTACGTGGGTTATAGCAATGAGGTAGCGACATAGGGCGTGGGCGATGAGAAGTAGGGGAGCGGTGGTTGTAGGCGGGTGGAGCAGCAACCGAGGAGGGACAACGACGACTGGCGGGTGGTAGTGACGGCAAGGGTAGTGCACTACCGAGGGCTGGCCAGTGACAGATGAGGAGAGGAAGAAAAGAGGTGGCCGACGGTAGTCCTCCTTTGGGCAGGATGATGATACAGTAGCAATCCTTTTTTTTCTTTTTTTGTGTGTGCTGAAGATGGCTGTGGTGAAGATGGTGAGACTGCAGCAAGGTGGCAGCACGAGATAAGAAGAGACGGTGTCAAAAATGGCTACAACGATGATGCCAAGGGCGATAGTGAGGATGATGAACGGTAGCAGCGAAAATATCGAGGAATGTTGCTTTGATACCAATTGATAGAACCCCAAAAGATTCTATCGATGCTCTGATACCAAATGATAGAACCCCAAAGGATTCTATCGATGCTCTGATACCAAATGATAGAACCCTAGGGTTCTATCATGGAGGAAGAGGGTAGAAAAGGGGGATAATCGATCTCTTCGAAGGGATTGGGCCTCCTAGATCTCTTCAAGGGGATCGAGCCTCCTCGATCACTTCAAGGGGATCTACCTCATAGGGTTTTGCCTTTTGGCTAAAACAAGACTTCCTCATTGATTTTCATAAAGAGTTTACAGCCTTTTTATAGGGCTCTGCCAAGAGTCCCGTTAAACTTTGACTCTTAACTAACTAATAAACTCCTAATTGAAAATAATAACTGACTCCATCTTAATCGAAGATAAAAATCAACTCTAACCAACTCATAACTGACTCAATTTGACTCACCTGACTCATAACTGACTCTGACTAGACAGACTAACATGATTCGACTCGATTTAATTATGAAAGGATGGACCCAACTTAGTTAGGGTCATAACATCTCTTTCCCTAACCTTCATCCCCTACAATCACAGCTCCAAAACTCTACCAAACCACACCTAAAATAACAACTTAATATTTTAAAAATCGTAACCTTCTACAACTAGCATTTATTTGTAGCATACTCTCATCGATCTCTATCAAACCCTTACTGCCATCAACACCAGATCCAAAACCCTTCTCCTAACCTTCATCCACTATCATCACAGCCCTTAAACTCCACCAAACTGCATCCCAATCGCACCCAAATCAACCATAAAATAGCCCAAAATCATAGCCTATACATCTACCGATCCACCCTTCTTTTGGCCACCAAATCTCACCTATCCGTTTACCTGCAGCATGCATCTCTTGCTGCACAAATGCTGCCATCTACCTTGATCACGACTAGCAGCGACTTGATCACGACCAGCAGTGATCTCTTGCTTTATAATGCTGCTGACATCGATCTCTCGCTGGCATCACAGCCATCAGCGCTCTCTTGTGGCATAAATGTTACCAGCGACGATCTTTCGCTACCATCTACCTTGATCATAGCTAGTAACGAATTGATCATTACTAGTGGTGATCTCTTGCCATACCAACACTACCAGCAGTGATCTTTTGCTACCATCTTTCATTGTCGCTCGCAAAAAGCTACCATCTCTACCTGCAACCATAAAGTCACACTGCAACCGTAGCCAACGTTATTGATGCCCTCTTCTTCCTCCACCATCACTACTACCTCCGGATTCAGATCCCTTCGCTACCATCCTCCAGGAACATAGCAGCCAACTGGGAATTACACCACAACAACCTAGACGAATTTGCAGCATCATCGTAGTCGCCATTTCTCATCCTCTTGCAGCCACTACTGCCTTCAACCTAAAGATTGTAGCCACCCTCTTCAATTCGCTTATTTGATAGGTTGGAGATCCCTATGTCATGACATCAGTAGGTCTATTCAAAGCTAAATTGGAGGCTTTTTAGAATGTAGGAGGCTAAACTATGCGCTCTCTTTAAGAAAATTAGATTGGGTCGATCACCGAGCCCAAAAATATCACAGCATGGTGCGAGTTCAGAGATCCCATCGGAGATAAGATACGAAGTTAAGGCATAACAGTCCTACACCTCGATGACATTGATCTCCTTCGCATAACTTCAAGAAGGGCACCTCAATCAAGATGCTCAAAGCATGAGAATCACATCCCAACCAACAATATATAAACCTTCAGTACCAATTGATTAAAAGAATATTGATGAAGAACTAGCAAAAATCTATCAAACCTCCACCATCCAAAAGTACTAAACCAGGTTTGATAGGTTATATAATCAAACTTATGATTGGTCTGAAAAATAGCTATTAGGGACTTTTATTGAGGGCTTAAAGCTAAAGATTCAGAAGAAGTTAAAGAGTGATAGCCATACACACTTATGGCAGTCATCTCCTTCGCATGACATCAAGAGGAGCGATTGAACTATGAAGCCCGGAGGACTAGGGATGCTCCTCGACCAATAGCACCAAAGCTTTTAACCCCTCCTACTGTCAGTCGACCCCCTCAGCCGAAGAAATTAACAAGAGAAGTGCTTCGTGACAAATCAACAAATGACCTATGTGGGTGTTATGATAAACTATGGAGCCTAGAATACCATTGTAAAAAGGAGAGACCTTTGATGATTGTGCCCACTGAAGAACCCAAACTTGAAGATATGACTCTTGAGCCTAAGGAGAAGGATACGCCACAACCGACCACCCACACGGTTCCTACCTTAGCCGGGTACACAAACCTACAAAAATTGAAGATCGAAGGGTTTCTCGAGTAGTAGCCCGTCATCATCCTCATCGACACAGCGAGCACACATAATTTTATGAGCAGCAAGGTTGCTACCCATTTGATGCTCCAAAAAGAAGATTATAGTGGGTTTGAAGTCAAGGTAGCTAATGGCCAAATTTTGAAGTGCAACCAGAACTGCCCGCGGGTAAAACTAATTTTATAGGATCAAGACGTAGTTGCTGATTTTTTCCTCCTCCCTCTCGATAATTTTGAAGTAGTGCTCGACACTGATTGGTTATCCACACTAGGAGATGTTTTCTAGAACTTTTTTAAAGGTAACCATGAAATTTTTCAGCAAAGGAAACAAGTGATCCTACGTGCTGAAATTTTGGGAGTCTCCACCAAACCGAGCCAACTACCTCCTATCAAGATGCCCAACCCCCCATGCTAAACTGGCCAAAATTACCAGTTGATGCTCGGCCAGATTATTACCTAGAGAAGATCGAAGCTAAGAGGGTCGCCCAGGAGATGACAGAGGCACAAATTATTCAGTCATACTTTTTCCCCACTATGACACATCCCTACATCCTTGTCTCTAGGGATAAGTTTTTTCTGAAATGTTATATCCTGCCGAAACCATCATGGTTGCTGATGCGGCACTTCCAGATCTCAGGTGACTTCCATAACTTTGCCCAGGATCAGACCTTGATGATGGCTTCCGATCCACAGCTCGAGACCATGAGAAAATTGAGTCTCTCCAGTGGCAGAATCAGAGTAAGGGAAGTATCATTTGCAGAACTCAACAAAACATGAACATCAACCCTCTCACTGTGAAGATAGATGCCCCACCTTAGCTGAGTGGAACTATAGCCCTCATGACCATGATATCATCCACACCAAGTCATGGCTAGATGTTCAGGATTGGAGGAGACACATCAAGAGTTAGGATCGACATCACCCTTACGCAAGATGACCGACTCTTAATCAGCACAGAGGCTTCTCCCACACTCTACACAAGATTTCTAAAGGGGATACTAATTACTAATAAACTTAAAGTTTGGCTCGATACAAGCCTATGACATAAAGGAGAAGTAAACCCCCAAAATTGTAACCCTTGCTCATGCTAGAATGGGCTCTCATCATCTTGAACCATACCAGAGGGCAGTCACCATTCCAGAAGAAGGATTGGCTACTACTAAAAACTAACCACATGACAACCCATGTAATGAAACGATCTCCTGATAAACTTAAAGATCGAGCTTCGCTACACTTCCAACCCTACCAGTAGGAAATTTAAGCCTCAAGGAATTGGTCCCCCTGCTACTTTAGACCTTGCAAAATTAGGGATCACATTGGGGCCCTAACCTGGAGATTATATCTGCACACCAAATTAAAATTACAGCTAATCTTCTAGGTATCCCGACTCAAATAGAAGTTTAAAAAATATGACTTAGCCTAGATCCTTCCAATCGACACCCAAGCTGATGAGGAGGTCAAAGTTCAGTTGATGATCGTATAGAATCGGAGGATTGTAACACATAACAATCCAGTCACTACTGTTAATACTAGATCGTTGGAGTAGGATATGCCTACTACAGGAGCCACGAGGGAGCCTCACGAGGAGTTGCAGATCAAGACCAGGAGACATAGAATCTCAGCTTTGATGACAAGGTTGATTTGAAGAGGGGGCGGGTTTGTTAGGACCCTAGCTTGGATGGGTCCTAAGCTCAATAAGTAAAAATAAAGTCTTGAGTCATGTAATACTCCCCTAATCTTGGCATCATCCCCTTTGATTGAGGAGTCGACTAGAGTTTTGGAGGAAGGAGTCTTGGAGCCTTAGGGCTTCCTAGCCGCCGCCCACCTTATTGGGCAAGACGGCTAGGGTTTAAGGAGGGAGCATAAGAAGAGATTGCAACCATCTAGCCACCGCCCCCTTATTGGGCAAGTCGGCTAGGGTAGAGGGGTAATAAAGGGATTTGGCTCTGGGGAGGAGCCTCCTTAGGGTTAGGGTTCGAAGTCCTATATAAGCATGTAGCCTCCACCGCTTTTTAATCAAGCAAGAGATCAGTTTCATTAAATCATCTCGTAGACTACAAGGAGGGAGAACCCCTATAATGTTTCAAGGGTTGATCCCCCTCAAAGATCAAATCTCATAGAATTCCTCGAGGGTTCTATCACACTTCGATGTCTTCTTGGGTATCAAAAAGAAATTCACAAGTAGTTATTTGTCCTGTATAATCAGCTTTACCTTTGAACACCTTTTATAATAAGTTAGGATTCGTCCATCAATAATTTTGACATCGAATTTGTCACGGTCTTCAATGTGATAGGCCAATCAGTTAGCAAGCTTTCTATCCATAAAATTATTAGTGCTACTAGTACCGATTAAAATAGTAACAAGGTGATTGTTCCAAATTCCTTCGATTTTCATGATTTGCAGTTTAGAGTAGCCAACTAATGCATGCACTATATATGTGATAGGTCCAATATCATCATTAAAATCCATACCTCATGATCGGATCCCACATCGTCATTTTCGATTCCTCCTTAATTGGGTCAATCGTCAGATGTTTGTCACATCCTTCTTGATCGAACTCCATATTATCAGTTTCTGATTCTTCCTTAATTGGCTTAATTGCCAGATGTGGCCTTTGTTTACATTAGTGTTCATCAGAATGCGAGCATAAATCCTTTGTTGATCATTCCTTGGATTCTTCTTGGGTCAGCTTTTGGATGTTTGAGATTTGGTTAGGAATGGTGGTGGCTTGCTGATTACTTGTCTATTGAAGCTTCTATTTCAATGAGTGTCGATATTGATTTTTCTTTATATAAGCATGCGTATGATATGGCAGCTATCATGGTACGGGGGTCATGAGCTTTAACTGTGCACCAAATCTCGGGATTAAGACCCTAGATAAATTTTCTCATCAATTGTTTCTCGGACCAATCTCGGGTTTGGTTTGATAGGCGCTCAAATCTGCTCTAGTACTCCTGTACTATGGAAGTCTGTCAAATTTTGGTGAGTTATCTATTAATGTTCTCATAATCCAACGGTCTGAAGCGAATTAGAAGCTCTTTGTTCAATTGTCCCACGAAGGGACTTCGGGATAGTCTCGTACAAATCATATCACTAGATCGCATCTCCTTCAAGTTGAATAGAAGCTATCTCCACCATGGATTCTTTCGAGGTCCTATAAAAATAAAAAAACTTTTCAACACGTGAGATTCAAACGATTGAGTTTTGATCTTCCCATCAGGGAAACTTCACCCTCATGCATGGGTATCCTGTGTCCTGCTAATGAGCATACTTTTCATATTGGTTTCCCTTGGAATCAAAACTTTCTCCACATTGAGATTTTTCTGATCGGCTTCTTCTGAATTCATGGAAGAGTGCTTGCACTTTATCTTGTTAGGAAACCTCAGCTGGTGCACCACATGCGCAGTGAAAATCAAAAACAAAAATCAGTTTCCTACGCAGATCAAATCGTCGTGCAAAAGATTGGGGTCGTGAGAAAAACCGCAAAAACCAAAAAATCGCGATGTGTGAGAGATTGATTTTACCTAGGGAGATCGTATATCCCTGTATTCCAGATCCGGATGGAGAAGATGAAGGAGGTCAAGCGTCCTCCTCTCTAGCGGTATCCACATGATGGATCTCTGCAGCGAAACTCCTCCAATCTGATCTTGCAACTCTTGCTCAGAGGGAGGGAGAAGAATAGGAGGTGGTGGCTAATGCTACAGCCTATCAACCATGAGTCTCCACTCCTATTTATAGAGAGCCACCAAAACCTTAGGGCTCCTTCCTTAGTGGATATTGGATCTTCATCTAATAACCCACTGACCTTGCATTATTAGATCTCTATCCAATAATCTCCTTAGGCCTATAATTGGGCTTTAATCAAGGAGCCCATCAATATAAGGTCTCATCTAATAAGAATATGTGCTAATTGGATCTTCATTCAATCCTCTATTCGCTGAAGCATCAACCATATGTGTGTGACCCTCTAGGCCCGATACCGAGCTAGCCGTGAGTCACTCATATCAGAACTCCTTCTGATATAGTGAATTATTATCCTCATAATAATTCACTCGACTCATCGACTATGGACGTACTAGACCACTATGCCATAGTTCCTAGACGGTACAGGGGGGATCAAATTCATTGGACCTGTCTGTCCACAGGTATCATGTATCTATAATCCCTCATCCAAATAATATCCCAAAGACTGTATATTGGATATGGTACTGTCAAGTCACATACAGAATCACTTTATCTTGCTCTATTTGGATTCTACCAGATAACTCATTCTCTCTCAATTCGAATGACCCTGGCAAGGGATATGTTTAAAGAAGCACATATGAGATATTTCTCTCATGATACCGAGAGTGGATGATCCTCTATTGACTCTCAATTACCTTCGTAAGGTTGGCTACCAATCCTGATAACCAGTTGTACCAGATCTGAAACTTTCTAAACCTGTAAGTTTGGTGTCAAAGAAAGGAGTACTCATACAAGGCATCCTTGGTGTCTCAAGTCTAAGGACCAGATACACAATTGGGACTATGGAATCACTGTATGACATTAGGTATCATTAACCATATAATATTCCATAAGCGGATCAATCAGTGAACTCATTCTCTAATAAGCACTTGTACTATATCCTTAGTGTCTCCACACAAGTGGCTATGAGACTAGCCGCCTCCATCATATGGATGGATATATAGTACACCGATCTATCCGGTTATCTTAATGTCCCTCTTGAGTAATATATGACCGGGATTATTTAGAATCTATGTTTAAAGGTGAATCAATCTCATTATCATGATCTCATCACGATCTTATTCCCATCGCACAGAACCAAGGACATCACAATATATATGTAACAAATAATATAATTTGAGAATATGCCAATATTAATCATAAGCAGAAAGATCACATAGCGTGTCACACGTGCCATCACTCACGTGATTGGCTTGCAGGGCACCTGTAACCAGTAATCTCTCACTTGACCAAAAGTCAATCACCTATGTGTTTGATCCCCATCAGACCCTTGTGACGCTCAAATATAATCTGAGCTAGTGGCTTCGTTAGTGAATCTGCAATGTTATCTTCGGATGGAACTATTTTCGCTGCTATATCTTTTTGGGTCATGATCGTTCTAATAAGATGGAACCTCCTAAGAACAATTCTGTTGAGACCTCAGTTCCTTTGTTAGAGTTATCGTCCTGTCGCTATCACAATATATGGGAGTCAGCTCCATGCTGCTTGGTATGGCTCTCAAATCCTTGATGAACTTCTTCATCCACACCCCTTCGTCTTGCTGCTTCTACTACATCAATGTATTCCGCCTCTATGGTCGAGTCAGCAGTAGTATCTTATATGAAACTCTTCCAGCTTATTGCTCCTCCATTCAGGGTGAAAATGAACCCTGAATTTGACTTGCTATCATCAATATCAGATTGAAAACTCAAGTCCGTGTGACCCTCAACCTGGAGGTTACCTTCTCCATATATCAGTAAAAGATCCTTAGTGCTTCTCAAGTACTTAAGGATACACTTTACTGCCTTCTAATGTTCTAAACCTGGATCTACCTGATACCTGCTCGTGACACACAGATCATGTACTATATCAAGCATGGTACATAGCACCGCATACATGATAGAACCTATCGCTGAGCGATCTCATCCTCGCTTATCCTTTCCTCCAGCGTGGGCACAATTATGTTAAGAACATATACTATTTTCTCTTTCCTAAGAATAATTCTTAAATTATGGAGCTTTTTGGACTAATGAGGCGGTTGGCATCAAGTATGCCACTTAGGGGTTTTGCAAGCGACAAGCAAGATATAACATAAATTAAATAACATGCAGATTTTATAGAAAATACTAATTAAGATATGGACTTCTATCTTAATGTACTCCTAATTATTTCCTAGTGAATCACGCGACACCCTCGACACGTGAGACAGAAGTCTCCCGCAGACTCCTAGTAGGGATCGGGATCCAATTGGTATCTTAGTACAACCTCGAGGGACTCCACCAATTACACTAAGCCCAAAAGGTAGGCAATTCTTGCCAATCACAACTCCTTGTTATTCTCGTCACGTTCGACCTCCGAATCATCATGGTCTCAAGGGACTTGACCAACCATGATATTCAGTTAAGTCATTACCATCGTTATAAGATGAGTATGATTTGATGATTTACTCTCGAGGGACTCGACCAAGCATACTATATCCTTAGGTCACCGGTGACATCTCTATGTCGTAGGTAAGAACTCGATCACGTAGATAGGTGAACCTCGAGGGACTCGACCAACTCAACCTATGTCGTGATTCAATTTCTTCCTATAATGATGGAAGGCCACGTGGGTCAATCTTATTGCCTCACGGTTACCGACTTAATATTATCGTAGGAGGGGTTTTTGTTTCGTATCAGTCTACTAGTATATCGTGTCACACACATACATATTTAATATATATCTACATTGAATGCAAATATATAAATATACATATATCTAGTAGGTGTATAACACATCACATATGCAAGTCATACCAGATGATCATGAGCCATGATTAAGCCCGAGCTAATGGGCCTAATCACTCACAATAGGATCTATGTGTGCATTAGCGCATCTTCATGCCCTGTGATTGTTGATCTCGTCATCATCGGTTATGTCGGATCATCGCATCACCATACGTCGTGATCTCCCGCCATAGCATCGTGGGTCCCCCTGTAACCTCCACGCTCCCGCTGTGCCTCTCCATGTAATTACAAATAACCACAGGCACACAGGCTCAATAATAAACGAGAAAAATGCAGACTCGCAAGTCCCAATAATAATAATAATCACAATTACACACATCACAACACATGGCTCATGATCATCTATCCACATTATACATCACATGTACATCACATCATATGTAGGATTACTAGATATATATAATAATTAATTAAACTATTTAATTAATTATTTTTTTAGAAATCAGGACATGCTAAAAATTTTCAGAATTGTCAAGGGCATTTTTATAATTCTAGATGAGAGGACAGTCCTCGATATTTTTAGAATTGTCAAAAGTATTTTCATAATTTTTGATGAGAGGACAGTCCTCCGAATTTCCAAAATTATTGAGGCTATTTTCATAATTTTGGATGAGAGGACAATCCTCAGAATTTCTAGAATTATTGAGGGCATTTTTAAAATTCTGTACATGAGGACAGTCCTAGGAATTTTTTAAATTTAGAGGGGCAGGATCATCCTTTTCTCAAAAGGATGCCTTAGCCCTCTCCTTGCCACCCTTTGTGTCGTCGCCGCCGCTACCCCTGCGTAGGCGACAGGGCTGGTCGCGAGCGGCTGCCCCTTGCGGGCTGGTCGCTGCCAGGCATGGCCGCCCCCTTGCAGGGCCGACCACCCACGGCCAAGCCGCGGCCAAGGCCAGCACGCAAGGGATGGTCGCCCGCAGGGGCGACGCCTGTGAGCATGGCGGGCTGCGGCCAGCCTGCAATGGCGGCAGCTGCCCGTAGTGCGGCACCTGCAAGGGGGCAGGCTGCGGGGTGGCGTGCGTAAGTGGCGGTCGCCAGCGGCCAACCCATAAGGGTCTGCCGCCCGTGGCACGCCTACAAGGGGGGCGGCCAGCGACTAGCCCGTAAGGGGCTGCCGCCCACGGCCAGTCCTACCTCCCGTGGCCAGCCCTACAGCCAAAGCAGGGGTAGCTACGGCGGCAGTGCAGAGGGGGGCAAAGATAGGGCTAGGGCATCCTTTTGAGAAAAGGATGATCTTGTCCCTCTGAATTTCAAAAATTTCGAGGGTTATCCTCATGTAATGAATTACAAAAATACCCTTAAGAATTCTGAAAATTTCAAGGACTATCCTCTCATCTAGAATTATGAAAACAATTCTAAAATTTTTGAGCATATCCTAATTTCCAGAAAAATAATTAATTAAATAATTTAATTAATTATTATATATATAGTAATCCTACATATGATGTAATGTACATGTGATGTATAATATGGATTGATAATCATGAGCCATGTGTTGTGATGTGTGTTATTATGATTATTATTATTATTGGGGCCTACGAGTCTGTGTTTTTCTCGTTTATTATTGGGCCTGCATGCTTGTGATTATTTGTAATTACATGGAGATGCACAGCGGAAGCGTGGAGGTTACAGCAGGACCCACGATGTCATAACGGGAGATCACAACGCACGGTGATGTGACGACCCGACGAAATCGACGATGAAGAGATCAACAATCACAGGGCATGGAGATGTGCCAATACACACTTAGATCCTATTGTAAGTGATTAGGCCCATTGGCTCAGGCTTAATCATATTAGGTGACGGCTCATGATCATCTGGTGTGGCTTGCATATGTGATGTGTTATACACCTACTAGATAAATGTATATATATATTTACATGCGATGTAGATATATATTAAATATGTATGTGTGTAATACGACATATTAGGAGACTGATACGAAATAAAAATCCCTCCTACGATAATATTAAGTCCATAAGCGTGAGGCAATAAGATTGACCCACGTGGTCTTCCATTGTTATAGGAAGAAATTGAATCACGATATAGGTTGAGTTGGTCGAGTCCCTCGAGGCTCACCTATCTACGTGATCTAGTTCTTGCCTACGACATAGAGATGTCACTGGTGACCTGAGGACATGGTATGCTTGGTCGAGTCCCTCCAGGGCATATCATCAAATCAGTCTCATCTTGTAATGATGGTGATGACTTAACTGAATATCATGGTTGGTCAAGTCCCTCGAGACCATGATGATTCGGAGGTCGAACGTGACGGGAATCATAAGAAGTTGTGATTGACAAGAGTCGCCTACCTTTTGGGCTTAGTGTAAGTGGTCGAGTCCCTCGAGGTTGCACTAAGATGCCAATTGGATCTCGATCCCCACCAGGAGTCTGCCGGAGACTTCCGTCTCACGTGTCGACGGTGTCGTGTGATTCGCTAAGAAAATAGTGGGAGTACATTAAGATAGAAGTCCATATCTTAATTAGCATTTTTTGTAAAATCTACATGTTATTTATTTTCGTTATATCTTATTTGTCGCTTACAAAACCCCTACGTGGCATACTTAATGCCAACCGCCTCATTGGTCCAAAAGCTCTACAATTTGAGAATTGTTCTCACGGAAGAGAAAATCGTATATGTTCTTAACATGATTGTGCCCACATTAGAGGAAAGGATAAGTGAGGATGAGATAGCTCATTTTGTGAAGTATATAGTCCTAGAGGATAACCTGTGTATTGATCTTATACTTCAGTCCCTACATGATTCATTTTCACAATTCATTATTAACTTTAATATGAGCAAGTTTGAGGTGACTCTCCCTGAGCTCCTCAATATATTGAGGGAAGTTGAGAGTTGCATCAAGAAGGAGAAGCTAGTTCTCTATATTAGTGAGACCAAAAAGAAAAGGAAGGCCAGCAAGACCCTTAAGAAGGGCAAGGGTAAAGAAAGACCAGGTAAGGCAAAGGTTGCCAAGAAATATCCGAGAAAGGACAAAGGATAATACTTTCACTATGGCCAAGACGAACATTGGAAGAGGAACTGCAAGGACTACCTTACAGAGAAGGCGACACAGAAGCTTGGAGAAGCTTCAAGTATATTTATAATCAGTGTCCACTTGTCAGATTTTCATGATAACATATGGGTATTGAATGCCATGAGTGTTTATCATATCTGTAATTCGTTGTAAGTTCTGGCAAGATCTAGGAGATTGGCTAGAGGCGAGATGGACATCAAGATGGGCAATGGAGCAGGAGCTGTTGCAGTTGCTGTTGGAGAGGTCACCCTACATCTGCTTGGTGGAGCTATTATTGCATTAGATGCATGCTATTTTGTTCTCTCTATTATCAAAAATATTATATCCACCTCTTGTTTAACAATTAGTGGATATAAATTAGTTTTTGAGAATAATAGTTGTTCAATAATTATGGATGATGAGATCATCACTAGAGGGACCCTTGTAAATGGCTTATATGTGTTAGACACTTCTCCACATATCATGAATATAAATATGTCTAAGAGGAAAAGAGATGAGGTGAATAACGCATACCTATGGCATTATAGGCTAGGTCATATACATAAGGGAAGGATTCAAAAGTTGTTGAAAGATGAATACTTAGATCCATTTGACTATGAGTTATATGTAACTTGCAAACCTTGCCTTCGTGGGAAAATGACTAACTCTCATTTTAATAGAACTGGAGAGAGAGCCACTGAGTTATTGAAACTCATACATAGTGATGTATGTGGTCCCATGTCGACTCATGTTATAGGTGTTTACTCATACTTCATTACATTTACTGATGATTTCTCTAGGTATGGACATGTGTACTTGATGAAGTACAAATATGAGGCCTTTGAGAAATTCAGGGAATATAAGAATGAGGTAGAGAACCAAATTAGAAAGAGTATTAAAACTCTTCGATCAGATCGTGGAGGAGACTACTTGAGTATGGAGTTCCCGCATTTCCTCAGGGACAATGAGATTCTATCCCAATGGACACCTCCTTATACAACTCAGCTCAATAGTGTATCAGAAAGGAGGAATCACACGCTGTTATACATGGTACGATCCATGATGAGTTTCGCTGACCTACCCATTTCATTCTTGGATTACGCCTTAGAGACTGCAGCTTACCATCTGAACAGAGTTCCATCAAAGTCGGTAGTGTCTACACCATATGAGATATGAAAAAGAAAGAAGCCCGATCTTAAGATTGTTAAGATTTGGGGCTATCATGCCCATGTTAAAAGATACAACCCCGATAAGTTGGAATCAAGGACAGAATGGTGCACATTCGTGGGATACCCAAAGGAAACTTGTGGGTATTATTTCTATCATCCCGAGGACCGAAAGGTCTTTATTCCCAAAAGAGCTGTGTTCCTTGAGAAGAAAAATATTCTTGGTGGAAACAGTGGGAGTGAGATAGAAATGAGCAAGGTTGGAGAACCTAGCTCAAGCACCATTCTAGAGCCCGAGTCTGTTTAGGTACCTAACAAACAAGTTCCAACTTTACGTAGGTCTAGTAGAGTATCTCACTCTTCTGAAAGATATGTGGGACATATCAGTGGAGATGGCTCTCAGGATGTTGATCCTCAGACCTACGAGGAGCTTATTATGACTATAGACTCCGGGAAGTGGCAAGAAGCCATGAATTTTGAGATTGATTTCAAGTACTCTAATAAGGTTTGAAATCTTTTGGATGCACCTGAGGGTATTGTACCCACCGGCTGCAAATGGATCTTCAAGAAGAAGATCAGAGTGGATGGATAGGTAGAGACCTATAAAGCAAGGCTAGTGGCTAAAGGATATCGTCAAAGACAAGGAGTTAAATATGACGAAACCTTTTCACCTGTAGCCATGCTTAAGTCCATTAGAATTCTTTTGGCCATTGCAGCACACTATAATTATGAGATCTGACAGATGGATATCAAAACGGTATTCCTCAATGGCAACCTCGAGGAAGAGGTGTATATAATATAACCAGAGAGATTCGTATCCAAAGAGAGTCTAGATAAAGTGTGTAGGTTGCTTAGATCCATTTATGGATTGAAGCAAGCTTCCCGAAGTTGGAACATAAGATTTGATGAGGTGATCAGATCTTATGACTTTGTTAAGAATGAAGATGAGCCTTGTGTGGACAGGAAGGTAAGTGGAAGCGCTATCACCTTCTTGGGGCTATTTGTGGATGACATCCTAATCATTGGGAATGATGTAGGAATGCTCTCTACAATAAAGGCTTAGCTATCTAGAAACTTCTCCATGAAAGACTTAGGGGAAGCATCCTATATTTTGGGGATCTGGATCTATAGAGATAGATCCAAAAGGATGCTTGGCTTGTCCTAGTCTAGGTACATAGACTCTATTGTCAAAAGGTTTGGCATGAAAAATTTCAAGAGATGTCTCATACCGATGAGACATAGAATATCACTTTCTAATAGTATGTCCCCAAGGACTCCTGAAGAAAGGGCAAACATGGATAAGATATCTTATGCCTCAGTGATAGGGTATATCATGTATGTGATGCTATGTACTAGGCCTGATATAACACATGCTCTGAGTGTCATGAGCAGGTATCAGACAAATCCAGGTTTAGAACATTGAAAGACAGTAATGTCTATCCTTAAATACTTGAGAAGGATTAAGGATCTTTTACTAGTATAGGGAGGAGGTAGCCTCCAGGTTAAGGGCTACATAGACTCAAGTTTTAAGTCTGACATTGATGATAACAAGTCAAATTCAGGGTATGTTTTCACCCTGAATGGAGGAGTAGTAAGCTGGAAGAGTTCCAAGCAAGATACTACTGCTGACTCGACCACAGAGGCGGAATACATTGCTGTAGTAGAAGCAACAAGATGAAGGGGTGTGGATGAAGATGTTCATTAAGGATTTGAGAGTCATACCAAGCAGCATGGAGCTGACTCCCATATATTGTGATAGCGATAGGGCGATAACTCTAACAAAGGAACTCGGGTCTCAACAAAAATGTTCTAAAGAGGTTCCATCTGATAAGAGAGATCATAGCCACTTGTGTACAAACACTAAGGATATAGTACAAGTGCTCATTAAAGAATGAGTTCACTGATTGATCCGCTTATAGAATGCTATATGGTTAATGATACCTAATATCAGACAGTGATTCTATAGTCTTAGTTGTGTATCTGGTCCTTAGACTTGAGACACCAAGGATGTCTTGTATGAGTACTCCTTTATTTGACGCCAGACTTACTGGTCTGGAAAGTTCTAGACCTGGTACAATTTGTTATCGGGATTGGTAGCTAACCTTACGAAGGCAATTGAGTGTCAATAGAGGATCATCCACTCTCAATATCATGAGAGAAATATCTCATATGTATTTGCTCAGACAAACCTATTTCCAAGGTCATTCGGATTGAGAGAGAGGGAGTTCTCCGGCAGAATCCGAATAGAGCAAGACAAACTAATTCCGTATGTGACCTGATAGTACCATGTCCAATATATGGTCTCTGAGATATTATTTAGATGAGGGATTATAGATACATGGTAACTATGGACAGATAGGTTCGATGGATTTGATCCCCCCTATATCATCTGGGGACTCTAGCGTAGTGGCCTAGTACGTCCATAGTCGATGAGTCAAGTGAATGATTATGGGGATAATAATTCACTATATCAGAAGGAGTTCTAATGGGAGTAACTCACGGGCAGCTCGGTATCGGGCCTAGAGGGTCACACACATATGGTGGATGCTTCAGCGAATAGAGGATTGGATGAAGATCCAATTAGCCCCTATTCTTATTAGATGAGACCCTATGTTGATAAGCTCCTTGATTAAGACCCAATTATAGGTCTAAGGAGATTATTGGATACAGTTCCAATAATGCAAGGTCAGTGGGTTATTGGATGGAGATCTAATACCCACTAAGGAAGGAGCCATAGGGTTTTGGTGGCTCTCTATAAATAGGAGGGGAGACTCATGGTTGATAGGCTACAGCTTTGGCCACCATCTCATATTCTCCTCCCTCCCTCTGTGCAAGAGTTACGAGATCAGATTGGAGGAGTTTTACTGCAGAGATCCATCATGTGGATACTGCTAGAGAGGAGGATGCTTGACCTCCTTCAGCTTCTCCATCCGGATCTGGAATACTGAGATATACGATCTCCCTAGGTAAAATCAATCTCTCACACATTGTAGTTTTTCAGTTTTTGCGATTTTTCTCACGACCCCAATCTTTTGCACGATGATTTGATCTGCGTGGGAAATCAGTTTTTATTTTGATTTCCACTGCGTATGTGATGCACTAGCTGAGGTTTTCTTTTGATTTATGCTGCGTATGTGATGCACCTATTGAGGTTTCCCAACAGTGGTATTAGATCGTCGTGCAAAAGATTGGGGTCGCGAGAAAAACTGTAAAAATTAAAAAACTGCGATGTGTGAGAGATTGATTTTACCTAGGGAGATCGTATATCCTTGTATTCCAGATCTGGAGAGAGAATATGAAGGAGGTCAAGCATCATTCTCTCTAGCGGTATCTACATGATAGATCTCTACAGCGAAAATCCTCCAATCTGATCTTGCAACTCTTGCTCAGAGGGAGGGAGGAGAATAGGAGGTGGTAGCTAAAGCTGCAGCCTATCAACAATGAGTCTTCCCTCCTATTTATAGAGAGCCACCAAAACCCTAGGGCTCCTTCCTTAGTGGGTATTGGATCTCCATCCAATAACCCACTAACCTTACATTATTGGATCTCTATCCAATAATCTCTTTAGGCCTATAATTGGGCTTTAATCAATGAGCCCATCAACATAGAGTATCATCTAATGAGAATAGGGGCTAATTGGATCTTCATCCAATTCTCTATTCGCTGAAGCATCCACAATATGTGTGTGACCCTCTAGGCCCGATATCAAGCTAGCCGTGAGTCACTCCTGTCATATCTTCTATGTGAGCTTCGAAAGCTTCAATTCTTGCTTCTAATGAGTTATTGATTACTATTGCAGATCTTCAATTCCTGTGGCAATGAGGGATCACTGCTGTCGAGGCTATAGCGGGTAAGGAAAAAGGGGCGACGCTGGTGTAGTTGACAAAGGAAGGAGATGGCAGCGGTTGAGGGCTAGAAGTTGCCCTATTTTAGTCTTGCTGCCCTATTTTTGTTGCTACATGGGGTGAGAGTATTGCAGGTTCATGAGTGTTTGGGGCTAGAAGGCAGTAGCGTCGGCGTAGAAGGTGACCTGGCTGCGACTACGGAACTAGTGGTGATAATAAGTCCCTGATGTTGCTGTGTAGGTGGAGGATGGCTGTAGCATCAGTGACAACGATAGCGAAGGAGGGCAGCAACAGTGTCTCTGGCGAAGGCGCAAGAGATTGGAACAGTAGGGGAAGGGAATGCTGGCAGTGGAGGGAGCCGTGCGGATGATGACAACGGTTGGCAGTGTGGTTGCGTTGGTTGCAGGCAGTAGGTGAGGGCGATCAAGGGTCGTGGTTAGAAGCAATGGAGAAAGATGACAACAATTAGAGCAATAGATGAGGTGATTAGATGCTACGGCAGCGACGGTGGCGTCAGGCAAAGGAAGGCAACAGTAACAGCGGCTATGACTGTGTGGCCGGAAGGCAACATATAAAAGAGGAAAGGTGGGGGACAGGTTTGCATCAATGGTGGCATTAGTAGAGGAAAGAAACAACAATGGTGGCTGCAGCTGCATGGATTGAAGGCAGCAGATGAAGGAAGAAAGGTGGGGGGGCAGGTTGAGGGAGCAGTGACAATGGTTACGCAAGGCAAAAGTGGTCAGTGTTGGAGTAAGGGAAGGACAAACAAGGCATTGACGATAAAGGATTAGTGGCAAAGCATGGCTGTAGGGAGACCCCAGTAGTGGGGCATCAGTGGTTGGCAATGATGATAACCGACGAGCGATGAAGATGCTAATGATGCGATTGGGCAACAGTAAGGACTGGTAGCAATGGTAGGGACAACGACAGCAGAGGAGGGGAGGAAGATGAAGAAGTTGAAGGAGGTGGCAACAGCGAGATAGGGGTGTCCGACAAGACTCTACTTGTGTGTGGTCGAGAGTTGAGTGTGGGGGCAACAATAGCGATACTGCCAACAGAGGAGGAGGCAGGGTGATAGGGGGTTGAAAGAGAGAAGGGCACTAGCATGGCTGTGGCTAGAAACAACGACAGTGACTGGAAGATGAGGGCAGTGGCAGGGTGCAGGGGTAGCAACAATGACGCTGCCAGCAAAGGAGGAGGGCAGGGCGATAGGGGGCTGAAAGGGAGAAGGTTAGCATGACTTTGGGCTGAAATAGCGACGGTGGCTGGGATCACCGACGGGGTGATCCTATGGCCAATAACAATAGTAGTGGCCCTTTGAATAGGATGTGGCTTGGTTACATGCTCTTCCTTCTTCTTCTTCTCTTTTTTTTTCTCTTTTTTTTTCTAGTGATAGCTACAGTGAAGATGGTGAGAAACTATAGCAAGGTAGCAGGTGAGGGCTGAAGAAGACGACAATGGAAAGGGTGGCAGTGAGGATGATGAACGACAACAACGAAAGAGTGTAGGAACGCTGCTCTAATACCAAATGATATGATCCCAAAGGTTTCTATCGAAGATAAACGTTTGCTATAGGGGCGATGACAGAGTGGATGAATACCGAGACGTCAAGACTGCGGCCCTGATACCAGATAATAGGAACCCTAGGGTTCTATCGTAGGAAATGAGGGATAAACGATCACTTCGAGGGGATCAACCTCCTTGATCTCTATAGGGGATCAACCATCTTTGATCTCTATAGGAGATCGACCCTCCTAGGGTTTCGGTTTATTGGCTAAAACATACTTTCTTTATTGATTGATGAAAATAGAAGTGTTACACCCTTATTTATAGAGACTCCAATCTAACTCTAATTAAAGTTAGATTCCTAAAATAGACTCACAGCCAAATCCAACTCCTAGTTGAGCTTGGACTCGTTATTGATTTGACTAGATCGACCAACATGACTCAATAGAGAACATGACTCAGTAAATGTGGACTTGACACTGTTAAGGTTCTATCAGACCTGCCTTCTTCATATCAGCCTTGTCCTCAAGGCTGAGTAGTATCAAATTCTGGAAGTACTTCAATCTAGGATATTTACCACGCATCACAACTCTTTGATCAATTAGGTAGTGTCTCCACTTGGTGTAAGCAATGGGTCGATCTTCTGGTGTAGTAGTCATTGTAGTCTTCTAAATAACCCTTTTTATCTGATGGCTAGTGGTAGTACCACGTCTTCCTTTGAGGATCACCACTTTGAAGTCTTCCTGGGGCATCAAAAAGAAATCCATAAGTCGTTGTTTGCCAAGTATAATCAGCTTTACCTTTGAACACCTTTTATCATAAGTCAGAATTTATCCATCAGCTCTCTTGACTTCAAATTTATCACCGTCTTCAATATAATAGGCTAATCGGTTAGCAAACTTTCTATCCATAAAATTATTAGTAGTACCAATATCGATTAAAATAGTAACAAGCTGATGATTCCAAATTCCTTCAATTTTCATGGTTTGCAGGTCATACTAGCTGGCTAATGCATGCACTGTATATGTGATAGGTCCAATATCTTCATTAAAATTCATACCTTCATGATCAGATCCCATATCATCAATTTTCTATTCCTCCTTAATTAGCTCAATCGTTAGATGTTTATCACATCCTTCATGATCGGACTCCATAGTATTAGTTTCTGATCTTCCTTAATTGGCTTAATCATCAAAAGTTGACCGTGATTGCATCGGTATTCATCAAAGCAAGGGCACAAATCCTTTGTTGATCATTCCTTAGGTTCTTCTTGGGTCGGCTTTTGGATGGTCCGGTATTTGGCTGAGAATAGATGGGGTGGGTGGCTTGCTGATTACCTATCTATTGAAGCTTTTATTTCGATAAGTGTCATTGATTTTTTTTCTTCATACAAGTGGGCGAATGATATGGCAGCCATCATGATATGGGTGTGGCGAGCTTTAACTTTGCACCGAATCTTTGGATTAAGTCCCTCAATAAATTTTATCACCAATTGTTTCTCAAATGAATCTCAGGTTAGGTTCGACAAGCATTCAAATCTGCTCTGGTACTACTATACTTTGGAAGCTTGTCGGATTTTGGCGAGCTATCCAGTAACGTTCTCGTACTCTGATGGACCGAATCGAATCAAGAGCTCTCTCTTGAACTATCCCCATAAAGGGACTCCGTGATAGGTCTCGTATAAGTCATACCACTGGATCACATCTCCTTTGAGTTGAATAAAAGCTATCACCACCATGGATTCTTTCGAGGTCCTGTGGAAATAAAAAAACTTTTCAACACGTAAGATCCAACCGATTTGGTTTCCATCTTCGCATTAGGGAAACTCCACCCTCATACATAGGTATCCTATGTCTTGCCCAGATTGGTTTCCCTTGGAATCAAAACTTTCTCCACATTGAGATTTCTCTGATCGACTTCTTTTGAATTCATGGAATAGTGCTTGCAATTTATCTTCTATGTGAGCTTTGAAAGCTTCAAATCTTGCTTCCAATGAGTTATTTATTGTCATTGTAGATCTTCAAACCCCGTGACAGCGAATGATCACTGTTGTCGAGGCTATGGCAGGTAAGTAAAAAGGGGCAACGCTACTGAAGCCAACAAAGGAAGGAGATGGCAGCGACTGAGGGCTGGAAGTTGCTCTGTTTCGATCACTGCAAGGAAGGTTGCTGCCCTATTTTTGTTGCTGCATGGGGTGAGAGTGTTGTAGGTTCATGAGCGCCTGGGGCTAGAAGGCAATAGCGTCGACGTAGAAGGTGACCTGGTTGTGACTGTGGAATTGGTGGTGATGATAAGTCTCTGATGTTGCTGCTTAGGTGGAGGATGGCAGCAACTTCAACCACAACGATAGCAAAGGAGGACAGCAGTGGTGTCTTCAGCAAAGACGCGGGAGATGGCAGGGGAAGGGAACGCTAGAGGCGGAGGGAGCAGTGTTAATGACGGTAGCGACTAGCAGTGTGGTTGTGTTGGCTGCAGGCGGTAGGTGAGGGCGATCAAGGGCCGTGACTAGAATTAGTGGAGGAAGATGGCAGCAGGCATAGCAGCAGATGAGGCAATCGGATGTTGCGGCTGCGATAGTGGCGTTGGGTAGAGGAAGGCAACAATAATGACGACTATGGCTATGTGGGCTGAAGGCAACAAATAAAGGAGGAAAGGTAGGGGGCAGGTTGGTAGTGATGGTGGTGTCGCAGAGGAAGGCAACAGTAATGGTGGCTACGGTTGCATGGGCTGAAGACAGCAAATGAAGGAAGAAAGGTGGGGGTCTAGTTGAGGGAGCGACGACAATGGTCAGGCGAGGCAGAAGCGATCAGTGTTGGAGCAGGGGAAGGAAGATAAGGTGCTGACGATAAAGGATTAGTGGCTTGCGGTGGCGGGAAAGAGTGGCAGGCCCAATTGGAAGATTGCCGCAGAGAGCAGGGGAAGTATAGACGAGGCGTTGGCGATAGAGGAGCAGCAAGGGCGTCGGTGATGAGCGTGATAATAGGCTAGAGATGACGGCAACAGGGTCATCGAAGGAGACGCTAACAATGTCATGTGGGCAACGATGCTCGAGCGACGGGCGATAAAGAGGAGGGTGAGGTTGTGGTGGATAGAGGAAGGGAAAGGCAGCAGGAAGTAGCGGAGAAGGAAGCGACTAGTGGTGGTATGGGGGTTACGACAACTGTTGTAGAGTAGTGCTGACAGGAAAATCAGTGGCGGCAGGTGACAAGCAAAGACGAGGGGCTGAGGGAGCGCCGAGGTCTATGGCACCACTGAAGATTACAGAAGGGGTGGCAGGGCACGACTGTAGGGAGGTGGCAACAATGGTGCAGCGACGACAAGCAACGGGTGGTGAAGGCGCTGGCGACGCGGTTAGACAGCAGCGAGGGCTAGCAGCAATGGCAAGGACAACAGTAGCAGAGGAAGGGAGGAAGATGAAGAAGTTGAGGGAGGTGGTAGCAGCGAGATAGGGGTGTCCGACGAGACTATACCTATGTGTGGCCAAGAGTTGAGTGTGGGGGCAGCAATGACAACACTGCCAACAGAGGAGGAGGCAGGGCGACATGGGGCTAAAAGGAGAATGGCACTGGCGCGACTACATGTTAGAAATATCGATGGCGGTTGGGATCGTCGATGAGGTGATCCGTTGGCCGAGGACAATGGTAGCGGCCTTTTGAGTAGGATGTGGCGTGGTTGCGTGCTCTTCCTTCTTCTTCTTTTTCTCTCTTCTCTCTTTTTTTTTTTTCTTTTTGCTGATGATAGCTGCAGCGAAGATGGTTAGAAACTACAACAAGGTGGCAAGTGAGGTATGAAGAAGACGATGATGGCAAGGGTGGCGGTGGTGGCGAGGCTGATGAACGATAATAGCATAGGTGCGTAGGAATACTGTTTTGATACTAAATGATAGGATCCCAAAGGTTTCTATTGAAGATAAACGTTCGCTGTAGAGGCGATGGTAGAGTGGATGAACAAGAACGTTGTGCTGATACCATATGACAGGAACCATAATGTTCTTACGTAGAAAAGGGGAGACAAACGATCACTTCGATGGGATCGACCTCCTTGATCTCTATAGGGGATCAGTCCTCATTGATTTTTATAGGGGATCGACCCTCCTAGGGTTTTGGTTTATTGGCTAAAATATAATTTTTTTTATTGATTAATGAGAACTGTTATATAATTATTTATAGGGACTCAAATCCAGCTCTTAATTAAAGTTAGATTCCTAAAATAGACTCCTACTCAATTAGACTCCTACTTGGACTCCTAAATAGGCTCAAAGCCAAATCCAATTTCTAATTGAGCTTGGACTCTTTATTGATTTGATTGGACTAACCAACATGATTCAATAGAGAACATGACTCAATAGATATAAACATGACACTATCAAAATTCTATCAGATATATTATATTATATTTAACTAGGTTACTTCTTATAGGCATTTTCAAGAGAACAAAGCTTCGTTTCATGGGATAATGGAGTGTTATCTCCTCCAATTATACCAACAATTTTATTATGCTTTGATATTTTTGTCTTAATACAGATTATTTGTTTTCAACCGGAGAACCAATTTGAGTGGCTGAATGTGTGATTTCACAGCTTTGACGTGGCTTATCGCTAATGATAACTGCGAAAGAGGTTGAGGAAACGTGGAAAGATGTTTGGAAACGAGCTGCTTCGCCGAGAGACATGACCGTGCACAATCGAAGTGGATACGCGTTGGATTTGACCCCACGTGGCATCGATGCAAGGTGACAGCGTCGGAGGGGGTTTAGCAATCGACTGACAGCTGCCTCCGCCATCGTTTTACTGGCGATATTATTCGGACGCCACGCACCTCGAAAGGGGCGGGGCCCGGAGAAATGCGTCGTTAATTCGTATTCATATAAACTATGAATTTTATCAGATCAATCAAGATATCATAATTTATTCTACTCAATCCAAATATTTGATTGACTCTAATACACCGTGACAAATGGATTAAGATCTCTATCAACATCATTTTAATCCAAATCATTGATCAAAATATTTAAACTAAAATTAATAAAAATACACTCATTAGACTATATAAATCAGTCTTAATTTTATCTAATTATTATTTAATTTCATATAAAGAGTAAAAAAAAGACTTTGAATGATAAATTATTATTATTATTAGAGTTTAAATATTTTAAATCAATTATTAGGATTTGGATAAATTATTCCATTAAAATCGACATAGCGTTAAACATGATAAATGATATAGTCTTTTGATAAGCAAAAGATAATGATATCAAATTTCAACTATTAGGAACACTTTTATTATTTTTTTAATGGTTAAGTTTTATTATTAATATTATGGAATATATATTACGATAATAATATTAACAATATTATTTGTTAAATGTAATTCGACAAGATTAAATACATACAGAATCACATTGAATAAAAACATCTACAAGATTTGCATAACTAAAGCAAGGAAAATAAATAAAATAATATACATATGGCAATTTTTCTATAAAAGATTATATTTGGGGTATTTTACAAAATACACTACAAAAGTTTTTGCCAAAATTTTCTTCTCTTTTTTACTAGTTTTAACTATTATAGTATTTTTTTATTTTGTTCGTTTATAGTATTTAATTGATGTACTAAAAGTACTGTAAATATTATTAAAACATAATAAATGATGTCATTTAGTTATCATTGTTAATAGATCATTGAAATACCATATTTAGGCTTTTAGTTTGGTTGATTGAGGTTATGAGTTTATTTATACCTTTTATAATGTTTTAAAGTAAGTTTATATTATTTTTTATTGTGATAGCCAAAACACTAAAACCGGTTAAAATACGACAATAAATTAAAATATTTTTGATAGATAAAACCGGGTGCATCGGGAAATATCCAAATTATGGGTATTTTTTGAATCTCAAATTTTGATGATAAATCAATTGATGGGTTATTGATCTTGTTGAAATAGATAGTAGAAATGAAAAGCCCAATTGATTCATTAATCTATCGTCAATTTATAGAGATTAAGATAGGAGGATTTTTCTCAACTAACTTATGTGATTTTCTCATTCAGTTGGGAAATCATATCTAAATCCTAATTTAATCTTATTTAAATATATTTAAATCCTAACTTAATCCTATCTTTTATATGTCCCCGCAAGATCGAGCTCTTGTAAGGACGTCGATCTTGAACTAAGGACACTGATCTTGAACCGATGATAATGAATCTGAAGGAAAGAGCAGACGATTCTGTTGGAGCTAAATTCGACAATCCGATTAGATCAGACTATCATGCCCCCGCAAGATCAACTTCTTGTGAAGGATGCAAATCTTGACCCAATGTCAAGGAGACCGCTGTGTTGTCAACCGCGATGAAGGTCTGACGATGGTTAACTTCGACAGAGGAGATGCTGCTACGGTTGGAGCGATCGGTAGATCTGAAGGGCAGCGAGAGAAGCGCTGCGATCGTA
Organism: Ensete ventricosum; assembly: GCA_029747655.1. Classification (NCBI taxonomy): domain Eukaryota; kingdom Viridiplantae; phylum Streptophyta; class Magnoliopsida; order Zingiberales; family Musaceae; genus Ensete; species Ensete ventricosum. The sequence goes on from JAQQAF010000002.1 coordinate 17,302,484, forward strand.
GATTTGCTGTCGTTTGACAGCGAGAAAGAACTTGATGTGCCCTCTCTGCAGAGCACTGAGAGACGATGAGCGGTGGCCCGTACAGGTACTCTCGGCAGAGAGAACATAGCAGCAGAGGTTGTAGGAGGGACGACGCTGGCGAGTAGGTGTAGAAGCCGTCGTCTACTGCAGATGGGGTAAGGAAAGTGCCTCTGCTCATTGGAGTTGATGCAACAATGGTGGTGCATGAGAAAGATGGCCTTGAGTAGAAGGACGCCTCGGTAGATGAATGAGAAAGTCGACGCACCAGAAGTCTCCAACTTAGGCTGTTGTTTGACAACAAGAAGAGATCGAAACTATCTTTGGACAGTGAATAAAAGAAAGATAATCTCTCTTATAGAGAGAGGGGCTCTAATACCATGTTGAAATAAGAAGTAGAAATGAAAAGCCCAATTGATTCACTGATCCATCGTCAATTTATATAGGTGAAGATAGGAGGATTTCGCTCAACTAACCTACATGATTTCCTTCCTCAGTTGAGGAAATTATATCTAAATCCTAATTTAATCTTATTTGAATCATATCTAAATCCTAACTTAATCCTATCTTCTATCGGATCTAACAAGATTGTTAGAATTATTGATGCATGATTAATTACAATATAATGATTATTACAATCAGGATTGGCCAAGGTCAAGTCCATGCATTGGGTCGATGCGATTGGGAACTCGCCAGGAGTGCGTCGGGAGCTCACCGAGGGTATCGGGAGTTTGTTAGGATGGCGCAAGGGAGTTCGCTAGAAGAAGACCGAGACTCATCAGAAGATTGTCAGAGGTAGCCGAAACGCTTGCCGGGAGTTAGGATGATCTTGTGATGGATATTTGGTAATTATGATTATATTTAATTAAGTCATAATTAGTATTATGTAGGACTAACTATGACAGGAGCAATGGAGTTACCACCGGATGATGAGCCAAGATCAAGCTTGAGCACCGGGTCGGGATTCAGACGATGTAGTGGGATCTCACCGAAGTTCACTAGGAGATTCGTCGAAGGGATCGAGAAGCTCGCTGGGAACACGCCGGGAGATCACGGGAAGAAGATCAGAAGACTTGCCACAAGAATGCCGGAGGCTGCCGGATTGGCGGGAGTTAGGACTTGTTAAGCTTGTTGATTATTAAGTGTTGTAATCATTGAGTCATAGTTTGAGTTTGAGTCCAAATTGAGTTGAATTTGGAAGGAATCTAAATCAACTTAATAAGACAATCGGGTCCACTATTGAGGTTTGATTGAGCTCAGGTTGAGCTCAATTGGTTGACCAAAGGATTGGTCAACATTAGGTTTAAGCCGAAATTCAAAAAGTGGAGGGAACCACTTTTGTGGAAATTTCGACGGGTAAACCACTGTACGACCGTCGCCAAGGTTTTCGGGTGGTTGACGACGACTAACCCACCCATGCTGGGTGATTGAATCGCCTGTACCCAGGAATCTGGGTACTTTGGGCGGTTGACCCGCCTAAGGCCAGCTGGTAAATCGTTGGTACCCAGGTGTTCGGGCGGCTGAGCTGCCCAAGTCAGCGGGTGAATCACCCGTACCCAGATTTTTCGGATACGGTTGGATTTTGGCTCCAAAAATCTGAAGCAACTTGGGGCCTATAAAGATCCCAAGTATTCCTACATTCCATACAACACTTCTAAGGAAAATTTTCTATGAGAAACTTGGGTAAAGTATAAGAAAAAGAAAAGGGATAAGGGAGAGAGCTTAGAGTTGTAAATCTTGTCTCCCTTGTAAGCTTAAGTATAAGGATTTGGTCTTCACCCAAATAAGATCGGTATTGGACGCCGGTGTGCCTCAAGAAGGAGGACCCAGGAGTGGACGTAGCCTTTGGCGCCAAACCACTATAAAAATTACGAGTGATTCTTTGCTTTCATTGATTACATAATTCTTGTGTTGAAGCTTCCGATTTATCTCAAATCTTAAAAAGTAAAGTTTTCACGATAAGTTCTTTCCTTCAAATGTTGCTTATCTTTCCGAATTGATTTTATCTTAGCAACTTTTCTTAATTCACTCAATTATTTCACTAAGAACGAAAAGCTTCAATTTCCAATTCTTATTTTAATCAAAAATATTTCATCTAGTAAGAATATTTACACTTGCACTAATTCAATCTCCCCTCTCTTAGTGCCAATTGATCCTAACAATTGGTATTAGAGCCTCGGTTTTTCTCATTTGGTTTAACACCCAAGAGAAATGACTCTTATTGGCTTTCTAGAGGGCTTATCTATTATTCGTCCTCCCGTATTCAATGGGACAGACTATACTTATTGGAAAACTCGGATAAGAGTTTTCTTGCTTTCTTTAGATATTGATTTATGGACTATACTTATTGAAAAACTCAGACTATTCTTCTCTTCGAATGAATAATTGAAATTATTTGGAGAAGATGACTTTCTCTTTAAATGCAAAGGCTATAAATGTCTTGCTTTGTGCTCTTGATAAGAATGAGTTTAATCGTGTTTTCACTTGTGATTCGGCTTTCAATATTTGGCATACTTTAAAAATCGCACATGAAAGCACAATAATATAAATCAATCAATTAATGAAACATCTTACAAAAATAAACTTGAAGAACACTTTCCAAAGAACAAGAAGGAATTTGAACTGAGAACATATGACTCCTCGAGTGATGAGGACCTTAAACTTTTGACAAATGAAATCAAAAAATTAATGAACTTGAACCTTTAAAACAATTTAAAGATAGGCAAAACCTCTTGCTATGAACACAAGAAGCCAAGGAGCTCCAAAGATTAAATGCTCAACCAAGATGTGGAGAACCTTGCTTTAATGGCGATTGAAGATGAGGTTAGTGATCCTTTAAATATTTTATTTTCAGAATTATCAAGCATGTTTCATGATTTATTCAATGAGTTTAGAAAACTTAGCAAGTCTTTTAAACAACTTATAATTGATCATGATTTGTTAGTTAAAAGACTTGATGAAATGCATGACTCCTTAGCATCACATAAACCATATTCTAAATATGATATGCTAGATAATGTTAATGAAGAGAATTGCATGCTTGAAATAACACTAGAGAAATTTAAGATAGGGAATAAATCTCTAAATATGATCCTTGCCAATAAGGGTCATATTAATAATAGAAATGACATAGGCTTTGTTGGAAATGTTCAACAAAAGCCAACCATCTTTGTAAAAAGACCTACATTAAATGTGCCACAAAGAATCAAGTATAATTCTTATTAAAAAATAGGACATAAAGCCTACAAATGTCCATTCAAAAATTATAGTCCACATAAATTAATTTAGGTTCCTAAAGGAACCATAAATAACTTTATGCCATTAAAGAAAAAGGGAAGAACATGTCATGAAGGATCGATGTTAAATGGGTACCTAAATCAAAACCTTCGATAATATAAAGTTATTTCCTAACAAGACTAGGAGCAATAAAAATATTTTGAATGTAGATGCTCAAGTAATATTACTTAAGATCAACACTTATTCAAGCTTACTAACCTAAGTAGTAATAAGAAAATTATTAGAATTAAAATTATTGATATTAAATCTTTTAATAATTCATCATTATACAATTAATCTTGATGATGCATAGCTAGAACTTATAAGTATGAAAATGAACTAAAACCAAAGAACCTTAGTTATTGAAAAATATGTTAAAATTTACATAAATGAGATTTTGATGATGATTGAATAATAAGTTCAAAATCCTTGGTTTGAATATTTGGAAAGGCTATTGTTGAAATAAATGTTTGATAGTTGAATAGTTGTATGTGAAGTTTGAATGTATGATGATTACTTTTGAATTCAAATATGAAATAATAAAAATTTGGAAATGAGTTTGTCAACTCCTTGCACTATGTGCAAAAGGGTTAAAAGTTGAAATTTAGATAGGTTGAATTTTGGTTGAAGATGTTTTATGAAACCATGCTTGATAGTGATTATGCTTAATAAGCTTATATTTCAAAATTATGCATGATGATCTTTTTGATTTATGGATTATTGATCCTTGTTATAATGAAAGCTCTTTTTAGTTTTAAATGAAGATACGTGTTTTTATTTGGCTTAAAAGACAAAGGCATGCTTGTATGAAATAAAGGAAATATATTTTTATTTAAATTTTTGTTATCTTATAAATCTTTCAAAAAGAGATTAATAAATCAATTATGTTATCTTTTATGAATATCTTAAACTATGAAATTGATTTTGATGATTTGAACTTGGATAAGTTATTATCAAGATTTTTGGTAAGTTTAGAAAATGAAACTTGAAATCTTTACATAAATACTTTGATTATGAAAAATCTTTGTTGAATGAGGAATGATTTGCCAAAATTAAAATTATGAATTTTAAATACATGAGATTTTACATGATTGGATTTCTATTTTAATTAGAATTTTGAATATATAAGATTTTTTGATTATTTATGTTAAAATTTACAAACAATATGTAGGGGCAAATTTATTAACTTAAATAATGTCTTTTGGTATTCATGAATGTCTTTTCAAAGCAATATATTTCTTGATATGATATATTTTAAAACTCATGAATGACATAACTTATCACCAAAATTAGTATTTCTTAAATTTGTGATAAGTTAAAAATTGAAAGAGATTTGTATTATCATGAATATTTTCTTAATTTCGTGACTTGACTTTTACATTATGGGAATCACATTATTGATCTCTATGATTTTCTTTTTTAATAAAAAGGAGATTTATGATCTTACCAATAATAATTAAAAATTTTATCAAAATCATTCTTCTTTTTGATTAAAAAGATTTATCTTGGATGAATTGAGATTATCCCCTAAGACTCATTTTTATTATTTACAAAAAGGGAAAGAAACTTATTAAATGAAATCATGTCTTTTGAAATTCAAAAATTTGATTTTATCTTTAATGACATAATTCCCTTGTACTTTTTGGCATAATTTGAATGTGGATGTTAAGAAGAAATTATGTAATTATATTTTCTTTTTTTTACATTAACAAAGGGGGAGATAAAATTGGAAGCAAATTGGATATAATAATATTGAATGAAAAACAATTTGCTTAGATGGAAATTTATAATTTTAAATTATCTAAATACATACAAAATGCATAATTCATAATTTGAGCTTAGTCTACTATCATGTTTTCTTTTGAAATTCATCATGATTGTTATCAAAATTACATAAGATGATTTTAAATGCATAAGTAGCTCTTAAACTTTTGAATCTCCTTAATATCTTGAAGTTTTAAGCATAACTTTAAACTTCACATCTATAAAATCTATATCTTTAAAATTGAGTATTTTTGTGATATGATGTTTTTCATTTCTCTATCTTGATTCTACATTCTTATTCACACAAAGTGGAGAAAGAAAATCACTAGCATTTCAAGAGACCAATAAGTCTATTAATTTTATTTTGAATCTCTTGAAAATAATTTTGATTATTGGAAATTAAATTAGTTCTTAACCTATATCATGATTTTGATTCTTCGGAATTATAACTTGAAATCTTTAATAAATAAAATCTCTTATGCTTCTCGTATTATTTAAAATGAGATTTTTACATAAATCATGATCTTGACAACTTGAGAATTATTATGCATGAATTAAGATTGTATGATATGTTTCTTGATATTCACAATTTATTTTCATAAATTGAATATCTCCACACTACGTTAATTGTTCTTGATATATTTCATGTGATGATTGGTATATTACTTGATATATTTATTGAAAGTAATGTAATGAGAAAAGTTTTATATTATTCTAACCATCCCTTCTTGCTGGCTTATAAAATTGCTAGCTAGAACAATGCAAAGGAAGCAAATATTGGCTAGCTTGCACTTCTCAAAAGAGAAGAATGAATTCACTAGATTGCATGTTCTAAAGTAATTGCTAAGCTTTCATATATCAAAAACTTGCTAATTGCACTTCTCCTTTGCTGATGATAAAGAGGGAGAAGGTATAATGATGTGAAATCATGTATGATGATCATGCATGTAATGATGATTTTGAAAATATATATAAAGATAATGATTTGTTATTGTTCGGATTTACTTACTACATTTACTTGAAATTTACATGAGAAAAATTTGTTGAGCTCATATTCAAAATTATATATATACAAGATTGAGGTTAAGACCTAGAAATGTAAATCATGAAAATATATAAATTGCTAATGTAGATTTCATGAAATGAAGCCTTTTTGTGATAACATTTCTTGAAAACTTTATACATGATTTTATTTTATTATTTTCAAGGAAGGAGAGAAAAAATTACATGAAGATGTGCCACATTTAAAAATTACAAGAGATGACTTTGTTATATCTGAAATACATAAGTAGTCTTTAAACCTCTTAAACTTTTGAGCTCATCTTATTATTGCTTTAAAAATTTATTAAGAACTCTTCTCTATGATGAAATGATTCAACAACAACTCGCTTATTTCTCTCATTATTAAAGGAGAAGAAAATTTTATAATGCATATACTAAGGGGGAGTAATGTCAGCCTCTACTTTGAAATTATTAGATATATTTCACCTTTTTATTGATGACAAAGGGGGAAAAATATATATTAATGACACATAATAAATATATTGATGATACATGATCTTGTTGAAATACATGGATATATTGGATAATGATATGAATTATACATCTTGGATATAGATGCTTAATTCTTTTTTTACTTATGATTTGATAACTTGATTCATAAGTTGATGACTTGATGAAAATTTATGTTGAAATTTCTATAGAATGTTGATTGCTTGCATTTAAGAGTGTGTGCTTCTCTTAAATTTAACTTGTATAGATTTAGGGGGAGTTAGGATTAACTCCTTTCATCAATTGATTGTCATCCTAAAAAAAAGAGAGATTGTTGAATCTCAGATTTTGATGATAAAATCAATTGATGGGTTATTGATCTAACAGGATTGTTAGAGTTGATTGATGCAAGATTAATTACGACAGAATAATTATTACAATCAAGATTGGTCAAGGTCAAGTCCATACATCGGGTCGATGCAGTTGAGAACATGCTAGGAGTGTGTTGAGAGCTAGCCAAGGGTATCGGGAGTTTGCTAGGATGACGCAAGAGAGTTTATCAGAAGAAGACCGAGACTCGTCAGAAGATTATCGGGGGTAGCCGAAAAGCTTGCCGAGAGTCAGGATGGTCTTGTAATGGATGTTTCACAATTATGATTATATTTAATTAAGTCATAATTAGCATTGTGCAGGACTAACTATGATAGGAGCAATGAAGTTATCACTGGATGATGGGCCAAGATCAAGCTTGAGCATCAGGTTGGGGTTCGGATGATGTAGTGGGATCTCGCTGAAGTTCGCTAGGAGATTCACCGAAGGGATTGGGAAGCTCGTTGGGAATACACCAAGAGATCACCGAAAGATAACCATAAGACTTGTCGCAGGAATGCCGCCCAAGGCCGACGGGTAAACCGCTCGTACCCAGGTGTTTAGGTGGCTAAGTCGCCCAGGTCGACGGGGTCAACCGCTCATACCCAGATTTTTCGGATATGGTTGGATTTTGGCTCCAAAAATCTGAAGCAACTTGGGGCCTATAAATACCCCAAGTATTCTTGCATTCCATAGAACACTTCTAAGGGAAAAATTCTGTGAAAAATTTGTGTGAAGTGTAAGAAAAAGAAAAGGGGTAAAGGAGAGAGCTTAGAGTTGTAAATCTTGTCTCCCTTATAAGCTCAAGTGTAAGGGTTTGGTCTTCACCCAAAGAAGATCGGTAGTGGAAGCCAATGTGACTTAAGAAGGAGGACTCAGGAGTGGACGTAGGCATTTGGCGCCGAACCACTATAAAAAATTGTGAGTAGTTCTTTGCTTTCGTTGATTACATAATTCTTGTATTGAAGCTTCCGATTTATCTCAACTCTTAGAAAACAAAGTTTTCACGATAAGTTCTTTCCTTCAAATGTTGTTTATCTTTCCGGATTGATTATTATCTTAGTAACTTTTCTTAATTCACTCAATTATTTCACTAAGAGCAAAAAAACATCAATTTTCCTATCTTGTTTTAATAAAAAAGGTTTCATCTAGAAATAATATTTACACTTCCACTAATTCCCCCCCTAGTTCCAATTGATCCTCACGTATATATATATATATATATATGTATATATATATATATGTATATATATATATATATATATATATATATATATATAGTATATACATATATATATGTATATATATATATATATATATGTATATATATATATATATATATATATATGTAATATTATATATATATATGGATATATATATATATATATGTATATATATACATATATATATGTATATATATATTATTATGTATATATATATATTATATATATATATTATATATATATATAGTATATATTATATATGTATATATATATATATATATATATATATATATATATATATATATATATATCTATATATATATATATTATATATATATATATATATATATATATAGTATATATATATGATATATATATTTATATATATGTATATATATATATATATATATATATATATATTATATATATATATATATATATATATATATATAATATAGTATATATATATATATATATATATATATTATATATATACATATATGTATTTATATATGTATATATATTTATATTATATATATATATATATATATATATATATATATTATATTATATATATATATATATATATATATATATATATATATTTTATATGTATATATATATATATAATATATATGTAATTATATATATATAATGTATATACTAAATACATAATATATATATATATATATATATATATATATATACTATATATATAGTATATATATATATATATATATATATATATAATATACTATTATACACACACACATATATATATATATATATATTAGATATATATAATATTTATATATATATATATTTTTATATATATATACATATTATATTACATATATTTATATATATAT